>CAIGQZ010034999.1:2356614-2384315 GCA_903798205.1 Danio tinwini | reverse complement strand
TGTGTGTGTGTGTGTGTGTGTGTGTGTGTGTGTGTGTGTGTGTGTGTGTTTGCATTGCCTTTCTGACCTGTCCCAGACCCTCTAGCAAAGCCCAGCAAAGAGCAACATCCAGAGAGAAAGAGAGAGATGCTCAGTCCTCAGTGCCGTAACTCCATCTGTCATCTTTCGTAATCGTCACTCTATATATGTCATAAGGCGTAGGAAGATAAAAAATGATGAGCTGAAAGAGACACGCATGCAAAGGAAAGGATGATGCCAACCATCGAGGACAACACTTAATATTCAAATACACTTCATTAAACATGAACACATAGACATACCTATATACTATATAACTGCAGGTTATAGTGGGGAAAATAAGTATTGAACACGTCACCATTTTTCTCAGAAAACATTTCTAAAGGTGCTGTTGACTTGAAAGTTTCGCCGGATGTTGGTAACAACCAAAGAAATTCATATGTGCAAAGAAAACAAATGTAATTAGTTTACAAATTAAGTTATACATAATAAAATGAAATGACACAGGGAAAAACTTTTGAACACATGAGGAAAGGGAGGTGTAGAAAGGCAGTGAATTCTTTCAGTAGATCTTCAGCAACCCTCTGCCCTTCCTCATTGTAAATGAATATTATCTGCTTCAGTCCAACATCTACATTAGCAAGATGATGAAGATGAAATCAGAGTGGATATTTCAGTAAGACAATAATCCAAAACACAGCTAAGGAAACTCTTAAATGCTTTCAGAGAAAGAAAATCAAGCTGTAGATTGGCCCAGCCAATCGTCTCACTTGAATCCAATAGAAAATACAAATTATAGATCACATTTGATAGACGAGACCCACAGAATCATCAAGATTTTTACACTCAGAGACTGATAAATCTGAGATTAAGCTGAAGGAAAATAAATGAATGAATGAATTATACTCAATACCCCAATATGTTATTGCTAAATAATACAATTTTAAAACATGATATTTAATAAAAACACAATATTTTTTCCAATATCGTGCAGCCCTAGCTAACTAATAACCTTAACGTTTCCGAACTTGATTGTAATACAATAATGTACAGCTTTTGTAAAGCTGCTTTGAAACAATTATTGTGAAAATGGCTATACAAATAAACTTGATAGGATGCTACAGTAATGAACTGAATATTCTGGAATGAGAAATGTTGTTCAGAATCTTCGGGGTAGAGAAATGGGGGAAGTATTAGCAGAGAGACACCTTGCTGGAAGGGACTTCTACAGAAGAAAACTGAATAAAAAAATGCTTTTGCGCACACACACAAAAAATTAAGATGATAAAGCTGGCTCCAGGCCTATAGACCGTACAAGTCAGGAAAAAAATGCAAAAACATTTCATTAGCTCAGTGCTCCACTTTGACTTTTAGTATTTGTTGTTATTTCATGCTGATTTCATTGTTTGCTTAATTAATCGAGTTCCACGTATCTGGCAGCGTTTTTACGACAAATGTTGCGGGACAGAGGACGACGGCTGCACGCAGGAGGTTTTTGTCATTTTTATGTATTTATGTGTGTGTATTTCACTTGTGACGTCTCACATCTGCACAAAGTCATTAGAGTCTTTTGCTTCGCCTAAAGACATTTCCACCACATGTTCAAAATAAAACAACACGCAGCGTTAAATTATGACACGTCTTTATTCTTTTCGCTCTCTGGGTTCAGTTTTGCAAAGGTAAAAATCGTGTTTTTCCCCTCGATTTTGCCATCTGTGACAATTTACAGGACCCAGAAACTGAGATCTTAGAACTCTTAGCTGTGCTAGTATACACAAGTATAATGGATTGAACTCCTTCAAACATCCCAATTGTAGCCCTGAGTTTTCTAGTAGGCAAGGCAAGGTTATTTATTTAGCACACTCCATACACAGTGGCAATTCAAAGTGCTTTACATAAACAGGATGAAAAGAGACAAGTATAAGAAAAAGAAAAACAAATAATTAAAAAAAACTGATAAAAATGTGTTAAAACAGGTTATAAAAGAATGAAAAAGAAGAGAAAAACATAATAGTGTGATCTGTCGGACGTGTAAGTATGTACACGTCTCAGTATTCCAAATTTGAAGCCCCTTGTATTATGCTATTTTAAAAGTGTCTCAATGCATTCAAAGTAAAAATAAACCGCTGATCTTATTTCCTTAAGAATTAAAACCAGTTACACATTTTTGTTGATCCCAACAAGTCCTCCCAATATGACTTTAACATCAACTTAACTATTTGATCACTGGCGTAATGTTTTACAGATCTAGTTAGTTTACGGTTTAGTCATTTATGCTGCTCAGAATCAATCATTCCTTTAGGAGACCTCTTATTACTACAGAATTGATGCAGTAGTAAAACCTGTATATCAAAGGCCTGTATATCAAAGTTAAACAAGAGCAAGTTTTGAGTTGACAAAACTGGTCAAGATCAGGTTAAGGTTTCACAACACCTGATATAAACTTTCTCCTTTGACTTGGGCTTTAACTCAGAATTTGTGATTTACTGGGCCACATACAACTGAAGGTGTGACAGGTCCAATCACAAGACACATGGGAGGGTCGGATTGATTCAGTTTGAGAGTCAGAACAATTCACTTTTCTGTTGAAGATTAAGAGATATTATTATCAGAAATAAAACCAATTTAAACACATGTGCAAAAGTTTAGGAAGGCAACTTAAAGAAACAAAAGTGTTACACTTTAGGTCACAGTCTAGTTAAACATTAACTAACACTACTAGCTCATTAAACTACTAATTAGCTGTTTATTAATAGATAGTATTTTTGAAGTTGGGTTCAGGTTGTGGGTAGTAGTTAATAGCATAAATTATGGCCTAATCTAAAGTGTTACCAAAAATACTATTATATTAATGCAAATCATAATTTATTTGAATAATATACACTCACCAGCCACTTTATTAGGTACACCTTACTAGTGCCGGGTTGGAACCACTTTTGCCATTAGAACTGCCCTAATCCTTTGTGGCATAGATTCAACAAGGTACTGGAAAATTCCTCAGAGATTTTGGTCCATATTGACATGATAGCATCACACTGTTGCTGCTGATTTGTCGGCTGCACATCCATGATGCGAATCTCCTGTTCCACTACATGCCAAAGGTGTTCTATTGTATTGAGATTTGGTGACTGAGTACAGTAAACTCGTTATAAGGTTCAAGAAACCAGTCTGAGATGATTCGTGCTTTATGACATGGCACGTTATCCTGCTGAAAGTAGCCCATCAGAAGGAAGGGTACACTGTGGTTATGGTATGGACAAGGTCAGCAACAATACTCCTGTAGTCTGTGGCATTGACACAATGCTCAATTGGTACTAATAGGCCCAAAGTGTGCCAAGAAAATATCCCACACACCATTACACCACCACCACCAGCAGCCTGAACTGTTGATACAAGGCAGGATGGATCAATGCTTTCATGTTGTTGACACCAAATTCTGACTCTACCATTTGAATGTGGCAGCAGAAATTTGAGACTCATCAGACCAGGAAACATTTTTTCAATCTTCTATTGTCCAATTTAATGAGAGTGCAAATTGTAGCCTCAGTTTCCTGTTCATAGCTGACAGGAGTGGCACCCGGTGCTTTCTTCTGCTGCTGTAGCCCATCCGCCTCAAGGTTGGACATGCTGTGTGTTCAGATATTCTTTTGCATACCTCGGTTGTAACGAGTGGCTATTTGAGTTACTGTTGCCTTTTTATCATCTGAAACCAGTCTGGCCATTCTCCTCTGACCTCCGGCATCAACAGGGCATCTGTGCCCACAGAACTGGATATTTTCTCTTTTTCTGACAATTCTCTGTAAACCCTAGAGATGTTTGTGCGTGAAAATCCCAGTAGATCAGCAGTTTTGAAATACTCAGACCAGCCCGTCTGGCACCAACAACCATGCCACATTCAAAGTCACTTAAATCATGTGATCAATCACTTGCTGCCATGTGATTGGCTGATTAGATATTTGCGTTAACGAGCCGATGGACAGGTGTACCTATTAAAGTGGCCAGTAAGTGTATGTTCACAAACAGCTCAAAAGACAACTATAGTAAAAGCTTTAAAAATTATATGGAAATTGTAAATATAAATGTTACTTTAAAGCCAGTAATATTAATTAGCAATTTGAAACTAAATAATAATTATAATTACCAAATTACCAAAGCAATAAAACCTAATTAAAACAAACCCACTTTCATGAGCCTGAAAACTCAAGAGTTTGCTAAAACTAAACGCAAAACCCAAACCAGCTTTGTACAACAGGCCTCTGGAGTTTAAACTGATGACGTTTTAAAATGCATGCCAATGTTTTGTTTGCTGTTGTTGGAGTAACTGAAGCATAAGCTGTAAATGCACTGCTCTTTGTTGGAAAGGAGGACCGGAAACAGAAGCTCAATCAGGATGTCATTGAATTGTGGAAAGTCTAACAAATCACAATTGTGGAATTAAATAGAAATCTACTTTTTTTTCTCCACATGGTCTTGAAGTTGGTCTTCTCTTTTGGTTTCTCCTCATAGAGAGCACATGGCTCCATACACCATCCCCACAGGGCTGATCCTGGTGAAAGACATTCCCAGAAACCAGATGGGCAAGGTGAATAAGAAGGACCTTCTCCGCCAGTTTTTCTCTGCTGGCTCTCAATGAACCAGATTTAATCCACGTTCAGCCTTCAGAGAGCTAAGTGTCAAAACCACAGACTGGAGAACTGCTTCAGAACCAGATTTAAAAGATTATGAAGACATAGATCCTTGCTGTCACTGGACAGTAGAGGGCAGCGTGAGGGATTAGATTTTTAAAACGTCACATTTTTCTGGTGCTTTACTTAGCAGTTAATAAATAAGAACATGTTTTAAATGTCATTTGCATTTAAAAGATAATGATAATAGATATACTAGCAATGTACACATTTTAAAAGATCATAATGAAAAGTCGTATATTTTTGGTAATGAAATTCTAAAATAAACTAATTTATTTTGATCAGTCGTGTCCTTTATTCATGTGACATCAAGGATGTGTGTGTTTTGTGAGTGTGTGTTTTGTGAGCGTGTTAGCATTCTTGTGTGTGCAGCTGTGTGCGCGCAGGTGTGCGGTCAGGCCCAAAGGCGGTTGTGGGCTTTTGGAGAAGGAAGTGATTACAGCACAGATGGGTCCTCTTTTCTCCCATCCTCTCTATTTCACTGATAGTAAATCTACAGATAAGGTCATTGTATTGGACCATGAGGACAAGTGTAGCGGTTTCTTGATGAGCGCCTCACTGTCTTAATTTCAGATAAGTGTATATTACTTAAATATACCATTGCTTGAGCCACAAGTTTACATTTTGGGTCACTCAAATGCAGTGTTTTTTTAACATGTGCAGTGCACTGTATTCTGCACACTCTGGGGCTTTTTCAAAAGGCGCACTTTTGTACCTTAAAGGCAGACCTTTGTACTTAAAAGGTCCACACCAAGCGGCAACCTCCTGCTCTTCCTCGTGAAGCAAATACAGAAGTAACTGAAACTGCAATTCATCGAAATTCCACTAGTTCTGGCTCCATAATAGAGTAAATTTCTATTGGTAACCCACTTTTAAAATGGCCAACTTTACAGCAGAAAACAGGTGATTACAGCCTGGTACAAAGAACGATTTTGGTTCATATAGCTAATATTACCCTTCATGACTACTGTGAGGGGGAAGGGGTGCATATCATCTGATATCATTGTCAGATGATATGGCATGCCATGTGCACTTAATTTTGCTCACAAACTATTCACTTGGCGTCCGTTTCCCAGGTGAGTAAAATTATATACTTATATACCATCTCTATAAATGTGTTTGTTTTATTTAAGATCATTTATCATTTATATTTTTCTTTAGACCTGTAATGCACTCCAGAATCTGACAGATTGATTAGCTGTAGGCTCTAGAACAGTCCTCTGAAGCGTTGTCATACAGTGTTGTGCCTGGATTTTATAAATAGTCTTGCATTTACTAACATAGACTATATTTGAAGTGTTTTGAAGTAATTTGTGTTTTCCTCCTATAGAAAAACGTCGTAAGAACAATGTTTAGTGGCTCAATGTATTATAACAGTGTTTTTAAAAGACTAAACACTTTATTGATATAGTATACAACCAAGCCCATGTGGTCAAAACACAAACGAGTCGCAGGTAATGAAGTATTAAGCGTTTCTCCCATAGAATAGCCCGTCTAAGCAAAATGATAGCAGGCGTCTGTAGTTCCGATCACGCTCTGCCTCTTTTCACTTGTTTGGTATCCCCGGTCGTTGTGATGACGCGCAAACAAAATGGTGACGCTTGGCCACACCTACTGGTAGCTTTCTTTTCTTACTGGGTTCTTTAGAAACCTATGGGTGATGTCACAGACACTACATCCATATCTTTTACAGTCTATGGTCCACACTGATACCTTAAAGCAATGTTTCTAAACCACAATTCTGGAGAACCACCAGCTCTGCACATTTTCCATGTAGGAAATCACCTACTACTCAGTAGGTACTGCATTTGAATTTAAATGTACTATTTGGCTGTTGAAAAGTATGTTCTATACAGTATGAATGTGAGCAGTATGAATAGAACTTGGACGTACTACATTTGCCATTTTGTCATAATCACGTGACCTACCTGCGTCAGTTGCATTGCTTTACTCCCATTCATGAATTCTCTTACGGTGCATCATGGGATTGTGTAGCGTCCATCGGATGCTCACTTCAGAATCTCTGCGGACACAGTAGGTTATCCAGTAATTCTCGCATTCTGTTTTTTGAATTCTATGAATTCGGACGTACTACTTGGCTCGCATACTGTTTTTAGTGTACTATATAGAGTAGAAGTATGCAATTTCAAACGCAGCCCATGTCTCCTTAAGCAAACACACCTGATTTAAATCATTAGCTTATTAGCAGATACTGAAACCCTGTAATGGGTGTTACAGACAAAGGAGACATCCAAAACATGCAGTGCTGTTGGTCCTTTAGGAACGTGGTTGAGAAATACTGTCTTAAAGGTACCACAAGATACACTTTTGTACTTTTTAGCTACCAATATGTACATTGAAGGTACTTTTAAGGTACCAAAGTGTACCTTTTGAAAAGGTACCACCCCAAGTGAAAGCTTTTAGTAGCTTTTCTGAAAGTGGGTGCTACAGTATATCTGTACAGACACAAAGAAAAGTTTTTGTTGTTGTAATTTTTGTTAAAAACTGTACTATATTAGTAACCTCATTAATAATACACTGAAAAAAATTATTCAGACATGATTCCTTGGATTTACTCATTTTTTTTTTACGTTAAGTGGCTGTAAACAATTTATTTGGGCTGAATTTAAACAAACAAATTAAGTAGAATTTTATTAAAATTTAATTTGTTTGTTTAAATTCAGCACGAATAAATTGTTTGCAACAGTTTTGCAGACATCATTTTTTTCAGTGTAGAATGTAAAATAAAATCAGTAAAATGGAAAAATGGAAATATATGTTGTATAACATTTTTTTGACACATTTTTCTTTTTGAGACCTAAAGGCACCCCATATGTTTATTACAGTGTACCTAAAAACTTCTACATAATTTATATTTCATCTTTATTTCTATAGCGTTTTTACAATGTAGATTGTTGTTTAAGCAGCTTAACATAGAAGTTCTAGTAAAGTAAGACTGTGTCAGTCTAGTTTTCAGAGTTGACGTTCAGTTTAGTTCAGTTCAGTGTGGGTTAATATTCACTGCTGAAAGTCCAAACACTGAAGAGAGCAAATCCATCGATGCACAGCTCCACAAGTCTCAAACCAAGCAAGCCAATGGCGACAGCAGCAAGTAACAAAATTTACCAATTGATAAAACCAGGCTCACAAGGAGACATTCAATTTGAGGGAATGAGCAACTAACTACCTTACTGAAGCATTTAGCCAAAGCAAATATATTTATAATGAAAGATCATACACAAAACAAACTAAATGCAGTTCTGTCTCTATTGTTAGATGTGTGGATGGGGGGGTGACCTTATCTATTTGTTTAATGGATGTCCATTGAACAGTCTGAAAGTCATAAAATGTGTAAATATCTTGTATGAGATGAGGCGAGAATATCAGCTGCATGTTGAAGTATATTTCATCAATAATTCAATAGAAATCCAGACACCATGTGCAGCTGTTTAGACTCGGCTTGAGGCTTAAAAACCTTCAAACTTCAACCAAAATAGGAGACAGGAACAGAATGATAACTAAAGAAACACATTGACTACGTTTACATGGACATCAGAAATCGAATTATTTACCTAAATCTGAATCAGACAATAACATGATTAAAGTGTTAACATGAGTTGCTTTTAAATGTTCCTAGCACATAATTCGATTAACATCATTGCATCACCACACTATCCATGTTTCCTCTGGAAATTTGTGTAATTTCAAGTGTTTCATTTTTATTTTTTGGCTTTAACTTCAGTTTGGCACTTTCACTTTTATGCATGCCCCCGTGACAAATGAGATATTGGATTTGAGTATGAACTGTTGGAAGAGTGTTGTTAATGGAATTTGATGTTGCATGCCGAATGGGATAAAAAACCTTAGCATTTCACGATGCGGTCATCTGTGGTCCTTCACTGACTTAGTAGATGCAGAGAATAGTGTCAAACAGCCGTATGTGTATAAACTATCCAGTCGCAAAATGCGGTGAAAATCCTACACTATGGTAATAGTTTGATTGTGGTGTTTATGTCTGTACTGCACTTCATTAATGCGACTAAAATCAGCATACTCCACATGTCTTAATCTTGTTTTTGTTTAGTTCGATTATGACTTTAGTCAGATTAAGGTAATCAAAAATCGCTGTTTACATGGTAGACACTTAATCAGAGTATTGTCTTAATCGTATTAAAATTGTATTATTGATGTCCATGTAAATGAGATGAGAATATAGTAATGACTTTTTTTATTGTTTTCCTATTGACCCCATATAATTGGCTCTTCGTCCCCGTGTCACCCTATAAAAACATCCTACAATCTTCCTTGCCTAACATGGCTCTCTGATGTGAATAAAGGTCTCCTGTAGCGAATCAATGCATTTTTCTAAGTAAGAAAAAATGTCCATATTTAAAACTTTATAAACCATTTTGTGTAACTTGCAGTGATTTTCGTTGTCTTCTCTTTCTTTTAGGCCCTCAGCTGAGCAGGACTACATTTTTTTTTGTTTCTGTTCACTGCAGTTCTGCATTCATTTCAACTGCACACTCATTTCACTCCCAAGAGATGAAAAAAATGCAGTAATGCCATTGACATCAATAGCTAGGGAAAAAAAATAATATGAGAGTCAATGGCTACTAGTTTCTACACTCACCGGCTACACTCACTCTCCAAGAGTAGAGAGAGAAGAGGAGAATGGACAGCTGATAAAAAGGCAATAGTAACTCAAATAACCACTAACATGTCCAACCTTGAGGCAGATAGGCTACAGCAGCAGAAGACCACACCGGGTGCCACTCCTGTCAGCTATGAACAAGAAACTGAGTCTACAATTCACACAGGCTCACCAAAATTGTACAATAGAAGATTGGAAAATGTTGCCTGGTCTGATGAGTCTCGATTTCTGCTATGACATTTGGATGGTAGAGTCAGAATTTGGCGTCAACAACATGAAAGCATGGATCCATCCTGCCTTGTTTCAACAGTTCAGGCTGGTAGTGGTGGTGGAATAGTGTGGAGGATATTTTCTTGGCACACTTTAGGTTCATTATTACCAATTGAGCATTGTGTCAACGCCATAGCCTACCTGAGTATTGTTGCTGACCATTTCTTTATGACCACAGTGTATGTGCAACACTTCTGATGGTTACTTTCAGCTCCATGTCATAAAGCTTGAATCATCTCAAACTTGTTTTTTGAACATGACAATGAGTTCACTGTACTCAAATGGCCTCCACAGTCACCAAATCTCAATCCAATAGAGCACATTTGGGATGTGGTGGAATGGAAGATTTGCATCATGGATGCACAGCCTACAAATCTGCAGCAACTGCGTGATGCTATCATGTCAATATGGCCCAAAAAAAACCCTGAGGAATTTTTCCAGTACCTTGTTGAATCTATGCCACGAAGGATTGAGGCAGTTCTGAAGGCAAAAGGGGGTTCAACTCGGTACTAGTAAGGTGTACCTAATAAAGTGACCGGTGTGTGTATTTTTCTTAACAATTTCTTTTGTATTCTACAGACAAAAAAGGAAACACAAACAAGTATGAAACAGGTGAGCAAATTATGTCAGAACTATTTGAATAATTTTGTCACTATTGACCCATTATCAGCTCACTGAGCATCTTCATCCGTTTCAGAGTGTCTCCTCCTGAGCGTTTGTGACTTTGGAAGTTATTGTGTATAAATTAACTTACAGTGCTGCAGTTGCCCTATAATAAATCACCACAATTACTCAGAGTGTCAGTGGCAGCGCTGAGCCAGAGAGCTCACAACACCACTCTAACCATCCAGAGAGAGAGAGAGACTGACGGACAGAGACTCCCGCGGGCCGGCCTCTGGAACATGAGTCACGGAGAGCATTTCGGGAGATACGGAGGTAAAATAGTTGTTGAATGAACAGAGGCAACCAAGCAGAAAAAAAGAAGAAGAGAGGGAAGGAGCGCTGCCTCATCCCTCCTCCGCCTGCAGTCACTAGAGAGCTGATTAAGAGAGCAGCTCTATCGATCTTTAGCCAGCTGAGGAGGATGGATGTGCCGGCTGGGTTGCAATGGCACTGCTGGATGGGCTGACAGGAGACTATAAAGGTGGCACGGCAAAGAGAAGAAGAGAGGAGCGATTGGATGTGGTGACAGCACTGATGAGAGCGGGGTAGTGGAGATTGTTTTTGTGTATTTGCGTGAGGGGGAGTTTCTCCCCAAGGCTCTGGGATGATAAAATGTGCACGGCTCCAGTCAGACAAACACACAGCCTGGCCTGCACGCTTGTCCGCTGAAGCGTGTGGACTGGGCTTCTGCAGATGGATGCTTATTGGGCCCCTGGGCCCTGTGGGGGCCACGGGAGACAAGCCAAGAGAAACATTCGACCGGCCTCTGCTGTGTTACTATTGTGCTTATTTTATGACCAGCATTCACACACAATGGGCAAAGACATAAACAGTCAAGTACTACAACCACTATGTAAATAACCAACCTTCAGGGATCCTTCTACAGCAGGGGTCTCCAACTATATTCGTAGCACGGACCGGTGTTTGTATTGATCATTTTTTCATGGATCATTTTGTGTTGGGGGAGATGTCATGAAGTATTTACAAGTGAGAACAAGAGTTTAGATTTTAATGAAATTACATATACAGCTGAAGTCAGAATTATTCGCCCCTATTAATTATTATTTCATACCCCAATTTCTGTTAAATAGAACGATTTCTTTCATCTTTGCTATGATGACAGCACATAATATTTGACTAGATATTTTTAAGATACTATTATTCAGCTTAAAGTGACATTTAAAGGCTTAACTAGGTTAATTAGGCAAGTTAGGGTAATTAGGCAGATCATTGAAAAACGATGGTTTGTTCTGTAGACATTCATTCATTCATTTTCTGTTCAGCTTAGTCCCTTTATTAATCTGGGGTCACCACAATGGAATGAACCGCCTGCACATGTTTTACACAGCGGATGCCCTTCCAGCTGCAACCCATCACTGGGAAATACACACTCATTTACACACATACACTACGGCCAATTTAGCTTATTCAATTCACCTATACCACATGGGGAAAACGAGCACCTGGAGGAAACCCACGGGGAGAGCATGCAAACTCCACAGAGAAATGCCAACTGACCCAGCCGAGGCTCAAACCAGTAACCTTCTTGCTGTATGGCGTTTGTGCTACACACTGCACCACCGCGTTGGCCCGTTTTGTAGATAATCTAAAAAATATATATTGCTTAAGGGGGCTAATAATATTGACCAAAAAATGTTTTAAAGCAATTAAAAACTGCTTTTATTCTAGCCGAAATGAGACATTCTCCAGTAGAAACATATTATCAGAAATACTGTGAAAAAATCCTTGTTCTGTTAAACATCATTTGGGAAATATTTTTTAAAAAGTCACAGGAGGGCTAATAATTTTGAACTGTATATATAATAAAAATAATACAACTTATCGTAATATTCAATGTGAGTAATGAGGTTGTCAAGAGATTTTAAGCAGCTTACACACCGGGTGTGGCAAGGTGCCTCTCTTTAAATAGCTTTTTATACATTGCTAAGCAATGCATACAGATGCCGAATGGTGGTCTCATAGAAATAATATTTAGAGTGTTTGTACACTGAAGTTTATTGCTCTGCAGAAATGTGAGTGCTGTTCTAAAAATGCTCAGCTGTGGACACTTCTCTGTCAAAGCTTTTTAAAAATGCAGCGTGCAAACCAAAGTCCCTTTAAGGCAAGTCATTTTACTCTCCGGTCATCTTTGAAATGCTGCTCGGGCATTATGTTTAAATGGGGAAACATCAAATTCTCCAAAATTGCTTGCCAAGCTTAAATTTCATATTACTTAGGCCCAATCCCAATTCTATTTTTGTACCCCTTCCCATTGGCCCTTAAAAACGAGTGTGAAGGGGAAGGGCTTCAAAATTTACTTTTAAGAATTGGAACAGCACTACAGAACCTGCACACGTCATCAGATGTCATCGCAATCTCTTGCTTCATATGAGATCAGACTGCTGTAGTTATTCCAGTTGTGTTACTTTTTGGTGTTTATCTTCAGGAAATCACTGAAGGCATATATTATGTTCTCATAACGATCTAATGTGGTAAAAAAAGATTGTAACTATACTGCGCATTTACACTGTGACCATATTCATCTATGTAAACACACCGAAATCAACATTAACATTATAGCAGACACTGTAAACGCTCATTCTCAGCCACTACACTTTTCTGACAGGGTGTTCATCGAGTGTCAGAATGTTGTGGGACTGCTGTACAGGAGTTATTATTATAGATTATAGATTGCGAAATTTAGAATTTTTTATTTTAGCATTTTTTATAAAAGCATGACGGTAAAACATGAACGCAATTATGAATATATTAAAACCTGTTTGTTTGTTTGTTGTAAAAATCTGTAATTATGACAAAAAGTACTAATTTGTGGCTCTCCTTACTTCCAGGTGCAGTGAAGCTGCCGTTGTAGCTGGTGTATTCTGGGAAATTTTCTTACTCCTTGGTTTCAAGTGTGGTCCTAAGAAATCTGCATCCGAAGGACTATCTACCCCTTCCCCTTAGCCCTACTCCTTCAAGCTAAAGAGAATTGGGACAATAAGGGGTAAGGGCAAGGGCTAATTGAGTTTGGGCTAATAAGAGTATAGATTGGGCCTTACTTACTCCCAGAACTGTTTATATCGAAGTTGATATTTAGCCGCACCATATTAGTGTTTCGTAACATCTCATTTTTACGAGGTGGGTCGTTAGCCCAACGTTCAAACCCCAACCTGGAGAACCAGAGCATACTCACACATACACTACAGGCAATTAAGCTTACCGAATTCACCTATAGCGCATGTGTTCGGACTGTGGGGGAACATGCAAACTCCACACAGAAATGCCAACTGACTCGAACCAGAGACCTTCTTGTTGAGGCAACAGTGCTAACCACTGAGCAACTGTGCCGCCCCGCAGCAAGTTCCATTTTTCTTATTAATATTTGGTGCCAGATTATTATGAAGTCACGATTTTCTTCTCTTTGACTCACAGAAATGCCAACTGGCCCAGCTGGGACTCGAACTAGCAATCTTTTTGATCTGAGGCAACATTGCTACCCACTGTGCCACAGTGCCACCCAAAGTTCATGTTCGGAATCACCAATAAAATCAAACAACAAGTGTCTCTTTAGTTTAATTTTTAAACATTCAAATTTCACAAAATCTACAAAAAAACTCACATCTGGTCCGAGACTCATCCCCGGAGAATCGTCAGTCTATAGCGATCGATGATTGGCTCCTGTACTAGTAGGCAGGGCTTCATTCATCATATTGACTGTTACATTTTTCTCCATTCAAAACTGTATGAGTGACATGTCTTGTGCATTCTCTAGTCTTTGGTAAAATGCACACTTCAGTTGACAACAATTGAAGAAGCTCTTAGATTTTTAAAAGTCGTGGAGTAGCACAGTCCTACATTGTCCAGTGTGCAATGTGCACAAATATGGATTTTGGTTCTTATAGGGGAAACTCAAGGCAAGGCAAGTTTATATAGCACATTTCATACACAGTGGCAATTCAAAGTGCTTTACAAGAATAAAAAAATAAAAATGATTAAAAACAGATTAAAATGTGTTAAAACAGGTTATAAAAGAAAGACACAATACACGATCTGTCAGACGTGGCACAGTGCTTATTCAGTAAAGGCACAGCTAAACAGATGTGTTTTCAGTCTTGATTTGAATGTGCCTAATGTTGGAGCACATCTGATCATTTCTGGAAGCTGATTCCAGCAGCGGGGGGTGTAGTAGCTAAAAGCCGATTCCCCCTGCTTTGACTGAACTCTTGGAATTTCTAGTTTATATGATCCTAAAGATCTGAGTGATTTGTTAGATTTGTATTTAGTGAGCATTTCTGTAATGTATCAAGGTACTAGACCATTAAGTGATAGACATTTATTTATAGACAAGTTATAATACTTTAAAATCTATTCTGAATGAAACTGGGATGAAACTCACAATAAAGTGGGATCACATATGTCATTTTATGTTATTGCAGCCAAGTAGCAACTCTTTTATGACCTGGTATCATCCCCTATTCTACAGTATACTGAAAAAAAAAGGTGTGGAGTTTACTATGAAAAATTTCACTCTTAAATTGATTCCATGTTGTACAATTCGAATTGAATTACACATTCGATTTTTAAAGCTGCCATAGAATGAATATGGTAAAATTGATAAAATTCAGTACTTTTTTACAGGAAACTGGCATGGAGCATATCTTCACAGTTTGTTGTCAGAATGCAACATTTAGGAAAGATGAATTATAAAGCTTATTCAGCACCCCCGAGGAGGCATAATGTGTTTAAAATTGTTGTTGGTTTATTGTGCATATTGTGAAATTTGCCACGATTGTGTTAATAGTATATGTCACTGATCATCAACTGGTGGCCCGCTGAGCCATTCAATCCGGCCCACAACTGGATTCCAAAATTGTGAGTATTAAAAAGAAAATAGTGGTCCACACTATTAAAGCAACTAAAAATAACAACAACTGAGTCTCTTGTCAGAATATCCACCATTTAAGACTATATTTAAGCTACACTTCGAAATGAGGACAGACTCAGACAGACCATGCTGCGTTAAGCATTTATTGTTTCAAACTGGTTTTAGCGTAAGTGAAGACCGTGTGGAGTGTAGGCGGAGTGCGCGCAACATGTGTGTGATGAAGAGCAAGGAGGGATGCGGTGGAGAGAGGTGCGCGATGTATTTGAGGACCGGGAGGAAGATGTGCGATTTCCAGGAGATTATCATTCATTTGCGGGCATCCGGGAGTCTATGCATTTGCGGGAGACTCACAGAACTTCCGGGAGACTTGGGATGTTTGCTTCAGGACTAAAAAAAGGAGGAAAAACAATCTGGCACAGCTTAAAATAGCATGGTAAATAAATAACCTGGTACCAGAACAAAACAAGTCACAAATAATGTTCGCACATCAAGTGCTAAGTTAAGTGGGCTTGAATTCAAATCACAATGCTGAAACGGGCTACTCACAGTGCTTAATCAATAGCTAAAGTTACATTTCCCCTTGTTGACTTAGCATAATTGAGTTGAGGCAAAATATCTATCACTCCTAGTGGTTGACTGTGGTATAGGTGATGGGAGCCTGAATCAAATGCCTTCAGTTTTGTAATGAAATTAAAAAACTGTAAACATTAAACATAATGTTAAGCCAAAATGAGATTTTTATTTGATTTTCTTCTAGGGGGTCCGGCCCCCAAGGAGACTGCTAAATCTCTGGCTCTCTGACAATTATAGTTGATGATCCCTGGTATATGTGCTACTGTATGTTTTTTTTTACAGGTAAAACTAACCCACATAATAAGTTCTTCATCAGATGCTCATTAACAGAATTCATATATAGCTAAAGAGCTAATCCATTTTCGTTGTTTTTTAACAAAACATGTTGACTGTTATTATTTTTCGCATCATTACAGATTTATATTATGTGCTGTCTTTAAGTTGACCTTTACTGTGCATTGTGGGGTTAGTTACTTCAAAAAGGCCATAAATAACTGATTAGCCATTAATTTATTAAAGTTTTATTTAAAGTTGTATTGTGGCACGGTGGCTCAGTGGTTAGCATTGTCGTTTCACAGCAAGAAGGTTGCTGGTTTGAGTCCCGGCTGGGCCAGTTGGCATTGCTATTTGAAGTTTGCATGTTCTTCTCATGTGGGTTTCCTCCAGGCACTCCGGTTTCCCCCACAGTCCAAAGACATGCACTATTGGATGTGAATTGGATGAACTAAATTGTCCATTGTGTATGAGTGTGTGTGTGAATGAGAGATTGAGTGAATGAGTGTGATGTGTATGGATATTTCCCAGTACTGGGTTGCAGCTGGAAGGGCATCCGCTGCGTAAAACATATGCCGGAATAGTTGGCGGTTCATTCCGCTGTGGTGACCCCTGATAAATAAGGGACTAAGGCCCGGTTTACACTAGTACGTTTTAGTTTAAAAACAGCGTTTTAGAATGAAAACGACCCGCGTCCACACTAGCGTTTCACCCAACGTTTCTGAACAGCTCTCCGTTTACACTAAAATGGTGAAGACGCACATCACGTGACCACACACGCACTCTCTGACATGCGATGCAGCGTGCGTTGAGCACATACCCATATGAGAGCTGTGCACGTCAGACTGTTCATCACGGATCTCCCGCTGGATTTAATCTCACTATATTTGTTAAACGTGATATTTAATTCATCTTGTTGTCTATATCTAACGACATATTCCCTGTCTTTGGTCTTTTGAATATATTACTTGTTCTCAGGTAACGTGCTTTGGCTGAGCGCAGATAAGTTAGGTTAATATCCTAATGAATGTAACAGCTGACACCACATCTGACTGTTTGCTTGCCTTTATTTTCCCTATTGTATAAACGTATTGTGCGTTATACTTTTATAATGGCCTTTATTATTTATTAAAACTGATATTCAATGAAAGAGAGGGTATGTTTCGTATTTTCAATGAAAATGAAAGGAGGCAGTAATGTTATAGGCTCCGTTTTGTTACAAATATGCAGGAAGATGACGCTTATATTATGCAGCTACACGACGCCTCAACATTTTTTGATGTCTGTTAAGTTGCTAATATCAAAATAAAAATAGACAGTTCCTTATGTCATGTTTTCATTTTATTGTTAAGAAAGTGAAACAGCATAGCCAGGGTGATGTGAATGACTTTTTAAAGTACTATGTACACACTCGGGAGTTTGTTTTCCATATCAAACTTGCAAAGTCTGAACTTACAATGAGAGGATGCAGGACTGTCACTAAACTGTGTGAAGGCTACTTAATATTGAGGAAAAGCCCCAATCAGATAGGCAAATGTCTGCAGCTCCGCCTCCGTTTTCAGATGTCTCCGTTTTCCCCCATCTACACTGAGACGGAGCAGCAGCGTTTTAGAATGAAAACGGCCTCTCCAGCGTTTCCAAAACGATCCGTTTTCGGGGCTCGAAAACTCCGGCGTAGTGTGGACAGATGGCGTAACCGTAGCAAAACTTATGCGGTTTAAAACTAAAACGTATTAGAGTAAACGGGGCCTAAGCCAAAGACAAATGAATGAATGAATTTACTTAACATAATCCTTCTTAAAATCCCTGTAAATCATGATGCATAGACAATAACAATTAAACTCTTTTATACATCTTAAAATACGAGTCAAGCATGGGCATTTTGGTTTATTTTAACATTCTTTAGTTTTATTTACAGTATTTAAACCAAGTACAGTATAAACAGCAGCAATTAAACTACCTAAAAACGAACTGCAATCCCTTGCTTTACTTTTTCATAGGATTTTAGTAGTTTAATTAGTACTGTAACTACTTGTTTTGTAACTACTGTACAATTACACCTAACATTGGTTCATTTCTGCACATAAAACAACAGACAGTTCAGGCAGCCGAAACAAGCCTCAACACATTGTGCCTTGAAAACAACCTCCAGAGATGTGCAGCTCTTTAAAAGATAAATAGAAATTTGGATAGATTTGTTTTATGTTGTGTATTGTCTTTTACACGTGAACTCAAAGTAAGTGTGTCTGGTCTTTAACGGTCTTAAATCACATTTCATCACATTTAGTTATTCCACATCAAAGTCTTGCATTGGGATGATGCAAGGTTGGCATGGATCTTGCAGGATAGACACCATGCTGTGTGTTTCATGAATGAAAATGAGAAGGGCAAACATGCAATCCGTTCAGTGGGTTGTGCTGGGTATCATCATTCAATGCAACACAAATGTGTCTTCTCAGAATCCTACCTCATTTATAAAACATACACTAAAATCCTCACCAACGTTCAGACTGCTAAAAAGAGCTTTTGACATGGGAAAGTCCTTAGTGGCACATTGGGTTCCTGTGCAGTTCCTTGTGGCAAATTACGCATAAAGTATTCTTGCCATTTGCCTTTCTTACATAAAACATTTGCAAATTGACTGATGCTTTTTTTTACCAATAACAAAATGAATTGGGAGACATTTACAGACCATTTCGGAGGATGTAAATAATAACAATGGTCCTAATGTATTTCCTGTGTTACATTTTGAATTTCCATATAGCTTCCAAGAATCCAAAAAGTTCCACACTTTGATAAATAATGCTATGGCAGCTGTTTTAACATTAAGATATGATTGAATTGCTTCAAGTTACAGTTATGAAATAGTGTGGTAACAAGCTGGAAATGTTTATGGGCTGCAGTGACATCGCCACGTTGAAATGGTCTATAAGTTGGAGATCTGAAACAAAAACAATGCCCTCAAATTCAAGATTCAAGACATATTTCAGAGACATTTTTCTGTTCATAGATGAGTATGTTTAATCATATATTATATAGTTTTTGTAATATATAAAAAAACAGTGGTCTACAGTGGTCTGAAAAGAGTTTTCCTTTACTGTTTTCTTTTTTTTACACATATTTGTCACACTTTAATGTTTCAGATCATCAAACAAATGTAAAATAAGTCAAAGATAGCACACTTGAACACATAAAAGTTAAAATGAAGGTTTTATTATTAAGGTAAAACAAGCTACAACACTACATAGCCCTGTGTGAAAAAAAGTGTTTGCCTTTGGAATGGCCTAGTCAAAGCCCTGACCTAAATCCAATTGAGATTCTGTGGCATGACCTTTATAAAAGTGGTTCATGGTTGAAAACCCTCCAATGTGGCTGAATTACAACAATTATGCAAGGATGAGAGGGCCAAAATTCCTCCACAGCGCTGTAACAGATTCAAGTTCAAGTTATCGAAAATGCTACATTTAGAGGCTAACGCTTTTTCAAACATGGCTATGTTGATTTGTATTTTGTTTTTTTTCCTAATAATAAAAAAAACATTTGAAACTATTTGTAAACTGTGACAAATGTAAAAAAAAAAATTAAATCAGTAAGGGGACAAACGCTTTTTTTACACCACTGTATATATTTTGCTGATTTATGTACTTACTTTATCCCAAATTTTCAGAAGAATTTTCCAATCCAGAAAAATAAGCAACTAGTGAAATGTCCTGTCACCATGCTAATGATATTATACACCCAATATTTCTGGATTGGTTTTATAGAAAACAGGGAAACACCAAAAAACATTAAGCTTTTTGCTACTATAAAAATAATAACTAATTAGTGTTTTTCAAGGAGAGAATTTGATCGTTTCACTGTAAAAAAAAAATAAAAAATCTGTTATTCAACTGGTTTCCTGTATTTTGAGATTCACAATTTTTCATTTATTTACTCTTTCTTTGACTCTACTAGCTAAATAATTGGTTTCTCCGCAGTTTATTGACTATATTTTAGGGTTCTAATAAAAATAGTAGATATAAAATAAATCTATAATAACAGGAAAAAGTCCTGTCAGCTCAATATTGGTTTTTGCGCATTCATTTACGTGACAATATATTGTTTTAAAGCACTAACATTTCTAATAAATTCACTGGTTAAACTTTTCAACAGTTGACAGACCAGAGATAATTATACTATAATACAAACTAAAAACACTGTTCTTGCAGTGTGGTTTGAGCAACAATTCATGTTTTTTATTTTCAATAATTTCCGACCAAGCTTTTATTTTGTCAAAACATGAAAATATTAGAAAGACAAAAGAGAGTCAATTTATTCGGATAATCGTTATATTATTTACATCATGCACGTAAATGTATTTGTAGTTAATGCTTTTTATTATTGTAATAAATGGTTTTACTATAAAAATAATATGTTTGTATTGTTATTAATTATTTTATAATCAGTGCTGAGATTTATCAAAAAAAAATAAAGGTAAAAAATGCATGGGTGAGTTGTTCACAATAGTATATAAGTTATGTATTTATGCATGTGATATATAAGATGAATTTCCATTTTACACTGACTTCAAAGAGTCCATTCAGCCATACAACTCTGTCCTAGGTGATTGTGCATGTGCTTGATCTGACACTCCACATTTTGGAGAACAGTGAGATGAACACTATATTATCGTGTACCAGCACTCATAATTTGGTGCACTCAACAATAGATATGGACAAGGTCATGGGAGAATAAATAACAGGCAGACTGGCTGAAGATCTATCATCCTGGACAACTATGGGCACCGTGGAGCTCGCCCGCTGACAGCATCATTAATAAAAACCACTGGGATTGTGATCGATCGCTTTGATGGATGATCAGACTCACAGATACTATAAAACACCTGCACCTTCACTCAAGGCAAGCTGCCAATCCACATGTCTTTGTCCAAAGAAACAACAAAAAAAAGCTTGAAAGAAAGCCACTAAGACACTAGTGTGATCAGTAGGTTAGTCCTAAAACATAATTCCTTCTATATTACTCTCTAACAATAATCTTCACTACAATCAGAGAGAAATTACAAGTTACACAAACTCTAAACCTAAATACAGTAGAGTTCAGGACTATTTCTTTCATAAGTAGAAAAAAAGTTAAAGTAGCATAATTATTTTAAGGGGTCATGAAATGAAAAATACATTTTGACTTGAGCTTATTTAAATATAAGAGGTCATCAAAGTAAAAGAACATCCTGTAAGTTTCAGAGCAGAAATCGTCTTAGTTACTAAATTAAAAGCTTGTATTGCCAGCAAGGAGAAAACACCTGATTCTGGAATGTGCCCATTTATGATGTCATAGGTAGGTCAAACACAGACTCCACCTATCAATTGCTGATTCTGTAGCCTCACCGAAGCAATAAGCATGCTTTTGCAGATTGAAAAATATTGAGCAAAGCTTATATGTGGATAAACACAGTTACTTCAGAAGCTACAAGGTACACACACGCACACACACACACATACACACACACACAGTCAAAATGAGAATGGTAAAAATTTCACAGTGCAACACAGATGCCTTCAGTTCCACTTGTGAACTGAAGGTGGAGTAAAAAACTAGTTTACTATGCAGAACTGTTATCCAATCATAGAAATGGGCATTTGTTTCCAAACAGTCAGTACCTCAGCAAGTTAAGGTGCTTTCACATCTGTTGTTTGGTTCATTTGGTCTGGACCAGGGACAACAAATGATACATTGTAGCATTTTCTGTCGTTTTTGGGTCCTTTTCACACCACACTGATTGCTTTGATCCGAACCAACTGAAAAGAACCAAAATGCATTCATGTGACAAGATCCACATCACTCATTGGCCAGATGTTATTGAGCATATTTCCAAAAGTGCTTTTTAATTGGTCAGAGTTAACATGTGGGAAAATGCCTATGGAAGTCCCGCAAGTAAACAAACTGGCAGACACAAAATTTAACTTTTTACTATGGAAGGTCGACTGCGCTGGCTGATTGTATCCCTGGTCATAGTATACTATAGTTTGTATACATCACTTTAGACAAACTTTACATTTCGAGAATGAAGAGCGGCTGCGGCTGGAAAATAATGTTTTTAATGCATTGCAAACGGTGAAGGCGCATCGCAAGTCACTTCAGGAGGAAGCATGAATTAATTTTGCTAAACTGCGACATGGTCATCTTCCAAAAATTTTACCAATGATCCATCAGGTGATGTTTTTCCCTCTCTCTCTCTCTCTCTCTCTCTCTCTCTCTCTCTCTCTCTCTCTCTCTCTCTCTGTTTAAAATTGTTGGTAAAGTGCTGTCAATGTTTTCCTCCACACCCCATAAGATGGGACAGCGCATCGGACTACAGCAGCTGGATTAGTCCAAAAAGGCGAAGTACTTTTTTGAGTTGGGTCTGTTATAGTTCGGATCATGTTCTCACCACAAACGAACCACTCCAGGGTTCGTTTAAAAGCTTACCAAGACCACCTATTCATGGAGGTCTCTGTATGCTTTTTTGGGTCTGCTTTTGGTGCATACTCGAGTGCGATTGCTACATTCACATCTGCCCAAACGAACCGCACCAAGAGGGAAAACAAACTTTAGTGTGATTCAACCAAACTAAATAAGGCAGGTGTGGAAGCCCCCTTCGAGTCAAATGAATAATCACTGTAGTTCTAGTAATAAGTGATAGTGATAGAAAGATTCTTAAAGAGGAGCTGATTTCTCTTGATGGAATCAGGATCTCCAATCCCACAGAAATTGACTTCTAGTCTTGTTGACACTATTTGCACTAAAGTTCACTAATTTATTGAGATAACTTTGAAAAATCAGGGGGGGGGGGTCTGAATCAAAAGGACACATACTAGTAAAGTTGCAAATTTAACCCCCCCCTCCCCAAAAAAAAAAAAAAAAAAAGTAAATAACAGGGTGAGAATGTGGTAAAATCTGAAAACAAAATCAGGCAAGGGCTTTTCTTTTTCTGCATTGTTTTTGAAAACACTATTGGTTGGGTTTAGGTATAGAGGTGGGTTGGTCAGCCGATCACTCAGTCAGTCCTTCAGTCAGTCGACAGCGGCCTCCACATTCAAACATTCTTCAAAATAAAGTTTTCACACAACAAAAAAAATCTATTTGGTTTGGAACAAGCAATGGGTGAGTAAATGATCACTTTTGGTTGGATTTCAAATGTAGTTCTAAACTATAATTGATATGGGCTGAATTTAAACAAACAAATTAAGTTGAACATTACTAAATTTGTGTTTCAATTCAGCCCATATAAATTATTTGCAAAATAATTTACCAAAAAAAAATTTAATTTAATCAAATGAGTCATTTTTTCAGTGCAGAACAAGGATATTTGAAGCTGCCTTGGATGTATCTGCACTAAAATGTTAGCGAACAGTGTCTGCTGTGTGTGCACGTTTGATTGTAAGATTATCAGATGCTCACAGGAGATCTAGAGGTGGATGCTGGTGTCAGCAGAAGTCTCTTATTCCCGCTCTGTAATGGGACACATTCATTATCGACCAGTTGCCACGCTCAACAACCTGCGCTGGTAATATTTATCTCCTTCATCTCTCTTACACACTTTCTATCCTTCCTTACTCAGCATTTTACACCTGCTCATCCTCTTGTGTGTCCGTTAGTAAGTAGTATGAAGAGGGTAAAGGGGAGTCCCTGTCAGATGATGTGTTGTACCGATATCAATACATTGACCTCTGTACCTCATACTGTCTAGATATGAATAGATTTTTTGTAAGAGGCTCTGTGACCAAAAGATTTGGCTTCCCTTTTGGTCTTACAAGAAAGGCCAGAGTAAGTTACCATTTCAAACACTGGTCCTGTTCCAGAACTGCTTGGAAAAAAGTTTTTATCCATTTCTGAATCAAAAGTTTAGACTTCTGAGAACTTCAGAAAATGTTAATAACTTGCTCCTTGTCCTAAAGGTATAGATCACCGAAAAAATTTAACATAATTTACTCACCCTTGACTTGTTCCAAACCAGTTTGAGTTTAGTTCTGTTGAACACAAAAGAAGATACACAACAAGCATTTTTTGTTTTTAAAAGATTTCTAATAGATGTCTAAACATAGTCGTCCTGGCTAAAACAAAGCTAAATTTGGGCTGTCAGTGAAAATCTAATAGACGTTTAAGAATTGGCCAAAACTAGACTAGTCATCAAATAAACAGAAATGAATGACTACACATATAAAGTCTGTCTAATCGGTCTATTTGGCTATTCTTAGATGTCTATAAGATTTTCACTGAGAGCCCAAGTTTATGTTGGAATCCTGTAACCATTGACCTCCGTAGTATTTGTTTTTTCTACTATGGATGTCAATGGGTGGGCGTCACTGTGGCGTAGCACGACCGCCTCACAGCAAGAAGGTCGCTGTTTTAAGGCATTTCTGTGTGGAGTTTGCATGTTTTACCCGTGGTCGTGTGGGTTTCCTCCGGGTGCTCCAGTTTCCCCCACAGTCCATACACATGTGCTATAGGTGAATTGAATAAACTAAATTGGCCGTAGTGTATGTGCATGAATGCAAGCGTGTATGGGTGTTTCTCAGTGTTGAGTTGTGGCTGGAAGGGCATCTGCTGCGTAAAACATATGATAAGTTGGCAACCACTGATTAATAAAGGGACTAAGCCAAAAAGAAAATGAATGGATGTCAATGGTTACAGGTTTGCAACATTTTAAAATATATCTTATTTTGTGTTCAACAGAACAAACACAAACTTAAATAGTTTGAAACAAATCAATGCTTAGTAAATGTTGACAGAATTGTAAATTTTGAATGAAAAAGGTCTCCATGTTAAAATATTTGTCCTCCTCAATGTGAACCAACCATCATTAGTAGAGATTCAAGATCTGAAATGGATGCGTCAGATAAAGAAGACTTCAAAAGTTTGCACAACAGTACCCACCCTGAAAATGATTGGAAAACAAAGAATTATTCTAAGCAAACTAATGGAATTATTCTTTGACTAATTCACTGACAACAATTAAGTTGCTGGAACCTACATGCAACAACTACATGCAACCAAATACTTACTCCCAGGGCCATTTATATCTTAGTTGATTTTTAGCCGCACCATATTGGTGTTTCGTAACATCTAGTTTTTACTGGATATATTACCCAGTTCACCTACAGCACATGTCTTTGGTCTGTGGGGGAAACTGGGGGACCCGGAGGAAACCCACCTGAACACCGAGAGAACATGCAAACTCCACACAGAAATGCCAACTGACCCAACCGGGGCTCGAATCAGCGACCTTCTTGCTGTGAGGTGACAGCACTACCCATTGTGCCACCGCGTCGTCCTGCAACCAAATAAGAAATTAAAAAAATTTTTAAAAGATAACAAATTGATCAAATAATTCCCAATATATGGTCTCAATTATTTGCGGAAAATATCGACTTGTTTCAGATTGGTTTGTTTTGAGCTATTCCACATCTTCAAGTACATCTGTGTATTTATGTTAAAGCGTTCATTTTGGTATTTGTACACAACAAAGCAGCATTTGCAACAAATTTAAAACACATTTAGGAATCATGTATTATTTATTTGTTTATGTGTTTCTTGATGTGTTGCTTTTTTCACATATTTATTTTTCTATATTATTTGTAAAACTAAAGTGCATTCGGTTTAATATTCTATTTAATATTTGTGAGTTAATAAAGATCTAATTGGTTCTGTAAATTGGGAGCATATATCTTAATATTGATATATCATCCCAAATTGATGGTGGCTGAGGGAGCCTAACGCACTGCAGTTTAAAAAACGCATGCAATCACAAAAAACGCCAGTAAATAAAGAATGTGTTGCAAATACTCACTATGAAACCAAATGAAGAAAAAATGCTGCAAATTCTCACAATGCAAACAAATTAAGAAAGCTCTCTGACGTTTCTTACAATACATGCAAATAGCATGGAACACAATAAAAAATGTTTCAAGGGGAGCCAAAAATGTGACAGGCCCGGCTATTTAGTTTATGGCTATTTAGGCTAGTATTATACAAATACAAGGGAATCATTTAATCAGGATGTTAAAATAAACAAAAAAAAAACATCATATCAACTTCACTGAGCAATAGCCATGGCACAATAAGAAAATCCCAGCCGGGATTGTCACGCTTTTGGGTCCGCTTGAAAAATTTATATTGTGTTCTGTGCTATTGCATGGCTGCGTCCGAAATCACCTACTAATCAGTAGGTACTGCATTTGAATTTAAATATACTACTTGACCGTTAGAAAAGTATCTTCTAATGTAAGAAGTATGAATGGAACTTGAAAATACTACATCAGCCATTTGTCATCATAACGTGACCTACCCGCGTCAGTTGCGTCGCTTCACTCCCATTCATTAATTCTCTCATGGTGCATCATGGGATAGGCAGCGTGCATCGGATGCACACTTCAGAATGTAGTAGGTCATCCAAGTACTTCTCGCATACTGTTTTTTGAATTCTATGAATTCAGACATAGGCTGCCTCCGCAATAACATACTTCCATAGTATATAGTCCGCTAAAACAGTATGCCAACAGAGTAGCATGTCCAAATTCGTAGAATTCAAAAAATGTTATGCGAGAAGTACCCGGATGGCCTACTACTTCCGGCAAGATTCTGAAGCGCACATCCGATGCACGCTATGCTATCCCATGATGCACCGTAATAGAAATCATGAAAAGGAATGAAGCGTCGCAAGTGACCCGGGTAGGTCACGTGATCATGACAAAATGTTGGATGTATTACGTCTGAGATTCATTTATACTGCTCACATTCATACTGTATAGAACAGGGATGGGCAAACTTGGTCCTGGAGGGCCGGTGTCCCTGCAGACTTTTGCTCCAACCCTA
Source organism: Danio tinwini (assembly GCA_903798205.1). NCBI lineage: Eukaryota > Metazoa > Chordata > Actinopteri > Cypriniformes > Danionidae > Danio > Danio tinwini. The sequence continues at coordinate 2,357,443 of CAIGQZ010034999.1, read as the reverse complement.
ATCAAACACACCTGCCTGTAGCTTTCTAGTGATCTTGAAGACACTGATTAGTGTGTTCAGGTGTGTTTGACTAGTGTTGGAGCAAAAGTCTGCAGGGACACCGGCCCTCCAGGACCAAGTTTGCCCATCCCTGGTATAGAACGTACTTTTCTAACGGCCGAGTAGAACGTTTAAATTCAAATGCAGTACTTACTGGCATGCTTTTTAGCATTTTTAGCGTACTATATAGTACGAAAGTATGCAATTTCACCCATGTGTTGTGAAAAATTGTTGCATGTTTTCTTAATTTGTTTGCGTTTCCTCATCCAGCAGATGACTGGGTGGTTGTTTTTGCATTACGGGCGGGTTTTGGATAGTTTTTGGGCTGGAATCAGTCAGCTACATCTGGCAACACTGAAAAGGGAACAAATGAATTGCTGAACAAATCATATGAGAGTTGTTGAGATAAATAAGTAAAAATAAATGCATATCATAAGACAATGAAAGTGTTTTTTGACCTTGCATGCATATTAGCCTGTTGTTGAAGACCCCCAAAACCAAAATATGACCTTTTATGATGCAAAAAGGGGGCTCTTTAATCATATCTCAAATTGCTTTGTCACTGCAAATTACTGTCAGTATGAATGACCATGAACCTCTCTTAAATCAGTCGGTCTACATGCATAATTACACAGCTGACAATAGCCACCAATTCAAGCCCTGATCTGGCCTAAACACCACCTGGCTCAGACACCGCTTTCAAGTTAAAATACAAAAGAGAGAGAGAGAGAGAGAGAGGGAGGGAGAGAGAGAGAGAGAGAGAGAGAGAGAGAGAGAGAGAGAGAGAGAG
>CAIGQZ010034999.1:2327920-2342844 GCA_903798205.1 Danio tinwini | reverse complement strand
TATATATATATAGGAACTTGGGATCCTTTGATTGGAGGATCGTGATTAGCTAATATGAGCCAGCTGGGTCAATCATGAGCACGTGCTCCTCTTAACATTAGTTTAATATCAAACTTCACTTAGTGCTGCTGGACGCACCATCAGTGAGCGCAGGACTGCTAAATCCATTTACAATGGATTCAATAATGTTCCTCCACAAAAACACGTAGCCTAATCTTGGTAAGTAAAGGATTTTCAAATTATAACAAAATTTAATTAAATAAAAAATGCATGTAGTCAGAGTATATAGGCTAATGTTGGCATGATTTTTTTAATATTCACCTTCGCCTTAAGGCCGGATTGTGAAGAAAAGTGGTGAAACAAATCCCACAGAGCCTTAATCTTAGTGTTGTTATTGCCAAATAGCCTATTCGTCATAATGTAGAATTTATTTTAATTTAACTTGTTAGGAAAGACTTATTTTTATTGGTATGTTGGCCAATTTGAAGGCTAAGTGTATGTACCTAGGCCTATTTAGAGTGCTGAGATGTTAGGATGTTACAGAGGATTTATTTTATTTCTTTGTTCTAACTTCTAAGTGGCCTAGAGGAGAGTGGGGCACAAAGTAACAATTTTTGGTTTTGGTCAAATAATGAACAAAGTAATGGGGTTAGACAAACTATATATTTTTTACCAACAACACACAAGCCTCTCCTACAAATGAGCACTGGAATTATGATCGCCGGTTTCTGTGCAGTATTGCCAAAAGTGGCAGGAGTAAAAATGTTACTATTTACCCCACCTGCGGGGCAAGTTGTAACAGACAGGGGGTTAGTTGTAACACATGCTTAAGGCAGATTTGATGCCTTAAATTAACACAGTTAATTTAAATTCAGTTTACTTTAAATAGTAGATATATTTCCTCAATAATTGGCTCATTGTTTTATTCTACATAGTATTTTTATTTATTGTTTTGTTTATTGGATAAATACATTTGAATCTATTTGCATTACTATCCATTTATCCATTACTATACAATGCATTTATTTGCATTATTAGCAATAAATTATTTCCATTAAAATAATACTTTCTATTAAAAAAACATTTTTATTTAAAAAGTTCTCAACATTTAACCCTGCGTTACTTTGTGCCCCGCGCTCCCCTAAAGCATACAGTACGTTTGTTATGAATAAATTATGATAAAACACATATAAACGATTCATTTCAGAAAAAAGGCAAAAGCGCTGTGTGCATGTGCACATTGGAATAATGTCAGGCTATAAACAGGTTCGGGCTTTTTAAAAGCTGTCAATCAAAATACTTGTCGGGCTCAGGTCCTATCGGGTCTAACTTTTATGGCCCGATTACAGCTCTAGTGTAGATGTTAATTCAAAATGTTTAGTGTATAACACTGCAAATTAAAGCAATATGGTAGTTCAACGTAAAAAAGTAACATTTATTTACAGTTTCTATCATATTTTTTACGGTAATATTCAGATTTTTTACTGTAAAATTCTGACAACAACATCTGCCAGTTTGTGTACTTTAAATGTTTAAGTTTTTTTAACAATTTAGTCATGAGGTATGCAGTATGGAAAGATAAATGTTCAAAGAGAAGAACGGATACTCCAGAAAAAAAAAAAATTAAGTATTTGGAAAGTGGACTGAAACATGTTTTGATGTAGTTGTGTAGGGAGAGAAAGAGAAAGCCGGAGATGAGGTCATGGATGGGAGTGTAAGGGTACAGAGAGATGAATGTAGGGGACGACAGAAAAAAAAGACGGAGGCTGCCCACGTCCTCGCTTCAACTTCCATACAGACAAGCATATGTGGCCTGACAAGCTGACATTGCCAGCGGAGTGTATGGCACCAGGCAGGCATTAACGTGTGCGTGTGTGTTTGTATGTGTGCTGACAGCCAGCGAACAGACAGCTGATGGCACAGATTAGCTTCAACCTTACTGGTAACTGTCAACCGCCACCATCTCTGCACCACTTACACACACACCACCCTGACAAACACAAACTCACTGCTGCAACACCTCAATTATAATATATGAATAGACTTTACACATATGAATATATAAGCCAGTCCTGCATATTTTAAAATGAACATCGATGTAACTGTACAATCAATTATTGTATGTGTAGGAACAGTCAACAATACATTGTATTAGTTAAAATGAAAGATTTTTTGACAAAATTCCTTTGAATATTAAGTAAAGATATTAAAGATTTTGTGAATTTCCTACTGTAAATATACTAAAACTAAATATTTGGTTAGTAATATGCATTGGTAGGAATTTAAAGGTGCAGTATGTAAATTTGACACCCAGTGGTTGAACTAGGTATTGCATTCCTGGATCAAAACAAACGCAAGTGCAGGTTGCCATATTGAGAAGCAACAGGAGTGTGTCATCAAGCCTAAACACTGATTTAAGGCTAATTCAAATCATGCTCTCTAAAAATTGTTGAGCTATTTATTTAACCCAATGGTTGCGTTAAATATATTTGGCACTTTGTAGAGTTATTATTAACCTTTATTAGGTTATTAATAAAAAATTCGATCAGTTGGCTTAAATATTTGGTGCTTTGTTGGGGTATTTTTAACCTTTATTTTGTTATTTATTTAATAACTCAACCAGTTGGGTTAAAAAATTTGAATTTCAATAGTTAACTGAATTAACTGACACAGAACAGCTGTATTAATATGCGTGTGTAATGTCCCTTTGCTTTATAAAGTTTATTTAAGCTCTAACGCAATAATATTGTTATTTTTGTTATCAAATTACCTGTCCATGTCATGTTTTTATATCTGTTATCTGTTTCACCAGCACTCTTAATAGTCAATCTATATTAAATGGGTATAATGCTTTCTCTACCTCCCATGTTTATCTCTACAGTTTTTTTTTTGGGAGGAAATGATACATATATTTGAGATATTTGGCCGTCATTCTCACCTTTAAGACCCAGCGGAGACATCAACCTGGTGTCGCGTCCAGTCTTGGTCTTTTTATTAAAAACTTTGTCCTTTCGCTAGGAAACTAGAACATCTAAATATACTTGTAACATCAAAATACTAATATAGACACATCAGAGCATTATATTATTATTGGTTATTTTTCGCAGCTAAAAGGGGCTGACTTGATCTTAACATTTCTTTCTGTATGCATGAAAAAGTCATTCTGGACGAGAGCAGAGGCTTCATCAAAGAATGCTTTCATCGTTTATCAGAAGAGGATTCATTACCCATTTCAAGGTACTTGATTATTAACTGGGCTGCACGATGGTGCAGTGGGTAGCACGTTCGCATCGCAGCAATAAGGTCGCTGGTTCAAGTCTCAGCTTGGTCAGTTGGCATTTCTGTGTGGAGTTTGCATGTTCTCCCTGTGTTGGTGTAGGTTTCCTCCCGGTGCTCCGGTTTCCCCCACAAGTGCAAAAACATGTGGTATAGTTGGGTAAGCTAAATTGTCTGTAGTGTATGTGTGTGAATGAGTGTGTTTGGATGTTTCCCAGTGATGGGTTGCAGCTGGAAGGGCATTCGCTGTGTATATAAAATACGCTGGATAAGTTGAATGAATGATGAACTATTAAAAGTTAAATGTTATTATAACTCTTTGTGTGTACTATATAAAAAGGCCAGAAATTAGCATTTTCCCTACATCTTATACTAACCTACAGGGATGAAACCACACTCTAATAATGTTAGATGCTAAGAGAAATGTTTAATCAGTTATATATGTCATGCAACAAATAAATGTATGCCTAAATAGTGATATTTATAATGTTCACTTAGCATGTTTCTTAAACATCTACAAACATAATATTGCATTTTATGCTTACTTACAAACAGTACTTTTAATTTGGACAACTTTGAAGAAAGATTTTTTTGAACCCACATATTCTAGATTTTTTTTTCACGCATTTTTTACGAAAAGTTTTTGAAACATTACATCATTCATACAATTATTTATTATGTTTTCCCTTTTCAATAAATATAACATGCACAAAACCTTACAAATATACTCTGAACAGTACAAATAAAACAAATTTGAATACAACTTTCAGGAAATAAGCACTGTTCATGTGTTTATGCTTTTATCGACATTTTCATGTTAATGTTTACTTTCATCGTGACATTTAGGGAAACTCCTGAGACAAATAAGTTATATATCTAAACTTTAATAATAAACAGGTATAGAATGCTGCTCTTCCCACCTCATTTATGTAGTTGCAATGACTTCTGGGACTTCTCGAGCAATTTTTTGGCTCAAGTCTGCATGCACACATCCTTGATATCAAGAACACATCCGAGAACCTGAGTTTTGGAACTGAACTTTGATGGTTGATGATGACGTTACACAAGAACACTAGGATCGCTAAAGAACAAATATTGAGTACGTTTACATAGACACCAGTAATCTGATTTTAATGCGATTAAGACAATACTCTGATTAAGAGTCTACCATGTAAACAGTAATTTTTGATTAATTTAATCCGATTAAGGTCATAATTGAACTAAACAGAAATCGATATTAAGACGTGGAGTATGCTGATTTTAGTCGCATTATTGAAGTGCAGTACAGACATGTAAACACCTAAATCAAACCATTACCATGATGTAGGACTTTTCGGAGGGTAGTCCACACACACACGTCTGTTTGACACTTTTCTTTGCACTTACCGAGTCAGTGAAGACCACAGACACCTGCATTGTGAAATGCCAGCCTGATCTCACAAGGAAACGTAAATATTTTATGTTTTGTCAGTTTAGTGGCTAATTCGTACGAATTTGTACGAGTTCAGTCGTATGAAAATGTACAATTTTAAAAAGGAGGCGTGGCACCTAACTCCACCCCTAACCCCAACCGTCATTGGGTGATGAGCAAATTGTACTAATTTGTACGAATTAGATCGTACGAATTCATACGAATTAGCCACTAAATCAAAAAGTTACGAATTGCCGTGAGATTGCGTTGGAAATGCGGAGGATTTATTTTTTCTTCCATTCAGCATGCGGTACACTAAAAAAAAATCATTCAGAGATGATTCCTTGGATTTACTCCATTTTTTTATGTTAAATGGCTGTAAACAATTTATTTGGGCTGAATTTAAACAAACAAATTAAGTAGAATTTTATTAATAAATTATTATATTATTATATTATAAATTCAACACAAATAAATTGTTTGCAACAATTTTGCAGACATCATTTTTTTCAGTGTATGAACTTCCATTAAAACTACACTCTACACTCTATAGTTGCATCCAATATCTCATTTGTTATGGGGTGCGTGCATGAAATGTTCCCGAATGAAAGTGAAAACTACAGTTAAAAGTCAACAAATAAAAAATGAAACACCTGAAATTACATAAAACTCTGGTGGAAATGCGGATAGCGTGGTGACGCAATGACGTTATTCGAATTATGTGCTATAACATGTAAAAAAGGATCATGAAAAGAACATTCAAAGAGCAACTCATGTAAACACCTTAATCTTATTATTGTCTTAATTGTCTCAATGTTAAAATAAACCTCACTCTTATGACTGGATTTCATTATATTAAAGAAAAGTGTAATCTATTTCAGCTAGGAACACATTTAGGACAAAAACTATTACAGAACAACATTTCCTACTTGTTTTATCTTAAATTGAGTACAGCGATAGTTCAGTCAGGTCATGTAGGCATAGTGCTGCCATCTATGACTATACGCTCCAACCACTGTCATTCTTCTATTAGAGGGCTTCTCAACCCTGTTCCCTACCATCCTACAGAGTTCAGCTCCAGTTCTAATCAAACACACCTAAATCAATTAATCAGGACCTGAACAGCACTTGATAATTACAGGCAGGTGTGTTTGATATGGGTTGCAACTGAAATCTGCAGGAAGGAAAGATCTCCAGGAACATGGTTGGTCACCCCTGTATTAGACCGTGTAGGTACATCTATATGTGGCTTTCAGCTCAGTTAAGTGCACTCAAATTCCTTGCAACCCTCCCTCATTTTTGAAAGCTCAAACAGGCCAAAACTTTTGCATCTTCTGGCTTTCTCCTCTAATTTCAGATCACCAAGCCTTCAAGATCCAGCTGATACTGTGAAGAAATGATGCTTAGGTATCCTTAATCCTGACCCAGGCCATATCCTGAGCTGATGCTGCCGTGGTCATGAAAGAGCGGAGAGCATGATTCCTGAAAGACCCCAGTGACAAACGAGTCTCTGCATTAATCCCGTGGGCCAGCCTGAACAACCGCCGGTGATTTACCCATACATGCAGTTCTCCACGATGGGCATCCAGTGTTCTCCAGCCTCTGAAGCCTAGACTGCAGCTCCGTACAGTAAGTTTAGCCAGAGGAGAAATGGTCGTGCCTTACTGATCCTGGTTTCTGAGGTAGTTTTCCTTCACTTTCGTCAATTGGTGAAGTTTGTTCCTCGCCGCTATCGCCACTGGCTTGCTTGGGACTTGTGGAGCTGCGCATCGATGGATTTGCTCTTTAGTGTTTGGACTTTCAACAGTGAAAATAAACCACACTGACCTGAACTAAACTGAACTTCAATTCTGAAAACTGGACAGACAGTTTCAATTTACTAGAACTTCTATGTTAAGCTGCTTTGACACAATGTCCATTGTAAAAGCGCTATAGAAATAAAGATGAATTGAATGAATTGAATTGAATACTGACCTCACTTCCAGATATCAGGACAGATATCCTCCACAGCAAGCGACAGCAAAACAGCAAAGTCATCCATGGATCTGTCACTTTATCTTTAATACAACTCAAATTAAATCCTTATCTCTTGTATTTAACAAGCTTGTGGTTCCGGGGAGGTTAAAACAGAACTGTTGTATGTGCTAACAACCATGAACCATCATTAGGAAGCAAACAACCAAATATAAATTTGTCAAAAACTTAACTTGCTTGTCTGAACTACAGATAGGAAGTTAGTATTATGGAAGCATCCTTATTTAACAAACAAACAAACAAAAAATGATAAACTCCACAGCTGTCCTAACTTTAAAATGAGCGAAAAGCTAATGATAAAAACAAAATTATAATTAGTTTAAATAAATTATAATTGCGCTGTCTAACAATAACATTAGCTTTATTGATGATTGAAAGTGAAGATGTTTAATAGTAGAAAGACTTTTAAAGGACCCTGAAGATGTGTTACATTTCCATGACAAAACACAAAGGTAAATACAGACTGCTGCGCAACTTGATATTACAGTTAGCATAGGAACTGCAGCCAGCATCACAGAGACCAACAAAAAGCATTAGCGGCTACCCCTTGCACTTTTTGCAACATGTGAATTTCAGTTTGAAGAAGCTTCTATCGTTTTGTTTAGGCTAACTCATTAGCAGCCTGCGCAGTGTTGGTTGCTCTATAACAGACCTAAGTGTAGATTGTCGAACTCAGCGACACAATCTAATATTTCCTAACTGCAGATAAGAAACTATATTTTAAGATAGAATTCGAATCGCAAATCAAGTTAAGCTTTGCTTCTGCAATGGAAATTTGTGAATTCAAATCTTAATTCAATGTATCTTGAGTCACATTAGCATTTTCACCTTATATCACTTTAGCTAACTTGCTAAAGTGCTAACTGTGATGTATGACTATTGCTGAACGATCACAATCCAGTCAGATTTTTTATTTTCACCACCTAGAGGATTGGCAGAAAGTTCAGACCATTTTAGACCCTCTTTACATCTGTATTTAACTTCATCTACATGTGATCCATATGACCAAATTCTTAATACAGGTGTAAACAGGATAAACTGGTTGTACTGTTCTAATGGGATGGATTTTCTGCCAAAAGTATTGAGGTCACAGATCAAAAATAAGGGTAAAACATTTTTTAAATTACATTGCACAAAACTGAAATCTTGAAGGGGACCTATTATGCCCTTTTAACAAGATGTAAAAAAGACTTCCCTAGAGTGTTTATTTTTTTATAACCTTTTGAGACTGCACTTTTTAGGCTTTTATCTTAATTGTGTCGTTGTGGTGGCTATTGCTTTAAATTCAAATGAGATTGTGCTCTTTTCAAAAGAGGGCGGAGCTACAAATGCCTACAGATATGGCCACTGAGAACACGCATTTTCTTCATGCGCAGTGCTGCAATTTGTCACGCGCAGTTACGCGCTGTGCTGCAGCAGCAAGGGCCGCCTTTTCATTTAAAAAAAAAAAACATTTTTGTGCTTTGGTGGCGTGGTTCCCAATGTTGACAGGTATGGTCCAACTATTTTCACAGACCCCTTAGTACCTTTCAGCCCCCTGAGGGTCAATTTATAAGCCCGTCTTTTTCAGCAAGTTTTTTCACACACTTGAAATAGTAACCCTGGGTCATTCTAAACTAGACTTAAACTTAATAGAACACTTACTGTTTTACACTGCTCAAGATTATTCATATGCTGACATGTCACGCTGTATAATTCTAAACTGTGGGTTAATGTCCTTATTTGGGGTGTCAGTGTCACTGATTGGACGAAAACATTGTTTACTAAAGGGTCTAGTGCGGGCAGCACAGTTGCTCAGTGGTTAGCACTGTCACCTCAAAGCAAGAAAGTCGCTGGTTCGAGCCCTGGCTGGGTCAGTTGGCATTTCTGTGTGGAGTTTGTATGTTGTCCCCGTGTTCACGTGGGTTTCCTTCGGGTGCTCTGTTTTCCTCCACAGTCTAAAGACATGCGCTATAGGTGAATTGAATAAGCTAAATTGGCCATGTGTATGAGTGTGTATGGATGTTTCCCAGTACAGGGTTGCAGGGCATCTGCTGCGTAAAACATATGCTGGATAAGTTGGTGGTTAATTCCGCTGTGACACACCTGATAAATAAAGGGACTAAACTGAAATAAAATAAATGAATGAATGATGGGTCTAGTGCTGTTTATCTTCATATTATATTGCTCACTCGTTGTTTTTAATTATTAATGTGCTTTTTGGAATATAAAAATAATAATGAAACAGTCTCCGATTTCTCTCCAGACATGTTTTTCATCACAATTTGCGGGGTTTCCTTTCAAACACTATTCAACACCGTTTATATGCAAATAGCTCCACAGGGATTTATTGTTTTAAATCAAGGGCATCATCACATCTTGCATTTGTGTTGCTTAATTGCTCTCAGTGTAAAAGGGTCCTAGAAAGGGACATAAACCTAGGGTAAAGCTCAAGGTGAAAAGTGCAGTTATGCATAGTAGTCACCAGCAAACATACTGTATAAACACATCTGCTGCCTCAACAGATACAGTAGGACTACACTCAAAAATATTAAGCTTTGTGTATTCTGATAGCATATAAAATTTTCATCTATTTGGATTGCATACTTTTAATATACATTCATTTAATATACATTCATTTAATATACATTCCCTTTATTCATCAGGAGTGGCCACAGCGGAATGAACCACCAGCTTATCCAGCATATGTTTTACGGACTGGATGCCCTTCCAGCCGCAACCCACTACTGGAAAACACCCATACACTCTCGCATTCACACACACACTCATATGGTATAATGTGAAGGAGACGCTGACAAGAAAGTGCCGATCCGAATGCAGGGTTAATTAGGAGAATGGTCAGGCAAGCAACAGTCAACACAGGAACAAACAGATAAACTGTACTTTATACTGGCAATCCAGAGTCGTGATCAATACCCAGGCGAATGGTCAGTACAGGCAGGCAGCAGACAAAGTAAACAAACAAACAAGGCGAGGGTCAAAACACGGCAAAGCAAGGCAAGGGAAACAAATTGTAATGTTCACAATAACAGATAAACATAACTCAGCCCAGAGGTGTCCATGTGTGCGTGTGTGTGTGTGTGGCCTAAAGCCTGGTTTATACTCGATGCGCTCGGCGAATGTAAAGTCTTCACGGAGTTTGTGGAGGTTCACTTTAGGTGCACGAGACATGATTTCAGCTGACAGAGGCATGAATTTTTTTGGATACTTGAGCGAACAGTGCGCGTGGCACTGCGTTTGATTTGTTGAATATGAACTACTTTAAAGAGATTTTGTCTGAAACAGTACGGCAGTACAGACATCTTTATGATCCGTGATAACCAGATGGTCAATAATTCTTGGCTAGAAATTGCAACAGCCGTAGGAAAGGAGGAAAGTTTTTGTTAAAAGGTTTGTAAAAATTGTAAAATTGTTAAAGCCAAAAAGAGGCCATGGCAAAAGTGGAGTTTAAAAATCTTGAATGATTTTAATGATATGACATAGTCCCGGAAACTTCCTACTTCTCTGTTTGTTCGTCTGACTTTACGGTTAGTTTCTTTTGACCACCCCCTGTCGTTTTAAAGACTATCACAACGGCAAACACGGCAAGTATAAAAGCCTCGTCCGTTTCGCAAGGTGTGTGTGCAGTTAGCAGAGGTGCGTGATGTGGCACCAGGCGAAAGTATAAATCCAGCTTAACTAAGCCTGACTACAGCCCCACTGAACAGTTGGATGTGCCAAAACTGTCTTTAGTTAAACAAAGAGAAATCTAAAGTCATTGCATTTGGGAACAGAGATGAGGTTCTCAAGGTGAATGCGTAACTTGGCTCTAAGGGTCAAACAACATAAAATAGGATCAATAATCTTGGTGTGACTCTGGAGTCAGATCTTAATTTCAGTAGTCATGTCAAAGCAGTAACTAAATCAGCATACTATCATCTCAAAAACATTGCAACAATTAGATGCTTTGTTTCTAGTGAAGACTTAGAGACACTTGTTTATGATTTATCAGCAGCAGGGTGGATTACCTCTCACTGGCCTCCACAAAAAAAAGTCAGCTCATTCAGAACGCTGCTGCCAGGATTCTGACCAGAACCAGAAAATCACAGCACATCACACCTGTCCCCAGGTCTTCACACTGGCGGTTACATTCAGAATAGATTTTAAAGTATTATTACTTGTCTATAAATCTCTAAATAGCCTAGGACCTCAATACATTACAGATATGCTTACTGAATACAAACCTAACAGATCACTCAGATCCCTAGGATCATATATCAGAAATTCCAAGAGTTCAGTCAAAGCAGGGTGAATCCGCCTTTAGCTACTGCACCCCCCGCTGTTGGAATCAGCTTCAATAATCATATGTGCTCCAACATTAGGCACATTTAAATCAAGACTGAAAACACATCTGTTTAGCTGTGCCTTTACTGAACGAGCACTGTGCTACATCCCACCGATCGCATTATTATGTCTTTTTTTAGATACAATTTTTAACACATTTTAATCCGTTTTTATCTGTTTTAATCAATTTTCATTCTTTTAATCATTTTTCTTTTCTTCTTTATTGTTGTTTATGTAAAGCACTTTAAATTGTCATTGTGTATTAAATGTGCTCTATAAATAAACTTGCCTTTCCTTGCTAACTTATACACTGTACAATTGTTGCATTCTAAAGTATTCTGCTTCAATTCTACATTGGAAACTATTGCATAGACTCTACTTGTTTCCTTTAAAACGGTTTTATATGCAATTGTTACCTTCCACAGATTGTAACTTATGTTCCCAGGGGGTAATTGCCTCTTATTTTCATTATTTTGGGAATGTCCTGCATTTTATTCTTTTTGGTCTCAGCTGGTTCATTATATGTCATTCTTGTTAGGAAAAGAGGTGGAACTGACTCCAGTATGCTTTTTTCTTAATGATTTTTCTGATTGACATGCCACTAGAAAAAAACTCAGTCAGTGTCAGGTATACAACAAAATGTTCTCATCTATCATCTGATGGAGTTCAAAAAATGCAGGGACTATTAATTTATTTCATATTTTCATTGTCATTTTTTAGATCCCATCTAATCAAATATGAAGTTTTGGGGATTTTATTATGAACATGATTCATTCATTTGTTCATTCATTTTCTTTTCGGCTTAGTCCTTTTATTAATTTAGGGTCATCGCAACAAAATGAACTGCCAACTTATCCAGCGGATGCACCTCTAGCTGCAACCCATCACTGGGAAACATCTACACACTCTCATTCACACGCATACACTACAGACAATTTAGCTTACCCAATTCACCTATACCACATGTCTTTGGACTGTGGGGGAAGCTGGACCACCTGGAGGAAACCCAGGCGAAGGCAGGGAGAACATGCAAACTCCACACAGGAATGCCAACTGACCCAGCCAAGGCTCGAACCAGCAACCTTCTTGCTGTGAGGCGATTGTGCTACCCACAGCACCACCGTGATGCCTTATGAATATAATACCTGTGGTAAAAAATGTGGACAAAGTGAACCACTGGGTTAAAAATGGAACTGAAAATATTTAATTCAATAGTTTGGTTTGTCCATATTTTACCAAAGGATTTAAAGTATGATTAAATATGATTCCAATAATTAATTATACAAAAAATGTACAATTTACTTTGTTAATTCTGATTACTAGTTTAAAAATAAAGGACATTTTGATTAATACAAATAATCAAATACAAGTTATATTAAAATGAATGGTACATCTATATTAACCCTCCTATTGACTTACAGGTCAAAAATGACCCCTGACAGCAGGAAGAAAAAAATATGTAAATTTTTCCAAAATGATACCAACATTACAAAAAATAATTAATCATTTGTTTAATTTTCATGAAGGCTGTACACATTAAGGGTTATTTAGTGTCTTAGGGATCAATTTTGATCATTTTTACACTACAAAAACTGCCAGCACACACATGTATGCTTCAACTTCATGCAAAATAGATTTGAGAATTAAAATTAAAATTTTGCTGCTTCATTGTATAGGTTTAGTGATGGCAGGTCATTTTTGACCCTTCGAACAAATGGAATATGCAGAATTCTAAGACCACACAAAAAAAGTAAAAAAAAAAAAAAAAGTTAAAATAAAAAGTAAACATGAATAAATACAGTAATAACTAAAAATGCTTTCATGTAAATATTGTCCAAACTACACTTTAGACCACTTTAAAATATTCCTGTTCATAACAAAAGTTATATAAATGTCTTTTACATTTTAGAAGGTGCCCCTCGCACAGGAATTATTACATTTCAGGCTCTGTGCATCTAAAATTCTGAAACCCCTGTTGTAGATTATGTGCTGTTTCTTTATGCTAATGCGTGACCCCAAAACCAGTTTATTTTGTGAGGTATATTTGTAGAGAAAGCCAATAAAAACATTGTGTGTCAAAATTATAATTTTTTATTTTATGAAAAAAATAATTCCAATATTCTGGGGGGGGTCAGGGGGTTTGAAATATCCAGAATTTCAAAAATTTGTCCCATACATGAGCTCATTTGTTCTATTTTGACTGCTATGCCATCATAAATTGTGAAAAATAACCCATCGGAAAAGGCTTTAAGTCCAAGCGGAATCCTCTGTTGGCTATCGCTTTGGTGTGACTTCAGCTAATCAGTTATGTCCAGTGCTATTTTTTATAAGTCCAACATCCAGTTGTGCAAGAAAAAATAGGAATCTGATGTAAGAGAATTCACAAATAACTTTTATAATGTGGCTATTGTTGTTATCCATGAATTGTCAAATGTTCTTGTCATTAAATGTAAATGCTTAAAATCTGAATGTGCTGTCCAGTTTGTTATTTGCTTAATAAATGACAATAGGCTACAGTTTCTTATTCTTTTTCTTATGATATATGACAATAGATATTTTTTATGATATACAATTTAATAAATTTGTATATTAAACATAAGTATTTATTCACATTTCTTTATTCTAAATCTTTAGGAAATATTTTTGGTACATCAAAAAGTGTGGTTATTACCATCTAACAAGGTAATCTAACTAAAAATAGTGTATAAAATGTCCCTAAAAAGCAGTATTAAAATCTCATTATTAAATGAGGCAAATGACTGCATAAAGGTCCACATTTTGAGAAAAAAGAACCACCGCTTACACCAGACTGGCTACGGGCCTGATATTAAGCAAATATCATCGTTGTGAGGAAATTTTGTACATTTCTTTAACAAAACTTAATGTTTGCTTAAAATATGCACTCAAAAAAATGTTGCTGCTTGATCAAATTACTTAAAATATGCCGAAACAACACAATTCTTGATTTTTTTTTCGACAACTTAATTGTTTTATGTTCAATCCACTTAAATTTGTACAAATTAATGAATTAATTATTTAATTCATGTTGTCACAACACAAATCAATTATGTGGACCCAAGCATTTTTTAAAGAGAACTTAATTTGGACAACTTTAAAGGAGATTATTATCATTTATTTAGATATTTATGTATATATTTTTTCAACACTCAGATTCTAGATTTTTAAATAGTTGTATCTCAGCTGTGATATTATCATAGCACAACAAATCATACATCAATAGACTAGACATTTATTTAGCTTCAGATTTTGCCTTTAAAAATGTACCCTTACACTGAAAAAAATGATTCATTGGATTTACAATTTAAGATGGGTGCAAACTATTTAAATGTGCTGAATTTAAACAAAGAAAGTTAAACATGAATGAATTTAATGTGTTTGTTTAAATTCAGCCCATATAAATTGTTTGCAACCACTTAATTGAAAAAAAATACTAAATCCAATGAATCATTCAGTGTATGACTGGTTTTGTGGTCAAGGGTGAAACATTTCTGCTAATGTCCAATTTCTCTGCTTTCATGTCTGCGTATAGACCAGCTGACATTTTCTTCTCCGACAGCGGCAGTGGGAGGTATTTTTGCGGTAAAAGAGACGGGTGTCATCGATTGAGCTGCAGACCGAGCCCTATTATCCCGGTCCGCGGTTCACAGCCGCAGTCAAGCGAAACTCTCCGCGTGTCTTCCGCGCTCACTTTAATTGGCAAAGCGTGCCAGTCTCCTCTCATCCAGCCCGTGTCCTCTCTTTCACCCTCCAGCCTCAGCTCTGCGCACATTTAGCTTGGCGTATTTGGAGAATAAAAAAAAAAGTTTTGCTGTTTTGGCAGGGCGTGCGGACGGGCGGTTGGGTAATCTGACCTTGCTTG
>CAIGQZ010034999.1:2305713-2323213 GCA_903798205.1 Danio tinwini | reverse complement strand
TAACATGGACGCCGAAAAAAACACGATCTGCTATGGAAAGCCAAATGGTTCAAATTGCGGCAAATACCAAACACGTGTCATCCTCAAAATGCTGGTATTTTCGCCATTTAAGACAAAAAGACGCCAAAAACACGCTGTTTTGCAGTGGAAACACCACAATTATGGCATTTTGCTGTGCAAAATTAGCGCAAAAATTGCATTTATTGATCTAGCCAAGAACTCCGTTTTTGACGCCATTGGCTTTCCATATTTCAAAATATGATTGGAATATGATTTTCGCCATCTTTTCGTTTTAAACGGCGAAAATAACAGCGTTTTGAAGATGACACACGTTTGGTAATAGGCACAATTTGACTCATTTGGCTTTCCATACCCTGCTCATGCTTGCGGTGTATAACAGGCTTAAGACAACCCAGACAATAAAGACATTGATTTTTAAAAGGATTTACCATAAAACTTGCTCGTCTTTGTGAAGAATGAGAAAATGGCGCCTTCTTGTTCAAAAAGCTTCTGTGTTGACTCAGGAGAATCGGGTGCATGCGCAGGGTAAACAAAGACTCAGGAGTCTAGTGAACTAACTATTAGTTGATTCAACTAATTTTTTATGTTAAATCAGTGCGTTAGCATGCTATTATTTTAATCAACATTAACTAAAAATCTTTTGTTATCTCAACTACATTAGTGACTCTAAGTTGACTTGGCAGAAGATAATATGTTGTGATAACAAATCATGGAAATAATTTTTTACAGTGTAGAAATAACAAACTGCTTACTCTACAAGCAACTGTGTTCATGACTAAACATAAAAAGAAGAGGAATATAATAAGAACATTTCAGGTTTTGCAACATGAAGCAGCATAACAAGCTGTTTTTAACGTCTAAAATTCAATAAAGACCGGAAGTGCTGAGCCAAAAAAATTCCAATGGCTGCACTTGCTTCTATGTGTAGAATAAGATCAAGAAGATTAGTTCACCCCCCCCCCCCCCCCCCCCCCCCCCAAAAAAAAAAAATTCTTAATTACTCACCCTCATGTCTTGTTTCAATTCCCTGAGACCTTCATTCAGCTTCAGAACACTTTAAAATTAAGATATTTTAAAGGAAAAACTACAGAATGAACATGATTAAAAAACAAAATGTAATAAAACAGGTTTAAAAGGGATAAAATAGAACAACGTGAATAGTGTGATGTGTTGGATGTAATGCAGTGCTCATTCAATAAAGGCACAGCTAAATAGATGCTTAGTTCAAGACTAAAATGTAAGTCTGGGCGATTTCAACTGAAAGAAGTTTACTTGGTTCATTTAAAACAGCCTTTTTATTGTCTCAAGATAAACACCAGTAATGACTTTTTTTTCTAAGGCACAATTATATTTAAAAAATTAGGCTCAAATGTCCTAATTGAACATGATCTGATCCTGACTTAGTTTAAGGCATTTCTGTGAAACCAGGCCTTGGAGTTATACTGTAAAAAGTTTTTTTATGAAAATGTTTCTTCGAATGTTTGCAAGTTTGTTATCATGTTGGTTATTAATTTATTGGGCTACAATCATGTCTAACACTTTGCAATAATGTTTCATTGGTTAATGTTAGTTAATGTATTTGCTAACATTAACTATGAACAATACTTGTACAGCATGAAGAAATAAATAGTGTAATAAATGTATTATTCATTGTTTCTTCATGTTAGTAAATACACTCACCGGCCACTTTATTAGGTACACCTGTCAAACTGCTTGTTAACGCAAATTTTTAATCAGCCAATCACATGGCAGCAACTTAATGCATTTAGGCATGTAGACGTGGTCAAGACGTTCTGCTGCAGTTCAAACCGAGCATCAGAATGAGAAGAAAGATGATTTAAGTGACTGAATGTGGTATGGTTGTTGGTGCCAGACGGGGCATTCAACTGCTGATCTACTGGAATTTTCACACACAACCATGTTAGGGTTTACAGAGAATGGTCCACTCGTTACAACCAAGGTATGCAAAAGAGCATCTCTGAACACACAACACGTCCTACCTTCTGCTTAGAACAGGAAACTGAGGCTACAATTCGCACAGGCTCACCAAAACTGGACAATAGAAAATTATAAAAACCTTGCCTGGTCTGATGAGTCTCGATTTCTGCTGCTGCAACATTCGGATGGTAGGGTCAGCAACATGTAAGCATGGATCCATCTTGCCTTGTATCAACAGTTCAGGCTGCTGCTGCTGGTGGTGGTGGTGGTGGTGTAATGGTGTTGGAGATATTTTCTTGACACACTTTGGGCCCATTAGTACCAATTGTGTCAATGCCACAGCCTACCTGAGTATTGTTGCTGACCATGTCCATCCCTTTATGACCACAGTGTACCCATCTTCTGAAGGCTACTTCCAGCAAGATAACGCGCCATGTCATAAAGCATGAATCATCTCAGACTGGTTTCTTGAACATGACAATGAGTTCACTGTACTAAAATGGCCTACACAGTCACCAGAATTCAATCCAATAGAGCACCTTTAGAATGTGGTGGAATGAAAGATTCGCATCATGGATGTGCGCACTCTCAGAAAAAAATGGTACAATATTGTACCAAAGAAGGTACAAACCCTTATCACTGGGGCAGTACTTTTTAATGGAACAGAATTGTACACAACAAATTTGTACCAATGCAGTTTGTACCTTTAAGGACATGATTTGTACCATAGGAAACCAAAATGTACCTTTGGTTTTTAAAACCTGCAGATACAATAATGTACCTTCATCAAAGGTACAAATCTGATCCATGAAGGTGCCACTACAGTTACAAGACACTTTGTACCTTAACAGTTTCAAATGTGTTCCTTCAAGAACTATATAAAAGCATTTTTCTCTATCCAAAATGCTCAATTTATTTTCAGTAAATATAAAACATCAAATGCATTTTTAAACAATATATTTTTTAAAAAGTTTATTTTTGTGTAAATGCACCTTTTTATTTACAATAAAGAATAACAAATACTTTAACAAAAATCTAAACATCTATTTTTGCTAAACATTTCACAACACTTTTTCACAAAAATGTTAGAGATACATTCTCCCATGTACAATATAAAACATTTTTTTCTCTCCAATTTTTACACAACACCTTTGTAATCACTTAAAAGTTTATTTAATTTACTTAATTTTAAAATTGAAATAGAAATATGCAAAAGTATTGTATCGAGATATGCACAATGTTTGATTAGTTTTACAATACTAAAATGTCTGCACGAACACTTTGCATGTGCTGGACTTTTGCCTGCTCATGTGTGTAGTGGAAAGCAAACGCTAAAAGGTGCGGATAACAATAATGAAAATGTATTTATAAGAAAATGCTTACCAAATGTTTATTAAAAATGTCTTAAATATTTAGTTTACAATTTTGTTTTACCAGTTGTTTTGCATTCTAGAACTTAATACTGAATGTTTAAGAGTTTCTTTAAACATATGCTTTTAAATGATGATTCTTGTTTTTTTTTTATGGAAATTATATAAAATCACTTTGCCTTTCCAATAATCTTTATTTTCATAGATATTGTAATAAGAGAGTTGTCCAACACTTATGTACCTTTTTTATTGCACCTTCATTTCGATTGTATCATAAAAGGTACAAAACAGTATCAATAACAGTACTTTTACAAAGGTACAAAACTGTTTCTTAAGGAACATTATTTGTACCACCGTTTACCTTTTTTTCTAAGAGTGCAGCCGACAAATCTGCAGCAACTGCATGATGCTATCATGTAAATATGGACCAAAATCTCTAAGGAATATTTCCAGTACCTTGTTGAATCTATGCCACAAAGTATTAATTTCAACCCAGTCCAACCCGGTACTAGTAAGGTGTACCTAATAAAGTGGCCGGTGAGTGTATGTTAACTAATGAAAAACTATTGTAAAGTGTTACAAGTTCTTGTATTAAATATACAGAAGATCTAGTATTTATCTGAATCATAAATAACTGGCTGAAAACAGGAAAACTGATTTTTGTTTTATTACATTGAAATAAAAATATGACAGAGCATGATTTGTATTAAATTAGTAAGGCCTTTACATGGTAAATAACAGTTAAAACATGAGATATGTTTACCATATGGCTTTAACATGTTCCATGTGCACCTCTTGCAGATTAAATCAGACAAGATTTTCACCGGTGAGGTGATCTACATGCTGGAGGGTCCCGGCGTTGATCAGGATCCCAAAGGTCTCTTTGAAATCGATGATAAAACAGGATGGATCAAGAGCAAAGTGCCGCTGGACAGAGAAAAGCACAAGAGTTTTCAAGTAAGCATGTTTAGGTCAAGTACAGAGAGAAAGATATTTCTGACACCTCAAGTGAAAATAGTCAAATATGTCTATTGCATATATTACAAGAAATCACATAGAATAAAATCCATCATTTCATGTTACCTTACAAGTCTTCTATGTATTGATTTACTTTTTACAGTTCAAATCCAATTTACATTAGATTCCAGATTTACAGCTGAAGTCAGAATTATTAGCCCTACAGAACATTTTCCCCCATGTTCTGTTTAATGAAAAGAAGATTTTTCAACACATTTATAAACATAATAGTTTTAATGACTCGTTTCTAATAAATTATTTCTTTTATCATTGTCATGATACATAATATTTTAGTACATAATATTTTACAAGATATTTTTCAAGATACTATTTTATTCAGCAAGTTAGGGTAATCAGGCAAATCATTGTATAATGATGGTTTGTTCTGTAGGCAATTAAAAATATATATTGCTTAAGGGGGCTAATAATATTGACCTTAATATTTTTAGGAAAATTAAAACTGCTTTTATTCTAGCTGAAATAAAACAAATAAGACTTTCTCCAGAATAAAAATGATTTAAGGAAACATTAAACATCTCTGTTAAACATCATTTGTGAAATATTTGAAAAAAAAAATTCACAAGAGGGGTAATCATTTCAACATAAGCTTATTTTAAAAACGTGGCCCTATATACATTTCTGGAGATCGCGAATTATGTAGCCAGCAATACGTATGGCTGCATATTATCTTTAAAACAAATGCTATGGAGCGGTATGACGTCATTTCGGTTCGCGCTTATCAGCTGACCGCTTACCTCCATATGGATGGCTTTTCCGCTGTTACCCTTTTGTCCCGTGGCTTGCCACGTTTGTCGCCAGACTTGTAACGTGGAGCGGAGTTGACCGCAAAGATGGGGTTCAAGTTCGATGAAGAACAGTTCCAGAAAGCAGGTAAAACAAAAACAAAAGCCAAAAAATGAAATAAACAAGTTATTAACAGGGTGAGAATGTGGTAAAAGGGCTTTTCTTTTTTTGTATTGCTTTTGAAAACACTGGATGGGTTTAGGGAATGGGTGGGTGTGTCAATCGGTGCTTTTGAAAACACTATTGATTGGGTTTAGGGAAGGAGGAGGGTGGGTCAGTCGATTGGTCAGTCAGTCAGTCAGTCGACAGCGGCCTCTGGTGGATTGAAGCGAGAACAACAGGCATGAATAGCACTCGCAAGAGAAATTTGAGATCTGAAAAATCGTACACAGCGGCCTCTGGTGGATTTGTGAAAACAAAAACTGCAAAAAAACGTAGCTCCTGGGACGTATATGGCGCTCTCCAAAAATGTATATATGGGTATGTATTCAGATTGAGCCCAAATTTAATAATTTTGACTTCACCTGTACAATGGACCCTAAGAGCTTACAGATAAGAAGAAATATTTGTGAATAATTCAAATGTGTAATATCTGCAGCTCAAAGCCTTTGCACTTTCCCCAAGTGGAGAGAGACTGGAAAGTCCCACCACCATTGAGATCTACGTTCTAGATCAGAATGACAACAGGCCACAGTTTACTCAAAAAGAGTTCATCGGTACCATTCCGGAATTCTCTGTTCCAGGTAAGATAATCAAAACCTCACTGTAAGTTTAGGTCACAATTCATGAAAATAACTTCTGGCTTATTACCTGCCTCTTATTAAGATATTAATTGTTCATTAGTAGTTATAAAGTAATATCTTATTCTGCAACCCTGTTCCTACCTAAAATCTAAACCCAACTTCTACCTTACAAATTATTAATAAACAGCTAATTAGTAATTTATTAAGCTAGTAGTGTTGAATAATGGTTCGGTAATACTGTTAATTGTGACCTAAACTAAAGTTTTATCATCAAGTAGAAATTGAATATTTTTATAGCTAAGGAAAACTCTATAAGCTCAATACAGTGAAAAATTCATCCAAATATTTAAACAGTTTTGTTGATTTATTATTATTATTTATTCAAATAAAGTATGCATGCAAAATCAGAAGTATATTAATTATGTTGTAGAAAGGGTTTTTATATTGTAGTTAACTAAAACTAAACCATTTTTGTTATTCAAAACTAAATAAAACATTCCTGGAAAAAATATAAATGCATAAAAATGTTACAATTAATTAAATCTTTATCAGTTCTTCATTTGTATTAATTGTATTTTTATCATTAACTTTTTCATTTGTATTAGTTTTAAATAAAACCGTATTCAGATGTTGAAAAAGAATACTAATTATAGGAAGACAACAAATTAATAAAACTTTCAAATGAAAGAGAGATCAGAATGATCTAATATTAATAATACACATCAACAAAATTAATAATCATAATAACAACAACAATTGCTATTGGTTTACTAAAACAAAACAACCACCATTAAAAATAAATTGTTTTGTAAAAATAAAACCACCATTTGATAAAATGTTGGAAAAGTACATGAGATACAAATTTCCTGCAGTTTATAAAACATAAAATTATGTTATGTTTTTATTAAAGGGTTTTATTTTTATTAAAAAGTATTAAAAGTCATCATTCAGAATGGTTCACTGTATCTAAATAAACTCAAATCCAGACAGTTTTATAAACCTCACAACATAGCTACTTTTTCACAAAGGTGCATATTACAAAAAAAGAGAATAAATGTAAACTTAAAACAATACAATGCAATCATACTGTCAAGGAAAAGTACAAAACTGCAACAAATCTAAAACTGCAATAAAATAATTCACTTTGATTAAACACATGGTAACATTTTCTCAAATAAGTGACTTATGGCTAAATTTTGGAAAATTTTGCTGAAGCACAATTCTCACTTTAGGTTACAAAACTTTATGGATTGACTCTCACCTTATAATAGCTATAAATCAATACATAAATATAAGATGACACTAAATGGAATGTAGCTGTTGTCAAGCTACTTGCTGGAAAAGTAGTTAGCTACTGGGAAAGCTACATTGTATCATAAGTATCTGAGCTACTGTCAAGCTACTGGAAAATGTAGCAAAGCTAGCTGCTACTCATTCATTCATTTTCTTTTCGGCTTAGTCCCTTTATTAATCAGGGGTTGCCACAGCGGAATGAGCCGCCAACTTATCCAGCATATGTTTTTTTACGCAGCGGATGCCCTTCCGGCTGCAATACAACACTGGGAAACACCCATACACACTTGCATTCACACTCATACTCTTAATTTAGCTTATTCAATTCAATTCAATTATTCAATTCACTTTTAGCGCATGTCTTTGGACTGTGAAGGAAACCAAAGCACTCGGAGGAAACCCACACCAACATGGGGAGAACATGCAAACTCCACACAGAAATGCCAACTGACCCAGTCGGAGCTCGAACCAGCGACCTTCTTGCTGTGATGCGATTGTGCTACCCACCCTACTGAAAAATCCAGCTTAAACCAGCCTAGGATGGTTGACTGGTTTAAGCTGGTCGATCAGTTTACAGTTGGTCGACGGTTTTGGTCATTTCCAGGCTGGTTTCCAGCAATTTCCAGCCTGCTCTTAGCTGGTCAGGCTGGGAGATGACCAGCTAAAACCAGCCTAGCCAGGCTGGGAGCTCAACCAAAACCAGCTATGTCCAGCTTAAACCAGGCTGGTCAAGTTGGTTTTAGCTGGTCATTTTCCAGCCTGACCAGCTAAGACCAGGCTGGAAATGGCTGAAAACCAGCCTGGAAATGGCCAAAACCCCTCTAAAATCAGACTGGACAACCAGCTAAAACCAGCCAACCAGCTTAGGCTGGTTTGAGCTGGATTTTTCAGCAGGGCACTGTACCACTGTGCTGCCCTTGTAGCAAACTAATCCCCAAAACTCCAATTTAATGCCCGATTCACATGGGGCGTCAGAGTCAACTCTTCCAATTCACTTTGAATGGGTGACGTCAAGCATTGCCAAAGTGAATTGTGAATGTGGCGTTGCTAGCTGCAGAAGTTGTTAATTTCTCAAGTTTACAAGTGCCAAACGAACCATCAGCTAAGCAGATCACTTTATGCAAAAACCCCAGCTCAGACAGTAGCCAATTGCGATCTAATTTCATTGCCTGACGCTGATATGACAATCGCGTAAGCGCCAAGCTTAAGACACGCTCTCCATCAAGCATCATTGTTGATGCACATGTGAATGTACCATAGGTAATATTTTGAATAGAGAAATTGAGTGAACAAGTGTTAGTTACTAAACAATGTGATGAAACAGCTTAGAAATCGTCACAGTGTACTTATTAACCATGATGGTGTGTTTATGTGTGATCAGGAACATCGGTGATGCAGGTGACCGCGGTGGACTCTGATGATCCTCTGACTGATAACGCTGCTCTGAGTTACTCCATCACCGGGCAAGAGTGTGACCCTCCACACGCCATCAACAAAACCATGTTTGGCATCAACAACAAAAACGGAAGCATTTACATACGAGATGTGGGACTAGACAGAGATGTAGGTTATTTTAGCGCAGAGCACAATATTGATTTCAAAGGCTTAGGTGTGACGGCGGTGACATGCGCTGGTGTGTTGTCAGGTGGTGCAGTCCTTCAGGCTGACTCTGCAGGTGGCTGACATGTCTGGAATGGGCTTAACCTCCAGCAGCCGCGCCATCATTCACATCTCTGACATTAACAACCACGCTCCCGAATTCCAGCCTACTACGGTATGTAACATCAAACCTAATTGAAAACATGCACAATCTGAAGTGTTCACTTGATTGTTGTTGTTTGTTTTGAGCTCTTGTTCTTATTTTGTGTCTGCAGTATAACATGTATGCAATGGAGAACAAACAGATTGCAGAGGTTGGCAGGGTCAATGCGACAGATAAGGACCAGAGAGGAGGAGATAACTGGAGGATTAAATATACCATTGTAAATCCTTCAGGGCACTTTGCTATCCGCACAGATTCCGTCTCCAATCAAGGCATCATTTCTGTAGTTAAGGTGAGATTGCTGAGAAAATAGGACTATGAATAGGTTATAGACTGCAGACAAGGTACAAAATAAAACCAATGGACTTACTTTATATTAGGTGCCTTAACTACTATGTACTTGCATCTGAAATACCAGCCTGATAAAACAAGAAAACGTAAGTATTTTACGTTTTGTTAGTTTAGTGGCTAATTCGTACGAATTCTAATTTGAGTTTAGTCGTACGAAAATGTACGATTTTAAAAAGGAGGCGTGGCACCTAACCCCATCCCTAAACTCAACCGTCATTGAGGAATAAGAAAATCATACTAACTTGTATGAATTAAATTATACGAATTCATACGAATTAGCCACTAAATCAAAAAGTTACAAATTGCAGTAAGATTGCGTTGGAAATACTGTGTTTATAATGTTTTGCAGAACATTTCTGGTTCTCTTGAAGTGGGATACGGGTAGGGCTAGGGACATGTTTGGTGATATAAGAAGGTTTAAGGGAGAGTTAAGGTGTAAAGGATGGTCAGCGTAATTACAAATGTAATTACAGATGTAATTAACACAGTTATTTAATCAGTCATACACTCTCAATAATGGTACGAGAGCTGAGAGCTGTCACTGGGGTGGTACCTTTAAAAAAGGTATGCATTTTTAACTAAAGATAAAGATTCCTAAAAAGTACTAAAGTGCACCTATTGAATGTTTTAGGTTTTTCCACTTAATGGTACGGTATGGTTTAGTTCAGTACACTTTTATGGCCGTTTCCACTGTCAAAAGGTACTTAAAAGCGAACCGTACTGAACCACTTTTCGACAGAATACCAGGCAAAACAAAAGGGTACCAAAAGGCGGAGCAAGATGCGCAACTAAACGCTATTGGTTTACAGTGATACTTCACTAGCTTGTGCAACAAGCCAGGAGAATGAAAACAAAAGCAGCGCCATTTTTAAAAACACAGCCGAGACATTACACCTAATAATATATACATATAATACCAACCCATGGCCGACCCGAGCTCAAACAAAGCTTGTCATTGTCTTGATGAACAGTCACAAAACCAAGAAGAGCAGAATCTACCCTGTGCCCGTAGTTTTGTACAAGGCCGTCTAAAGCGCGAGCACTTTCACTTTCTCGATTGCCCTCTCCGCGTGTCTATATTTGAAATAGCGAACTTCTTGAGCTGATGATAATAGTGTGCTTGTGAATATTGAAGTGCTTCTGACATCGGATCCTTTCAGAATTGGGCAAATACGAGACAAGCGTAAAAAAACTTGAGTAGAAGCCAGACAAAACAAAAGAGCAATTGATTGTTTCACCAACCTACAAGATGAACAAACTGCCATGTTTAACTATAATCATCACCTTTTGGACTATTATTAACTCAGCATGACGGAATTACTTTCTAACAGAGGTTACACATGCTGCTGAAGATTACAGACACAGATGAGAGGTTTGCACTGATTGTGGCCTTTATGTTGCATGTTGTTTTTGAACCCAATTAAGGACTAAATGTATGCTGTGTGTAGTTTTTCTGTAATTGGAAACATATCGGAGACTAAGGGGTTGTATGTGTTTATATATGTTGCATTTATTTCATATAATCGCAGACAATACAGTAGGCTATTTTGCATTTCATTGATCTGCAGTCATGTTCATAAAAAGGTTAGTCATAAACATTTATACACAATTATTTATGTGTATAAAGCATCTGTTTTATGAGAAGTGCTTCTTATATGACATGTGAACGACCCATACAGCTTTACTTTGACATTTCCTTGAGCGATAATGACGTTGATTAAAACTTTTTGTCATACACCACGCCCACCAAAAGAGTACCATTCGTAGCAGTGGCAACACAAGCTTGATAAAGGTGACCCATACCGACCCGTACCTTACCCTACTGCACCACTCAGTGGAAACATGCCAAAAGTAGAAATGTGTACATTTTAAAAAGGCACGGGGGTACCAGTAACATCTCTCGTACCTTTATTTCTGAGAGTGTAAGTACACAACATGAATTTACACAATAAGTACATTGTAATAAGGCCACAATATAAAGTGGGACCTAAGCAAATACTGGACAGTTTTATTTTGTATTGACGTCTTCAGTTGAATCAGAGTCTTTTATGTCAAAAATTTGATCAAAGTGTTTGTTCAACCACAATGTTTGTTCATTACTCACCCTGATGTCGTTCTAAACCCCTCAGTTCTTTGTTCATCTTTGGAACACAAATTAAGATATTTAAGGTAAAATCTGAGAACTCCCTCATCCTCCATAGACAGCAAGGTTCCAAAGATTGCAAAAACATCCTCAAAACCTTCAGTGGTTCAATCGGAAATAGACCAAAACATAGGCAAGGTAATATGCCACTTTCTTTCCATCGGCTTATTTCCTGCTTTATCAGGGGTCACCACAGTGAAATAAACTGTCAATTAGTCTGGCATATGTTTTACACATCGGATACTCTTCCTGCTGCAAGACCAACACAATCTCCTACACACTCTGGCCAACTTAGTTTATACAACTCACCTACCGCATGCCTTTGGACTGTGAGGGAAACCGGAGCACCCAAAGGAAACTTGAACCACTGACCTTCTTGCTGTGAGGCAACCATGCTAACAACAATTTATAATTTTTTTGCAAAAAATGTAGAAATGCAGAATGATGGTAGAGAAAGTCTTCTGTTCACAAAAATAAATCAAATAAACAACATTTAAAAGCTTCTTCAAGGCAAGGCAAGGCAAGTTTATTTATGTAGCACATTTCATACACAGCGGCAATTCAAAGTGCTTTACATAAACAAGAATAAAAAAGACAAGTGTAAGAAAAAATAAAAACAGATAATAAAAAAGAAAAAAATGTGTTAAAACGGGTTATAAAAGAATGAAAAAGAAGAGAAAAACATAATAGTGTGATCTGTCGGATGTAGCACAGTGCTCATTCAGAAAAGGCACAGCTAAACAGATGTGTTTTCAGTCTTGATTTGAATGTGCCTAATGTTGGAGCACATCTGATCATTTCTGGGAGTTGATTCTAGCAGCGAGGGGCGTAGTAGCTGAAAGCCGATTCACCCTGCTTTGACTGAACTCTTGGAATTTCTAGTTTATATGATCCTAGAGATCTGAGTTTCTTTTAGGTTTGTATTCAGTGAGCATATCTGTAATGTATTGAGGTCCTAGGCCATTTAGTGATTTATAGACAAGTAATAATACTTTAAAATCTATTCTGAATGTAACTGGGAGCCAGTCTTAAAGACCTGAGGACAGGTGTGATGTGCTCTGATTTCCTGCTTCAGTCTTCCCTTTTCTTTTCATAGCAACTTTATAAATATAAAGTCTTCCATTTCTTTAGATAAAACATTTTTTACTACTATGTACTGTATATGTATGCAACCTAAAGGCTGATTTATACTTATGTGCCAAGCGCACGCCTTTAACCCTCACTATGGCTGACACCGACACTGACGTGCACCTCTCAAAAAATGTAACAACAAGTCACAACGACGCATGGCACAAGCTCTGTGATTGGTCAGCTTGGTAGCTGTGCCAAGTGTGGGCAGTGCTGAGAGCTGCAAGCCCAATGGAACGAGTGTTTACAAGTATCGAGTCCTGTGAAGGAGCTCCAGATGTTTTGTGTTTACCTTATGATTAAAGTTGCTGCACGTCCACCGGTTTCCATCTCTGAATGAGTGATTTTAAGTTACTTATACATTAAGGTAGCGTATCTAAAACTAAACACCTGCGAAGAAACTCAATAAAGAGGAACATAAAAACCTACTAGCTTTTCAGAAGTGCAACACAAACAGCACGTAGAAGTATAAATGCATGGCTACGTGTACCGTGGGTCACGCCTATCACTCGATGCAGAAGAATAAACCAGTCTTAAGGGTCATTATTAGGTTATAAATCAACATTTCAGGATTTGAGTTTTTACACCTTTTCCTTTCCAGTTCAGGAAAAATGTGTTCTTATATTTCCTATCATTTTATTACATGCTACATTTCTAAAACAAATTATTATTTTTTTTATTTCCAGCCACTAGACTATGAATCCCAAGCAGAGTACAAGCTCATTGTAAAAGCGGAGAATGAAGTCAAACTTAAAGCTCCTTACGAGCAAGTACACAGTGCAACAGTCACTATCAGAGTGATGAATGAAAATGAGGCTCCGATCTTCTATAAAAACCCCATGAAAGTCACTGTTCCTGAGTCTGTTGTTCCTGGCACGGTCCTGGTCTCTGATATTGCTCATGATCCAGACAACGCCAAGCTAAGGTGAGGCACATTTATCTGAAACATGTTATGAAGCCATAAAGGAAATGTTGATCTTTGTGTAACCTTGTGAAGAAGAACGTACAATCTTAACATACATCAAATTTTGTGTTTTTGTTCAGGTTTGAAATCCTTCAGGATCCTGATGAGTGGCTTGCTATTGACCATTCAACTGGACAAATCATGGCCAAAAAAACCTTCAAAATACGGTCTCCCTATGTTAGGAACAACATATACTCTGCCGTTGTGAAGGTCACAGATCAGGGTGAGCAACTTGGACCTGAAAACCAAAATGATCTAAGCTAAATAAAACAACTGACAGATAACACTGTCACAAAATAATCAGTGTAGCTTTGTTTGGATAGAAAAAGTGATCAGTCATCTCTCCCCAGATGCTGATGGCATCTCTGCAACAGCTACTCTGGAGGTGAATCTGTGGGAGACCAATGATTATCCACCGTTGCTGATACCCCAGAGTGGGACTGTGTGCAGTGACCGGGACCGAGATAAACTGGGCATGCTGCTTAGTGCCTTGGATGAAGACATGTCCCCGCAAGCTGACCCCTTTACTTTTGGCATTGCTGATCAAAATATGGCTGACAACTGGACTATCATAACTCTTAATGGTAAAACCTTTAAACCACAAACAGATTATATGTATGCAAACAGCTTACACTGGTGGTTTTCACTGGTTCTGGTGTACCCCCAACGGTACTACTTTATAGACCTTTCACTTGTCCAACACACCCATTTCAGGTCTTCTCTAACAACTTACAAGCTAAGTACTGAGTAGATTCAACTGAGTAGATTCAAAAGTCTGACATAAAATGTGTAGAGCTTGAGGTTCTCCAGGACAAGGGTTTTAAATCAGTGGCTTAGGCTAATGTGAAAGTTCACGTTGGGCATGATTTTTCTGGTAATATTGCTGGTGCATTATCATAGCATGACACAGGTAGGTCACGTGACCATTACAAAATGATGAATGTAGTACATCTGAATTCCATTCATACTTACATTCATGCTGTATAGAACGTACCTTTCTAACAGCCGAGTAGTAGGTTTAAATTCAAATGCAGTATCTACTGAGTAGTAGGCGGTTTCGGATGCAGCCATAGTGTTCTTGAACACCTTAGTTGGATCAGGTGTATCTGATTAGGGTTGGAGCAAAACTGCAGAGCTGCGGCCCTTGAGGAATTGAGTTTGAGACCTATGTTCCAAACTGAAGTGTTTAAATCTGTCCACTTCGAACGGCTCTTCAGAATGAAGGAATTTACTGACGATACTGGTGGATGGGCCCCATGATCCTTTGTGGAGGGATGTTGTTTGGTATCACACACTGGCTGTTTCTCAATTCCAAGAATGCAGAGAACGGACTTGCGTTCTTGTGGAGACCAATCTTGCCAGGTGTCCTTGGAAGAACGAACTTTGGAGACCACGAGAACAGAGAACGCGTCCTGTAAGAAATGAGATGCTGCGTTCTTCCTGATGGTCACGCGACCTTCATGTGTTTTTAATGGAAATTTATTTCAACATTACAGCATTCATTCAACATTTTATTGTTTTCCCCCTTTTTAAAATATATTATATGCATAAAAACATTATAAATATATGTTGCACAATATAAATAAAACTGATTTTAATACGAATTTTTGCAAACAAACACCCTTAATGTGTTTTTTCCTTTATTAAGATGTCCATGGTGATGTTTATATTCACTGTTTCATTTAGGGAAACTCCTGAGGTAAATAAGTGATATCTCTGAACTTTAATAATAAATCTAAATAAAATGCTGCGCTTCCCACTTTCAGTCGCAATGACTTCTGGGACTTCTAGAGCGAGATCGGTGCTCGAGTCTGCATCAGTGCATCCTCGATATCAAGAACTAAACTAGAACTAAACTTTGGCAGCTGATGATGACGTTACACAAGAACACGAGGACGCAAGACCGCTGAAGAACGCATATTGAGAAACAGCCACTGTATTGCATTTGGAAGGCCTCATCCCTACGCCCTAATACAGGGGTGATCAACCATGTTCCTGGAAATGTACCTTCCTGCAGACTTGAATTGCAAACACACCTGCTTGTAATTATCAAGTGCTGTTCAGGTCCTAATTAATTGGTTTAGGTGTGTTTGATCAGGGTTGGAGTTGAACTCTTCAGGAAGGTAATGCTTTCGAAGCTGTCACTCCATAAGGTAAACCATATCGAAGAGATTAGGGCATAGGGATGAGCTCGTCTGAATGGAATGCAGTGTCTGGCTCTTGGAGAGTTTGAACCAGTCCTAATCAAACTCAACTGCTTGTAATTTTAAACTAATTAAAAAGACCTTGATTATTCTGTTCTTGTATGCTTAATGTTGGTTGGAGCAAAGTTGTGTAGAAAAGTGTCATGGAGGGCTACTTGGTTCTTACCATAATCAAAAGCACCCAAAGAGGTGTTCACCATTGTTTTAAAAATGTGATGTAGCAGGAGTAGCCTTTCAAGAACAGTAATGCCTACCTTAGCTTTAGAGATTACTGTTTAAGACATTTTGGGTTTTTTTTACTTCTGTTAACAGAGACGCATGCAGTTCTCCAGCCTTTGGTAGACATAGAGAGAGGGGAATTCTCTATTCCTGTAGTTGTATCAGACTCAGGCTCCCCTTCACTTTACTCCAGTGCTCTGGTCAACGTAACTGTGTGTCCCTGTGACAGTTTTGGTGACTGCAAGAGCATCACGGCAGCCATCTTTGGCTCCAAAATTGGAATAAGCTTCATTGCCCTTCTGATAATAATAGGATGCATTGCTCTTCTGTTGGGTAAGTAAACAACAAATTAAATCAAATACACATTAACACCATTTACACAACACACCGTTCCTTTAAAGTATCATAGATTGTAGATGTGCTTAATTTTTACTGTAATAAAACTTGCTTCTTTTCAGTTCTTCTTCTTCTCACTGTGGCTGTGAGGAGCTGCACAAATCAGAACAGTAGAAAAGGAGGAGGTCTGCTGGTCGGAACATCTGACGACGACATCCGAGACAATGTCTTTCATTATGATGAGCAGGGAGGCGGAGAAGAGGATGAGGTAAGAGTATTGACAGTACATTTAATAAAGCTATTATGGCAAATAATTAGTTTGAGAAATTTATTTGCATCTATTCTGTGCATCTATTTAAGTTCATCTATTCTGAATCGATATTCTCTTACAAATCTGATCTTAGTTAACAGCAGATGGCACTTTAGGCTAGTTTTTACCAGCACATGGCACTCTAGGATAGTTTTTAACAGCAGATGGCACTTTAGGCTAGTTTTAACAGCATATGGCGCTCTAGGCTAGTTTTTAACAGCCAATGGCTACTAGGCTATGGTGCTCTAAGCTAGTTTTTAACAGCAGATGGCAATCTAGGCAATTTTTCAACAGCAGATGGCGCTCAGGCTAGTTTTTAACAGTAGATGGCACTATAGGCTAGTTTTTAACAGCAAATGGAATTCTAGGCTAGTTTTTAGCAGCAGATGGCACTCTAGGCTATTTTTTGTAACAGCAGATGGCGCTCTGGGCTATTTTTTAACAGCAGATAACACTCTAGGCTAGTTTTTAACAGCAGATGGTGCTCTAGGCTAGTTTTTAACAGCAGATGGCACTCTAGGCTAGTTTTTAACAGCCGATGGCATGCTAGGCTATGGTGCTCTAGGCTAGTTTTTAACAGCAAATGGTGCTCTAGGCTAGTTTTTAACAGCAGATGGCAATCTAGGCTAGTTTTAACACCATATGGCACACTAAGCTATTTTTTTTTTACGGCTGATGGTGTTCTAGGCAATTTTTAACAGCAGATGGCACTCTAGGCTAGTTTTAAACAGCAGATGGCACTCTAGGCTAGTTTTTAACAGCAGATGAAATTCTAGGCTAGTTTTTAACAGCCGATGGCATGCTAGGCTGTGATGCTCTAGGCTAGTTTTTAACAGCAAATGGCATGCTGGGCTATGGTGCTCTAGGCTAGCTTTTAACAGCAAATGGTGCTCTAGG
>CAIGQZ010034999.1:2255349-2271536 GCA_903798205.1 Danio tinwini | reverse complement strand
GGCCTGTTGGTTAGAACATTTCTGCAGAGGTTTGCATGTGTCAAATTGTAAAATTAAGACTTTACAAAAAATAAACAATATCCTATTTAATAATAATAATAATAATAATAATAATAATAATAATAATAATAATAATAGCAATTACTAACATAAAAGATATGCTATTGTGATTTTTTTCTTTGCATTTTACTTAACCTATGTGTAAAAGTCCAATGTATCTAGCTTTGTTAAAAATGTTCTTGTAAGAAGTTAAATGCAGAGGTCAATTTATTTATTTACATATTTTATTTATGTATTCTACTTTTTTTGGGTGGGGTGGGGTAATAATAGAAAATGCAGTTTGGTTTGTATCCTTGGTTATAACTATGTAAGCAAGATTATTTTCAACTGTTCAATAAAAATTTATCAATCACAAACAATACACATATATATAAATATAATAATCATTATTATCATTATTAATAGTATTATTAAAGTATAAATAAATAATACCAATAAACCAATAAATAATAAATATAAAAAAATAATTTTTTAGTAAATAGCCTCATGATTTATTTATTAATTTGATTTATATATGATATTAGAATACGTGTTAGCATTTGTCAGTGATTTTGTGTTCATTCAGAATAGACTATGGAATATTCTCAATAATATTTGAAAAGAAAACACAGGCCCTATATGTGTCATTTACATATATTTCAATTAATATGGAAAACGAGTTCATGTTTTTACCAAAAGTAATATTGGATTTTTTTTTAATGCGTGTGTGTGTAAAACAATATAATTTGCACAATGAAATGATGGGTTTCTTCTCTAAAGAAGTTGTTACCACCCCGCTTAGAGCATCATTATGTTAACGTTATAGCTATTGTGGTTCAAATGATGGATCTGCAACAGAGAAACTGCGGTTTTGGAAAACACTCGTCACTACATCGTTGTTTTCCCAAACAATGCATCGTACTATAATAGTTCAGCCATGAGTTACGTCATTGTTTGGGAAAAGCACCCCAGGTTGGTTGAGTTTACGTTTACAAGTATGCAGATTGACTAACATTTTATGTTTGTAGCTCTGTACATGTACAGTACATGTTTATTGTAATAAAGTTTTTTAATTTGTTAATTATTTTTTTATTTATGTGTACACTGTAAAAAGTGAAAACTTAACTACAATTATATGAATTAATTAGTTAACTTCTTATGGTTTTCAGTAATAAATAAAGATGGAAAAACATCATTCTTTTTAGTGTAAGAAGTTGAAGTCATTTATTTAAATTGATCTAATGAGAATATTTTTCAGTGTACTGTAAAAAAAAATGCTGGCATCCACACAATCAATTTGTGTTGGCACAACCTGAAGGAATAAAGTTAACTTACTCGTTTTTACAAATTTAAGTGGATTTAACTTAAAACAATTAAGTTGTGTCAAAACAAACTAAAGAATTGTGTTGTTTCAACTCATTTTAAAGTAGTTTGAACAAACAGCAAATGGCATTTTTTGAGTGTAAACCCTAACCGGAAACAAGAGCTGTGAATTAGCTTCATGTTATATGCCCTATATACACAGCATCAGTTGACTTCGTATAACAATGTCAAGTGTATTGTCCCTGTTAAAAAAAGCAAATAAATAAATAAATAAATAAATAAATAAATATTTACCTCCAATCACCTCTACAAACTCTGAACCTGCCATAGCCAGGAAGGGCACCTGAGCCTCTGTTGCCACAGCCTTAGCAAGCAGAGTCTTCCCACAGCCTGGAGGTCCCAGGAGCAGAGAGCCTTTTGGAACCTTCGCCCCAAGCTGAAGGTATCTGTCTGGATTCTTCGAAGAGAAAAAAAAACAGGCCTGTTCATGACAATAACTTTAAACGGTAGCACCTATACCAGCATCAAAATATCACGTAACAATATTCTGTTTATTATATGCATCAGCTGCAGATCAGTTGACGATTGCTGTCATTGGTGCACATGAAACAAAAACATCTCAGTCAGCTCCGTTGTTCAGTAGTCAGTGCATTGATTAGTAAGACAAATGTTTTAAGGGCTGTCTCAATTGCAAAATTCTTTCAGTGCACTGGAACGTGCACCATGTCAAGTCAAGTTTTTTTTGTCATTTTACTACGTGTGGACATACAGTGGAATGAAATGTCGTTTCTCGCAAGATCACAATGCCACATTAATAAACAAACATAAACATGAACAACACTGGATGTAAGAGGTATTTTAAACTATACATAACTGACTTAGCAGATCGGTAATCTAACTATAGTACCTAAGCATATACTATACACAAAACCGAAGACAGGGTATACAAGTAATTTTACATTAGACATAACAATACTGTGATAAATATTTAAGATGTTGTCCAAAAGAGATACTTTAAGGTTGAAGAAAACAAGTAGTGTAACATAACTTGTGGTAGATTTTTCTTATTGAGTTCTTGTAAGATTTTAAGTAAAGTGTCCGGTGCATATAGAAAGTGTTTCTACACTCTCCTTAACAGGAGCTCTATGCTCCGGACCTTTAATAAAAATTTGGAAGTGTGAAACATAAATCATGTGAAACAAAGTTAGTTCATTATTTAACATGAATGATGATAGCTAGACAGATTAGCAACATTCTAGCAAACATTTATATTGTTAAATGGTTGAAATGTTGCTGGTATATCAAAAGATCTGATTATTTAGCCATAATGTTTTTTATTTTAAAAAATAAACTTTCAAAGTATATATATACAGCTAAAGTCTTATGCTATAGCCCTCATGTGCATTTTTTCTTTTTTTAAATATTTCCCAAATTAACATACATTGCAGGCAACGCAGTGAGACAGTGGGTAGCGCTCTCGGCCCACAGCAAGAAAAAACTCCCGGGTGCTCCAGTTTCCCCCACAAGTCCAAAGACATGCGCTATAGGTGAATTGGGTAATCTAAATTGTCCGTAGTGTATGTGTGTGAATGAGAATGTATGGGTGTTTCCTAGTGATGGGTTGCGGCTGGAAGGGCATCCGCTGTGTAAAACATGCGCTGGATAAGTTGGCGGTTCATTCCGCTGTGGCGACCCCAGATTAATAAAGGCACTAAGCCGAAAAGAAAATTAATGAATGACATCCATTGCTAAGCAGTAAGTACTGTCATAAAATATCCATAACAAAAGCCTTTGGACCTTTGTAAGCCTTTGTAAGCCCAGCCCAAACAAACAAAGTGAAGCCAAGCTGCAGGTGTGAACTAAAACAATACTTGTGTGGTTTATTGCCTTGGTGTGAACAGGCTGTAAAGTTTGGCAATGTGCAATGCCTCCATACTGTGGTAGTAACAACAAAATAACTCAAGGGGGCGATTGAGTTCCTTTAAATGTCTACTACAGCTGAACCAAAAATCTTCTTATAAAGCTTTCTTTTGCTCTGCCATGTAACTGTAAAACTTGAAAGAGAAAACTTAATGTAAAACACTTTTATATTATATTACCTTAATGATTAAGTGTAATTACAAGCAGCTCCATAACAATTACACACTGCTGTTCACGATTACATTTAGTAATTTAGCAGATGCTTTCGTCCAAAGTGACTTACAATTGAGGAGACATGTTATAAAGACAGACTCAGATGCAACTTTAATATCCTGTTTAGGGAAACTAAAATTGCAACAACGTGCCATAACACTGGTGAAGTTCCATGTATACATTACCAAGCTATTTCCACAAAACATACAATACATCATTTTTTAGATGCATCTCCCTCCCTGCTGGACTCATTAAATGACCTAATGGCCACCATTATTAAAGAATTTCTAATTCAGTTTGTCCTGCAATTAGAAACTCCTAAAACAACGTCCTGATGGCAGCAGCTGAAACGGAGTACAATGGGTGATCCGGGGTGCACCATGCATAGAATATCCTGAGCTCTCTTTAAAAGATAATTATGGTAAATTACCATTGGACCAGTTTGGTTAAAACCGATGATCTTGCCTGCCACTTTCACAAGGCTACTCAACCTGTTCTTATTTGACAGGCTCAGATTACCATACCAAGCTTCAATGCAGAAACTGATTCAATAAATTGTTTATTAAAACAGTGTCATCATAAAGGTACAAACCTAAAACGATTTAAGGTTCCTCAAAAAAAAGTCTTTGTTAAACGTTTTTACAGACAGCCTGGGTGTTAGGTTGAAATTACAACATATTGTGGGTAACAACCCCTAGATATTAATGTGTGTCAACAATTTCAATGTGCAAACCTTTAATAGTTGTTATACTGGGGGTAGGAGAAGCCTTCCTGTAACCTATCACCATGTCTTTTGCTTTATTTACATTCAACTGGATAGAAAATCTATCAGACCAGGAAGTAAATTATTCCACAACAGGACCATGTCCCAATTTTTGATTGTGGAGGAGACTCATAATCACGGAATCATCAGCATATTTCAGAAGAAGTGAGAGGCAACAACCTTAAAGTTGTGAGAATAATTCCTCAGTTATTATTCTGTATTTTTTAAACGAACATGTCAAATAAAGTTTACACTAATGACTTGAGCTGAACAATTAAAATGTTGTTGCTTTATGACCTTTTAAATGCACCATGAAAGGTTTGAGCATGTGTAACTGAAATATTTTATTCTTACTCAACTCGGAAATCATGTTTTGGACTTTCTTACCTTGAGATAATCCACAAACTCTTTAACTTCCATCTTGGCCTCGCGCATTCCTGCCACATCTTTGAAGCTAACACCTTTTCCAGATTTCCCATCAACAATTGTGAACTTAGCCATTTTCAGCTGATTCTGGTGGAAGAGGCAGATGATTTTACATTAGAAAACAAATCAGATCTCTGTAATCTCTGTAAAATGCATTAGACACACTCTCTCGGTCTCTCTCTAAGTTGATGTGTGTCTTATGCTTTATCTACTATCATTTCCACAAAACTGCTATTTTAGGACTTTTGTGGAGATATACACTCACCAAACACTTTATTAGGTACATCTTACCAGTATTGGGTTGTACCCCCTTTTGCCTTAATCCTTCGTGGAGAATGCAAATATTCCACAGAGATTTTGGTCCATATTGACATGATAGCATCATGCTGTTGCTGCAGATCCATCATGTGAATCTCCCATTCCACCACATCCTAAAGGTGGCTCTATTTGATTGAGTTCTGGTGACTGTGGAGGCCATTTGAGTACAGTGAACTTACGGTCATGTTCAAGAAACCAGTCTGAAATGATTTGAGCTTTATGACATTACATGCTATCCTGCTGGAAATAGCCATCAGAAGGTGGGTACACTGTGGTCATAAAGGGATGGACATGGTCAGCAACAATACTCAGGTAGGCTGTGGCTTTGACACGATGCTCAATTGGGAATAATGGGCTCAAAGTGTGCCAAGACAAAATCCTCCACACCATTACACCACCACCACCAGCCTGAACCGTTGATACAAAGCAGGATGGATCCATGCTTTCAGGCTGTTAATGCCAAATTCTGACCCTACCATCCGAATGTTGCAGCAGAAATTGAGACTCATCAGACCAGGCAATGTTTTTCAATCTTCTATTGTCCAATTTTGGTGAGCCTGTGCGAATTGTAGCCTCAGTTTCCTGTTCTTAGCTGACAGGAGTGGCACCTGGTGTGGCCTTATGCTGCTGTAGCCCATCTGCCTCAAGGTTGGACATGTTGTGCATTCAGAGATGCTCTTGTGCCCACAGAACTGCCGCTGACTGGATATTTTCTCTTTTTCAAACCATTCTTTGTAAACCTTAGAGATGGTTGTGCATGAAAATCACAGTAGATTAGCAGTTTCTGAAATACTCAGAGCAGCCCATCTGGCACAAACAACCATGTCACTTAAATCATAGTCATAGTTCATAGTCACTTAAATCACCTTTCTTCCCCATTCTGATGCTCGGTTTGAACTGCTGCAGATCTTCTTGATCATGTATGTATGCCTAAATGCATTGAGGTGCTGCCCTGTATTTGGCTGATAAGAAATTTGCGTTAACAAGCAGTTGGAAAGGTGTACCTAATAAAGTGGCCTGTAAGTGTATATTCGTTAACATGATTTACAAATTTAATACATTACACTAATTGTCCATATTGTTGTTTTGCGATTACAAAAATAATGTTATATCTTCTACAATTCTAAGATCTACTGTAAAAAAAAAAGCTACAGTAGCCTTAAAATGACTTTCCCAGAATGGGAAAATTACTGAAACTGTATTTAGTTGAACTCTTCAGTCTAAAAGATAACAAAATTTATAATAAATAATTTAAATTTTCCAGCCAGCTGGAAAATCAAGTTTTTTGTTGACATCACTCAGTTATGTTTGTTTATGTAGAGTTTTAATTTTTATCAATGTTGAAAATGAGTGTTTATTGCATTACTTTAGTGTCATGCTTGTTACCATATTGGTGTTTAGTAGTTGTATGTATGATACAAAGAAACATTTACATAATAATATTTCACTGCTTGTGGAAAAGTTTTTTGTAATAAGCTTTCTCATCATCATTTGCTTTTGATGGGGTTTATGTCTGTATTACAAAAGGTATTACAATGTAAACGCTAATCATTTAAAAATTAGTGTATTAACATTGTATAAAACAACAAAATACAGTAGTTTACCATAAACCTACCATAAGTTGTTATTTGACATGCGAATGACGTGGATTTTGATGTGCAAATGAAGCAGATTTTGACGTGCGAATGAAGCGAGTAAACTCCAATGTTCAAGCGTATATTTACGCGCGAATAGTACGAT
Organism: Danio tinwini; assembly: GCA_903798205.1. Taxonomy (NCBI): domain Eukaryota; kingdom Metazoa; phylum Chordata; class Actinopteri; order Cypriniformes; family Danionidae; genus Danio; species Danio tinwini. The sequence continues at coordinate 2,264,794 of CAIGQZ010034999.1, read as the reverse complement.
TTAACCGCGCGTTCCGAGTCTGGTGTGAACACAGCTCTGAATTACGGTAGGTTTATGGTAAACTACTGTATTTAGTTGCTTTATTTTAAAATTTTACTGATTTTTTTAACTGTGTAATTAAATTTTCTAAATAACATTTATTCAGGGAATTTAAAAAAATATGAACCAATATGGACCAATAATATTTACATATTATTTTATTTAGGTCCCAATTGGTTTTTGAGGGTTTCACCAAGTCGAATTGAAGACTTTAAGACCATTATGAATTAATTTTCAGACTTTCACAGGACAAAATGCTAAGGATTATTTTGTAATGGCCATTGGAAATTTAATTCAGTTATTTTTCAGCCACATATTTTAAACAATGTGCCAAAACAACCAAACTGCAGTTACATACTTATGTTTTTATTAGCATAACTTTCTTTAAAAAAGACAAGTTTTAAAAACTAAAATAAACTAAGTTTAAGCAGAACATACATTTATGCATAAAAACATGGAGATCTTTTAAACAAATGTTATTGTAAGGATGTAAGGAAGATAACTAAACCATATTGGTAAATAGAATGAATCATTTTTACTTTTTTTTTTTTAAGAGGGATGTTTGCTTGAACCGATTAGGTTGTTTTACACCGACAAAGGACCATTAAGATCTGTTTAAAATTATTTAAGCCTACAACTGTGAATTTAAAATTTTGTTTTTGAACTTTAAGACTTTAAGTAAAGACTTTAAGCCCCTGTGGACACACTGTAGTTCAATGCACTAATAACTTTAAGTACTTTTATGCCATCCCAAGGCCCCCTTGGAAGTTTTCAAAAGCCCCCAACCGGGTCCAGACCCCTGGTTCTGAACCACAGACCAAAAAGTAATGTAAATGGAATTCTTGACTTACAAATGCACTAAAGCCACCATCTCTCCCACCCATTCCTGCTAATCGGAAGATGTACCAGAGGATTGCAACCCCAATGGCAGCCATGCCAAGCGCATAAAGTGCACTGTGGAGGAAAATAAATTGTTATATTCAGTATAAATAGTTATATTTTATTATGCCAGCAGTCAATTTTAATGCCACTTTTAGCTTGCCAAGTTTGCGTGCTGTATAGAAAAGTCCAAATTACTCACTTCCCAAAAAAGCCTGTGCGCTTGTAGGTCACTGGTATTCTGTCTTTGGCCTCTATATTCAGCTCTTCCTCTGCCGCTCTAAGCTTCTCCTCAAACTTGTCAATGTTGGCCACCTGCATTCGGTACATCAAGGCAAGTCTCTGCAACAGACAATGGGACATTAATAAAAGCGCACAACGACAACAATTATTTTAAAATTGCACAGGGGAAATGTACAGGAGAAAACACACCGGTCTGCCGAAGATGACTGCTCCAGGGTGAAGGTAGATCTCCACAATGTCACTCTCTGGGACCACCTGTACTCGCGACACCTCCCCTTTGGCCAACATTTCATTCACAAAATCGTTCCAGGATATGTTCCCGCCACTGGTGTTAATGGAGTTGAGTAAGCTCATGATAACAGCGATAATAAAGAGTGTGCGCAGTCTCTCCCTATACATCTGATCCTCCTGCTCTCGTCTCTTTTTCTCTTCTAGGGAATAAACAAAAAAAGCGAAGAATGCATAACTGATCTGGCATAAAGTTATATCTGGTATTGAAATACTCTGATTCAACTTAGTGCATTGGTCAACTTAGTGTATTGTTTTCCCAGTACACATGATGTCACATAGCTGTACCAAATTTGTGTATTATATACTGTACAATCTTATGTTGGTTTCTATTCAGAATAGTTCCAAACAAAAGCATAGATGAAGCAGAAACTCTTTGTTTTGTTCAGTGATTATAACATACACTCACCGGCCACTTTATTAGGTATACCTGTCCAACTGCTCGTTAACGCAATTTCTAATCAGCCAATCACATGGCAGCAACTCAATGCATTTAGGCATGTAGACATGGTCAAGACGATCTGCTGCAGTTCAAACAGAGCATCAGAATGGGGAAAAAATGTGATATAAGTAAGGTGTACCTAATAAAGTGGCCAGTGAATATTCAAAGATTATTAAAATACTACTTTTTTTGCTTTTAAAGTAGAAAATGAAAAATTGGTTATATAGTTTGGTCATTCATTAGGTTTTGATAATATTCTGCAAGTTTTATGGAAGTAAACAATGTAACAAATTTGGATTATTAATGGCTAATGGAAGGGTAAACTATTTGTCAATATGTTTTTCAAATGTAAATTTATAGGGAGCACACAATCATTCATTTCAGCACTTCTAAGCTTTAAATATATCATTTCATCATTCAGACTGATTTCCATTGTTCCAATTTTAAAATATATTTTCACATTAAATTGATAAGTGAGCTAAATAAAAAAGCTTAAAGCATGAATAACTCTTCTCTGAAACATTAAAAATGAATAAATAAATAAATCCATATTGTAGTGATGTGCCAAAATCTAGGCAATCTTGACAGTGATATTAGAATGAATTACAAAAGGTATAAAATTAAGAAAAACTTGTTAAATATATTTCAGATTAGCACTAGACATTAAAAAAAATACATGCAGGTCATGTCCAGATATTGGTTGTGGAAAACAAAAAGACTTGATAATTATAATAACAAATTAAACCCTGTTTCAGACATGAGTGTTTCTCCAATCATTAAATGATTGCAGTAATCTTCAATATGTCACCAGAAAAAAAAAATATATATATATATTTTAACCAAAAGATCCAGTTACGACGTTTGAGAAAAAAAATTTTTAAAAAATCACTAAAAGTAAAAAACTTTGTGCCTTAAAAGAAATTTTCCCAATAAGATCTAAAGCACGCAGTAAGATAGGGAGAATTTTGCAACACTGATTCACTGTTTTGAGGGGGGGTATTATCACTGTATTATCAAGACATATTTTGTTATGTTAAAAATTGGTAGAGATTTAGAAAATACCTTCCTCTTCCTCAGGGGTCTTCCCTTTTCCACCCTGTTTCTTTTCATGTCTTCTGTTGGATGTGCTGAAGTAATAAGTACTGCCTGACAAGGTTAAAACATAAATCCATTATACAATGCACCAGACTGAAGTAAAATTGGTTTTATATTCACATATTCATTTAATGATCATTTTTGACATGCTCCCTATATAGTTTACCATGGTACTTTGATTATTCGATCTGAAATCCCATGCAAGTATGACTTCAAAACAACATTAGCACTATTTACTTGACTGAACTTTGTTGTACTTTGATAGTCATTGGCTGCTACTATGATTTTCACTATATAGAATCAGCAAAGAATACTTTTCTGAACTTATATTATTAAGAAGAAAGTTCAAATGTTTGAATATAAAACCAAATTTACCTCAATATGCACCAGGATGATTTATGAACATGAACTAAAAGTGGAACAAGCATTAAGCTGCATAAGCAGTTGAAAGCTGCAATACTACATAGTTCGGCCAAAATATTCAAATAAACCATACTTACCTAAAAGTTTCCAAAGTTTCGCTTGAGTTGTGAGCAAGTTGTGGCGACAATGGAATTCGAGTCCAATAAGCCTTGGGATTAAAGGCTTTGTCAAAATGTCCTGTGAAATAATTATAAAAAAGATTGCTTTATCTTTGAAGGAACACCAAGGTCATGCATAATCATAGAATAATAAATCAAAAAACATGTGCTCTTTTAAGATTTCCTGCTATTATTATAAAGCAGATGTGGTCAAAAATGTACCAACAACAGACATGACTTGTCATATTTAACACACTTAAAAGTCACTGTTCACAGCATTACAAGCTAATTAAGGAAAAGTTGGTTTTATATTCACACATTCAGACGTGCCCCTTAATAATATATAGTTTAAGAAATGTATTCTTTGCCAATTCTAAATAGTGAAATCACATCAGCAGCCAGTGAGACATGCTAAAACTTTTAACGTCCAATAAAGCTTAACGTGGCTTAATGTACCCAAACATTAAGCACAGAAACACAATTTTCTGTCAAACTTTACTTGTAATTAACCCTAACTACTGTAAAAAGAAGTCCCAATTCCCTAGATAAAGTTAAAAACATCACAATAAGTGTTTTCTCCCCCATTGAAGTCCGTTATAAGAAAAAAAATGTGGCTTAATGCAGCTTAACAAGTGGGGAAAATAAAATTTCAATAAATTTATACTTGTGATTAGCACTAACTACAAGCAAAATAATGAGCCCCGTTTCCACAGCTAAAGTAAACAAAATTGTGTTAAGCGTTTTCCCCTATGTTCTTGTGGGGATGTCAATGACAAGCATATTTATTTGACAGCAAGGGTTAATCGAGGCCTATTATAAATAAAATTTGATTTTATGATCAGCCTTTTTAACATTTGATTTCCCTAGGTTGTTGTAAAGTTACGTTAAGCATTTTCTTAATTATGGACTTCAATGGGGGAGAAAACATTTAACATGATATCGTTGACTTCATCTAAGCAATTAGGGCCCGTTCTTTTGACAATAGTTAGTGTTAATCACAAGTAAAGTTTGACAGAAATTTGGGTTTCTCTGGGGAGTGTTAAGGTACGTTAAGCCACATTAAGCGGTTTCATTATAATGGACTTCCATATGGAGAATGCTTAAAGTGATTATTGTTACTTGATATGCTAAAATAAAAGCTTGTTCTTTTAACAGCAGAAAGTGTTTATCATGTATATATTATTATAGATGTTAGGTCTCCGGATATTGTTAAGGTAAACCACATTAAGCTGTTATAATGGACTTCAATGGGCATAAAACACTTAACTTGACATTGTTCACTTCATCTACAGAATCAGGGCTTGATCTTTTGATAGTAGTTAGTGTTAATCACAAGTATAATTTAATCGATTTTTGGTGTGGCCCAATTGTTAAGGTACATGCTAAGCACTAAAATTAGAGCTCATTCTTTTGACATCAGAAAATGTTTGTGACGAGTAAAATTTATTAGAAATTAGATTTTCCCGACTTGTTGTTATGATACATTAAGCCAAGTTAAGCTTTTTCCTTATGGGGAGAAAACGCTTAACATGATGTTTTTAACTTTATCTAGGGAATTGGGACTTGAGCAGTTAGGGTTAATTACAAGTAAAATTTGACAGAAAATTGGGTTTCTCTAGTTGATGTTTAGCCAATGACTATCAAAGTAACCATTGTCCACAGTCTAATAAATAGTGCTAATGTTGCTTTGAAGTCATACTTACGTTTTATTTCAGACCGAATATTCAAGTTATCATAGTAAACAATATGGGGAGCATGTCACAACTTGTCACTGAACGAATGTACCAATATAAAACCAACTGTATCTCAATGACAAGCCAGGCCTCTTTGCTGTAAATGGGCTAACAAAAATATTTAAATGACCAACCTGAAAGTGTCCTGAGTTTAGCCCTCGTGTCTTTGGAATCACTAAAGGCGTCACATTGCTCTCTGTTAGTTTTCTACTGTTCTGAAAACAGCTGAAACGAGACGACAGCGCCCAAAACCGTTTGCTATAACATGTGTTTACACGCTGCAGGAGTAGCGCTGCCATGTTAAAAACTGATTTCTCGATTCGCTTGGATCTAAGACATGTTACGCCAAAGTAAATGCCACTCTTTAACGTGACCTCTTTCAGGAGCTGCTTTCACAGAGCTGTCATAGTGATTATGTAGCTGGTCTTATCAAACGCAGACAAATATAGCGGTTAATACCATGCACGTCTTCGGTTTGGATATTTCTGATTAAATCAAACGCGTAAATAAACCGAAATTGCCTTACTTTATACAACTAGAGGAACATTACAAGGCTACAGTGACTACTAAAACCGTGAACTCTAATATTGTTTACCGCATAGGCTTGAGAAACATGTCTGTTGAACTTTCACCTTCAGAATCAGCCAATCGCGGATGAATAAGAGCTCTAGCGCTGGCTGACGGGAAATAGAGTTCTGCTTAGAATTTTATAACCCAAAAAAACTACAAATAATTAAAACTGGGCATGCGCAAAGATTTTCTTTTATTGGTTTCAAAAACAGTTGGGATTGCAGAAACTTAGAACAGGAGAAAAAATAAGGAGACGGTGTTAGAATCTGCCGAATACATTTTAAAGAAGAAAGAAATAAAGTAAAAAAGAAACCAGAGAGGAAATTTTATAAGGTTTACATTAAAAGCCATTTTTGACTTTTAATTTTTTTTTTGTTTTTTATGCCCATTAAAGACAACATATATGACTTATAATCAATTAAAAACATATCCAGAATTGGAGTATATATATGGTGTTTATATATAATTGGATACATATAATTGCAGTACACTGTAAAACCCAAAAAGTTAAGGTAACTCAAATAATTTGAGGAAACCAATTGCAACAAACCATTTAAGTTGAGTGAACAAAGTGATTTGAGCACTGTAAAACCCAATAAATGAAGAGAACTCAAACCAACTGAGTACTGTAAAAATCAAGTTAAGGCAACTCAAACTGTTTGAGGAAACTGCTATAAACCAGTTGAGTAAAAAAACCTAATCTATATGAGTACTGTAAATTTACTCCAATTAAGTTGAAGTAATGAAGTATTTATTTAACTCATTACCTTCAACACTAAGTTCCAAACTCTTTTTAAATGAGTAGAATTCCCTTTCAGTTAATTTTGAGCTAACTATCATTTCATTTGATAAAGATGACTGTGGGGTTTTAGAGTGTATAAAATATCTGCAAAAATTTACACTTGTGAATAAAAAAAAACTTAACCCTTTATAATAAAAAGATTAACAATGTACCTAACGCAAGATTTAGAGTTGTAATAAAAGAAAATGTTGCAAAAGTATTTAAACAAATTTCAACATTTCGTCACCTTAGTGAAAAATTGAGTTATTGACATATTCTTATTAAATGACAACTTATTTACATTATGGGATGTTTTTTTATAAGTTGTTTACATTTTAAGACTTTTTATGTAAAAAAAACTAATGTTACACACGTAACATTCCACGTAATTCCAAGGTGACGATTTGTCTTTTTCGAGAGATAGATATATAGTTCCATCCAACATAGTTTCACACAAGTACATAAACAAAAAAGATGAACAATGAGTTCTTCCAAGTCACAAAATGCACATTTGTTTTTATTATCTAGCATATATTTACTAATTAAACTATTACAAGGCTAGCATCTATGTTATATTGTATATGTAACTTCTTCTTTTACTTTGTTAGTTAGCAAATATTTATTTGGAAGATTTCAAGTAACGTCCCAATTTATGTTATTTGTGGCCAGCCATTTAAAAGAAGAAGCTGGAATTGTATTATGGTTAAAAAAAAATTCTGCATCATACGGTTATTAAATTTGTCATCAACTATTAATATCCCTTCTATTAAGGTTGTTGTTTGGTCTATAGGTAGGATCCAAATTAAAAGTTTGCACTTCTTTTAATAATTTTTTTTTCTATTGGGAATTGATTTACTATTACATCACTAAGTTTAATATTTTGTTGTAAAATAAATAGAAATGTTTTTGAAATGAGGCTGTTTTAAAAAATCGGTTGGTGTTTGATGGGGTATTAATATGTTACGAAAACTACTACAATTTCATTGCTTTTATATTGTGAAAGATTGGAATCTTTAGATCAGGTGTGTTCAAGCTTTTTTGCATGAAGGGTCAAAAATCATTGACAGCCTGGGGCCAAAGATAAATATACCAAATTATTTTATACATTAAAGTTGCCATGCGTTAATTCATTCATTTTCTTTTCGGCTTAGTCCCTCTGGGGTCGCCACAGGGGATTGAACCGCCAATTTATCCAGCACACGTTTTACGCATCAGATGCCCTTTCAGCCGCAACCCAACACTGGGAAACACCCATACACTTTTGCATTCACACTCATACACTACAGACAATTTAGCTTATTCAATTCACCTATACCGCATGTCTTTGGACGGTGGGGTAAACCAGTGCACCTGGAGGAAACCCACGCAACACGCGGAGAACACGCAAACTCGACACAGAAATGCCAACTGGCCCAGCTGAGGCTCGAGACAGGGATCTTTTGCTGTGAGGCGATCATGCTACCCACTGCGCTACCGTGACACCCTTTAGTTATTTCATAATATTTAAAAATAAATAGGAAAAAAATGCTTTAAATCATGTTAACTATAACGCGGTATAACCTTTTAATCATAACTTATTGCAATAAAAACATAAACAATCACATTTATAACACAGTGGAGTTGTAAATTGCTACAAACCATTTGAGTTAAAGAACTAATCAATATGAGTACTGTGAATTTACTCCATTTAAGTTGAAATAATGAGGTATTTAATAAATCATTACCTTCAAAACTGAGTTCAAAACTCCTTTCAAATGAGTAGAATTATCTTTCAGTAAATTTTGAGTTAACTACACTCATTTCATTTGATAAAGTTGACTGTTGGGATTACAGTGTTATGTGTGTAACATTGTGGCTTTTTTTAACAAGAATTTTCTGTGATTTTTATTTTAATTTTTTTAATGAAAAGTCTATTAGAGTTTGAAATGATTTGTACATCAGGAGAACACTGTAAAGTAAAATACACAAACAAAAAATATATAATATTTAGCAAATAACAACATTAAATAATTACAATAGTTTAAATGTACAAAAATCTACAATAAAGTTCTCTAAAAAAATCTCATTATCTCATTGTGAACAATGTTTCATGCTTTTTTAATTTTTTGTGTTGTTAAATGAGCTTTTTAATGGGCTATTTCTACAGAGACATCTATTTTGAGTTGTAATTATAGGCATGACACCGGGTTTATTTCTCATTTACTGAATGCTGGATGAAGCTACATTTATTATTTAAATCAGCAGGAAAAACAGAAGAAAAAAAACAGCGAGTGTTGATTGATAATATGGTTTTGAGACCATGAAAGATTTTGAAGGGATTGCATTGGTTTTGATGGTTTTTGATGGTTTTTTTTTCTTAAAAGCTTTTTAACATGCAAGGTATTCTTTGTATTAACACTTAATTATTTGTTCATTCATTTTCCTTTGGCTTAGTCCCTTTATTAATCAGGGGTCGCCACATTGGACAGAACCACCAACTATTCCAGCATATGTTTTACACAGTGGATGCCTTTCCAGCTGCAACTCAGTACTGGGAAACATCCATACACACTCATTCACACACACTCTTACACTACTGCCAATTTAGTTTATTCAATTCACTTATAGTGCATGTGTTTGGACTGTGGGGGAACCCAAAAATTGTAATAAAAAATTTCTCTCTCTCTCTCAAAGTAATTGGCTGCTAATATGATTTCCCTATTTATAATTTGCAAAGAATATTTTTCTGAAACTATATTATTAAGAAGAATGTCTGAATATCCGAATATAAAACCAACCTTACGTCTATGCAGGATACTTATATAGCCTATATACACACACACACACACACACACACACACACACACACACACAT
>CAIGQZ010034999.1:2216513-2243972 GCA_903798205.1 Danio tinwini | reverse complement strand
TGTGTGTGTGTGTGTGTGTGTGTGTGTGTGTGTGTGTGTGTGTGTGTAAACAGGAACACTAGCTCTCCTCTCTCACGTTTCACTTCTCTTCTGCGGCTCAAATGTTTTATAGGCCCCACCATATTCCTTGGACAGCCATATAAACCCTTTTGAAATGCGCTCTCCCTCTTGGAAACGCACAGATAGGAATGGAATCCACCCACAAACACCTGGGATGGGGCGCTTGATTTTGGGGTTTGAAGGTTTCTCAGCCTGACGCCTCTTTTCTTGAGCACAGGTTGTGCTTCCACTGCAGTGCGTTTGATAACATTTCTTCCAAACTCTCATACATCAAAGGAGACACTTCTTTCTCCCCTGCTCTCTTCTTTGCCGCATTTCTTCTCTCTGTACATTTTCACTCAGTGGTGTCTTTTGATCTGTCAGTATCAGCTCTTATGAACTAAGCTTTATCTCTTAACTGTATAGGCGTGATAGTTTGGTCTTAGTGTATGGTATTGTTTTTAGGGCTTCTCGATATTGGAAAAATCGAACATTGTGATATTTTATTTTATTTTGCGATATGAATAAAATTTCACCAGATGACTTATTACCTCTATATGGAAATAATTTCTAATGTTAGATGGATTGGGATGATTCTGCAGTAGAGATGCAGCTCTATAAAATCTAATAAACAGTCTATAAACTTTTTTGGGGCCCCTGACACGTTTTTGATGTGGTCTGTGTTATTTGCATTGCATTTCTGTATTTGCATGTGTTGTGAGTATTTTCATGCATAACAATCTATAAATACAATCAAGAAAAAGAGACAATTGAAAAAGTGTTTTATCGTTTCCCTGAGTCTAACTGTATTCAACTACAGTAACTGAATGATAAAAATAAAATTATTCAATAAATTTATTTGTTGTTTAAGTCACAAATGGTACAATTTCTTATGCATGAATGCTTTTAAGGTCATTATACAATGACAGGAATTAAAAACACATGCAAATGATAAATTCTAATACAAACTCACCATTGCATATCCTGCAATGTGACTATTGCGAAGGATCACATTGCGATATCGATGCTGAAATGATATATTGTGCTGCACTAATTGTTATGCTTTATCATGGCATCATGTTATAACACAAAATCATTTCCATATGGGATAAGTGAAACTGATCTTACATGTATATATGTATATATACATGTAAGATCAGTATATATGTAATATATGTTATATATTGTGTTTGTTAAAATTCATGCAGTGTCATAAACAGTCATAACATTGAAAATAAAATGCACTGGTTTTATATACAGGGCTTGGACCAGGGGTGCCCAAACTTTTTCTTATGAAGGGCCAAAAATTTAAATTGATTGAGGCTAGTGGGCCGGAGGTGAATATAGTTGCCAATGGGCAATTTCTTAATTTATTTAATAATATTTTAAAATGACTCTATATAAACTAATACAGTATTATTTTTTTACATTTTTATAATGAACTTTATTACAGTAAAAACAAAACAATCTAATTTAAAACAAAATAACCTTAGTTTTTGCCTTTATTTACTCACCAATGTCTTCTGCATAGTCCTCTGTGTGACAGTCACATTATTTACATTTTTTTAAAAGCAGATTCATTTACAACATTGAATTGAAACATTTAATTTCAGTTAGCTTTTTGTAGCTAAAAAGGTTGCGTCAAATTAGAAATGATGATCTCTGTGTATAAGACATTCGCCACAACCCTCTCCATTATTCTCACTTTTCTCTTAGATGGGATGGTGGGCCAAATCAAAAGTTACAATGGGCCAACTTTTGCCCACGGGCTCTACTTTGGGTATCTCTGGCTTAGACTAAGAAGCTGTGGGAAACTTTTTATGTGTTTTGCCAGATTTATGTGTACTAAAAAAAGTGGAATTTATTTTTTAAATGCTGCCATTGCCTTCCCCGTCTAAACACAAATACAGGAGTCTATGGAAATGATGTCATGCGCCTGCATGGTATTTGTTTTGAGAGGTGTAGATTAAAGGCAACTGTGAACAAACACACAACAGCGGCGATATACATGGTGGTGTTGTTGTTGCTCAAGTGTTTGCTAACGCTTCATCAGCAAACTGCAGATTTACTTCAATGGGCTATATGCACGGCGCCGCGTGACGCATTTCCAGTGAAATGCAAGGCCGCCGGACAACTTCCGCCGATCGTACAGTACTGTGCTACAACAGGAGCGCTTCTGATCAAAACAGCTAACGTTTTGGAGAGTTGTTTTATGCCATTATAGCCCGCTAATATATGCTTATGTCAGCTACATAAATCTGACATCTAAACGTTTGAAAGTGTCATTTTAAAGACGTGAAAACAGTACTTCTAGCTACCACTGCTGTGTTCAGCAACGTACAGCGTTAGAAATTGAACTCTTACCTCAGTTTCCACACGTTTCCAAAAGACAAAGTCGTGCAGAAGAAGTGGGTTGTTAATACTCGACGTAACAATTTTACAGTAACAGAAAAAGACAAGAGTGTAGCTGCCAACCGGATGCAGACATTTAAAGAAGGGAGCTTTAATGGCAAATAATAGTTTATTTTCATTGCCTTTAAAGTAAAAAAAAGGGAACATTAATATACATAAACATTTCTTAAGCTACTTTATAATTGCAATTTTTTGAATGAATAAGCATTTGTTCAGTAACGTAAAAACTAATAAATACTGCAATAGACATATTGTTGATGTTAAATGACCTAATACCACCTTATTGTTTTGAGTCACCCTCCTATTTAACTACAATGTTATAGACTAAATAGAAAGCATGTCATCTACACTGTTACACTGCATCTGTATTGCCACTATTTCAGCAATAACACAGTGCTATTTGTCTGTCGTGGATGGAACTGCATAGTATTATTTTATTCCTAATATATTTTGCTCAATAATCATGCTTACAAGCTAAGATATCGTCTGTGTTTCTGTGATTATCCATGAACGTGACAGACCTTCACATTTATGCTATCCTAATCTAAGCTGCTGAGGAGACCTTCATAGATCGGACCTTCATAGATCGGTAGTAATAAGCTCTCACTGAGATCTCATTCCTGCCCTGTTTTACCTGACACCTTGAGACAGAATTACGTACTCGTATATTTTTTACTAACGTGATAAAGCTGCAGATGGACGGATCGTAAGAATAGTATTAACGTTAGCTTACAGGCTAGCTGAACTTAGCTTCATAATTGCACAGGTACGAAAACGCATAAAACTTAAAACCTGTCTCAAGTTTGCTCTGCTGTGTTATAGTGCACATCCGAACAATCATTTGCACATCATTGACCATAATACCTGCAAACAGCGAGTAAATTTTGACGACTCTGCCATAATAGTGATTACCTTTGCTTAAAATCACTCTGACCGGAAGTTGGACCGCGGCCTTAGACAAACGCAGAAGTAATGAGTGCATATAGCCTATTACAATCAACAATGTAGATGCATCTTACACGCTCAGCTAATTCTACATGCAGCAGGCAAATAATGGCGTCACTTCCTTACAGGTATTGTTTTCTAACAAGGCAACAGAGCCAAATACTGGCCTGGCACATGTAAGTGTTTTTGGGCCATTTTCGTAAATGTGTAAATGCAGATTGTTTTTGAAAATGTTGTGTAAACATGAAACTATATCTTGAATGGAAGGGGAAAAAACTTTTATTTTTTTGCCTACGTCGTTGTCTTGTATAGCTTAAGCAAGGATTCAACCATAGTTCTAAAGGGACATTTTATAGTTTTTGTAAATGTGCCTTTAAAAAAACCATTGCTGGTGCTCATCTTGAAACAAAACAAAGCCACTGAGACATTTAAAATCAGTCAGTCCAAGGTTCTCTCAGTTGAAATAGCTCCGACTTAAGCCTGGCAAAATGAACACTACTTTGTTGGCTTGAATTAAAAAATATATATATAATATTTTTTTTCGGTACATTTTAAAAAAGGGGGTCTCTGAATGTGTCATTGTTGGAAAACATCAATCTCCAGATGGGTCTTCTTGCTTGTGTCCATTTTAATGAGTCTTTATTGTCACACAGTCTGCCATTATAACAAGGAAATGGGAACATGTTTGTTTAGTTTGTCAAGCTACAATCTTAAAGCATTATTAGGAATGGCACAGTGTGCTTTTAGTGCTTTACATTTTAGTTGGGGACTAGGCTTAAGTCAGGTTGGTGAAACCGAGGATTAATGTTAAAATGAGTCAAGTGGCATAAACTATAATAAGTCAATGTAGTACTTGAATTTGGCTTAGTCGTCATGCGATCACAAATTTATTGACCTTAAATAGTTGTCATTAGCACTTTCATTAGCACATTTAGTTATGTCTTGAGTGAGAAATTGCATTGCAATATGTCAAACAATGCATTTATCAGGCAACAAAACACCAAAAAATACCCTTAACCCTTTTAATCTGCCTGTGAATTATGTTGACTTCCATGAAAAGACAATCACAGTGTTTTTCTTTTAAGGCATGTGATTGGCTGTTTGTTACTCATGTCAAGCCATTATGTGCAAACATTCCATGAACTCAGCATAAAAGCCATAGTTAACCGAGAAATTTGATGGTCAGCTTCGTGGTAGCAATAAAGCTTGATTGCATTTGTTTTGTTTGTCAACTCGAAACATATCCTGTAATTCTGAGTTTGTTCAGCCAGCATCATGGTACAGGGCCTAATTGTTTTGGTGCATCAAGCATCAAATATGGAAGTTACAATTATTTGTCTGGACTTTAAATTGGTGATTTACTTTGAAATATCAAATCAATGCAAATGTAATTAAAGTTGGCTTATTTTTTTAAGGTTTTGGCCATTTTGTATTACTTTCTGTGTCCATAAATGATGTAAAAGAAAATCCATGATTGCGTATTGAAATGTGTGATTTTAAATAAATGCTGCGAGGCAAGAAATGTTATTTTGGGGAAACAAAATAAGAATATTGGTGTGGTATTAATGTTTGTAGTATTGCATTAATAAACTGTTAGGTAACTCTAATATGAAATATATATTATTATTTCTCCACCTCATGTCATTTCAATCCAATGATCTAACCCTTTTTATAACACCTCTGTAGTTTTTTTACATTGTTGATCTAGTGAAAGACAGTTTTAATCTGTAAATAAGCTGTGTGTGGATGCTGATGGCAAGAGAGACAGAAGATTCACTGGTGTGGGCAGATGTGCGTAGGGTCATGAACACCGGAAGGGGGATGGTTTGGGCAGCAGGAGACAGCAGTTGTTTTGATCGCTTGTGCTGAGGGCTGAGTAATGCATTATCCAGCACAAGCTTTTAACTTACTGTTCAGCAGCAGATTTCTGTCTTCAGTTGCAGATATGTGTTCTGTTTCTGCTATCGTTTGATTAGAAATGGTTTTAGCTATTGACTATGCACTGTCTCAATTGCATTTAGAGTTCTCTGGAATCAGCTGCTAGCTTTGTGTCCTGGTGCACTATCTCTCTAACGTTTCATTCGATATCGCTGCTTTTAGGATCACGTTTGCTCAGGTTTGCATGGGGCCATTTACTAAATTGAAGAGCACTTCCTGCGGGCTCTTCTTGTGATGCGTGGGGGGTGGGGAAGCGTGGCTCGGCTGAATCTCAATGACTGGGCCCTTTAGCAGCACTGTCCTTTTGATGGGGCAGCTGCAGCCATTCAATCGGCCTATTTACATTGAAATGCAGGGACAGGAAGGGGGGAGGGCTGAGGCCTGTGCGTGACTGAAAAGCATACCTAACCAAAAGACCAAAGAGAAGAGGTCCACTGCAGGGCTCTGACACCTCTTTGTTTTCAGCAGCCCTGGTGGCTAGTGCGTTGCACAAAGGCTTTAAGCACCCTACTTTGACCACAGCGCTCATTTCCACTACTCAGCTTTTTACCTTTCTCTCACACGGTGTCTGTCTGGCCGTCGGCACCTTTGAAATGGTGGCTGAAAGACGCATTGAAATTTCTTTTAAAGAAGCAGTTTGTTCAACTAAATTGGTCCTTTTAATTATTTATTTACCTGCGTGTTTTTCCCAAATCTCTCTGTTGGTGTTTTGTTTGTTAAATATACAAGAGGAAGTTCTAAAAAAAACCTTTGTGCAGGTATAGATGTAAAGCGTAAAATAACTGAACAAAACAGTGTAAAAGATGTCTAAATAATTCTTCTGAAGTTGTGTTACCTATGTGTGAGCAACATATTAAAGGCAAATTGTTATTCACTAACAGCCATTCCTTGCTTTAGCCCCTTTCACACATACAAAAATTACCTGCAATTTTCTGGAAAGTTCTGTATGTGTGAACAGGCACTTTTTGAAAATACTGGTAAATTTGTTCCGGCAATTATCTAGAAAGAGAAGTTGTAACAATACTGATAATTTGTGAACACAGAAGGAAAATTGCCAGAAAAAGCTTGTTCACGATTAAAACGCACTGAAGTGAGACGTCTACTCCAGCCAATCAGAACATTCACAGCTCGTTTCCAATGACTGGTACAGTACGGTACGGGTCACCTTTATCAGGCTTGTGTTTCCACTGATAAAAGGGTACCAATGGTACTTTTTTTTGGTGGGCGTGGTGTACAACAGAAAGTTGCAGTCGACGTCATTTTTGCTCGAGAAAATGTCTAAAGTAAAGCTGTACGGGTCACTTACATATCATATGAGAAGCACTTCTCACAAAACAAAGGCTTTACACACATAAAAACTTGTGTATAAATGTTTATTACTAACTTTTCTATGAACATGAGTTGATTATAACTGCAGATTAAGGACAGTGCGAAATAGCCTACTGTAACGTCTGCAATTATATAAAATAAATAAATGAACATGTATATAAACACATACAGACCCTTACAGTGTCCGATATGTTACCAATCAATTTTTGTTAGAAAGTAATTCCATCATTCTGAGCTCATAACAGTCCAAAAGGTAGTAATAATAGTTAAACATGGCAGTTTGTTCACTTTTGCTGAAAAAATAATGTGCTCCTTTTTTTCCGGCTTCTCCTTTAGTTTTTTTGGCGCGTCACTCTCTCGTTTGTGAGTTTCTGACAGGATCAGGTTTCAAAAGCACTTCAATAATCAATCGCACATTATTATTATCAGCTTAAGAAATTTGTTATTTCAAATATAGACGGGCATGCGAGCACAAGTAAGAAAGCGAAACCATCGCGCTTCAGACTGGCTCGTAAAAAAATACGGTTCACAGGGTAAAATCTGCTTTTCTTTTTGGCTTTGTAGCTGTTCATCAAGACGACGACAAGGTTCGTTTGAGCCCGGGTTGACCATGGCTTGTTATTATATGTATATATGATTACACCGTAATCTCTCGGCTGTGTATTTAAAACATGACGGCTTCTTTGTTTTCATTCTGGCTTGTTACGTGAGCGAATGACATATCTCTGTAAACCAGTGGCGTTCAGCTGCGCGTCTAGCTCTGCCTTTCGGTACCCTTACTCGTGTTTGGTACCCTTTTGAAAGGGTGGCAAAAAAGGGATACAGTACGGTTCGGTCCAGTACACCTTTTGACAATGGTAACGGCCATAAAAGCGTACCGTACCACTCAGTGGAAACGGGCCATCAGACACATTCACATCTGTCCTGTTTTTGGAAATAAAACTTTTGAATATTTTTCCAGACACCTTTAGCTGCTAAATGTTAGTCAGATAACGTTTCTATGTTCCTTCTTAATGCCAACTGTGGAAAAAATATTAATAAAATGCTTATGATAAACTGCTGTTTGTTTACCTTCAGGCTCTGCTTCAGTTGCTTGACGTGTGTGCACGTGAAGTGCAGGAGTGCTCCGGTGAGCACACAGCACACACAGATTATGTACATCTCAACATGCGAAAGTGGTCCTCCATATGTTTTCATCAAAGTTCTTCTCAATACTGATTCATCCACAGAATTTGTAATGTAGTCGAATGTGTAAACATTTATCTGCAGTTGGGCTTCTCCCTTTGGATGTCTGTGGGGCATAAGCAGCTGAATGAATGCTAAAGCATAAATAAAATTTAAACCATCAACAAAAGCCTGCCCCTTCTATATATACAAATACAAGCGCATAATAAATAAAAAATTAATTTTCCAGATTTTTACCAGTATCACTGTGTGAAAGGAGCCTTTGACTATCTAAGCTACAACAGGTTAAATGCTTTGTCAAAGATCACAGTTACTTTCTTTGTGTTGTAAAGTGACCAGTTGCTTAGAATATTTAAAAAGAATAATGATATTTCAGATATGCAGCCTATTGTGAGTGTCAACCTAGATTTTTAGGGTGCACTCACACTGCTATCCGAACTGTGCCCAGGCGTGTTTCATGGTTCGTTTGAGAAGTGTAAGTGCTCCGAATTGGGCTCAGGCACGGTTCAGTTGGCTGGCCCTGGCCCGGTTGGAAGGTGTGCGGTTCGGTGGGGCTTTGGTGTGGTACACTTGTAGTGTGAGTGCAAAGTGCACCTGAGCCTGAAACTTAAGACACAACGTCACTTTTAAAGGGATTATATCATATAGATTTATTTATCATTTTTACTGTTCAATGAACACAAACTGACGTAGTTTATTAAAGATGCAAACCCCTCGCTGCATGTCAGCTACACTTTCAGCAAACCTCCTAATACGTGCAGCACAAGGACTTTATGAACATGTAATTGTCAAAAGTGAAAGGTCTGTTTGGCAAAATATTTGCCTCCATGTCACTGCATCTAAAATGACTAAAACAATATAACTAGGCAATCTCCACTGTGCTGAGCGAGAGCATTTCTCTTCCTGTTAACAGTGGCATTATCGATGACTAAGCGTGCTTAGGTTCGATAGGTAAAGATGCAGTGTGAGTGCAGGCCATCAGGGGAGAGAGAAAGGGGACAATCGCGCTTCGGCATGGTTCAGTACCTATTGAGAGTATGCCATTAAGGCTGGCTTCTGCGTCAAGTGCATGCGTATGCTATGGTGCAGCCTACACATGGATGCATAGCCCTCGCCATGGCCATCGGCAACGTTGATGTGCACCTCTCAAAAAATTTAACGCGTACGTGTAGCGCAAGCTCTGACATTGGTCAGCTTAGTAGCGCTGACGAGTGTGAGCGGAGGTGAGAGCTGCGCAAGCGTGATGCAGCGAGTGTTTACAAGTGTGGTGTCCCGTGAAAGAGCTTCGGATGGAGACTGTCGTTTTGTGTTTACCTTATGATTAAAGTTGTTGCACGACTGCCGGTTCCTGCGTCAAAATGAGCGAATTTGAGCCACTTGTACATTTAAGGAAGCGTTCAGAAAAAACAAAACACCAGCGAAGAAACTCGACACAGAGGAAAATAAACACCTACTGCCAGCTAGCGTTTCGGAAGTGTCATTGCAGAGCAACAGAAACAGCGTGCAAAAGTATAAATGCACGGCTACGCGCAAGGCTTGCGCCGTGGGTCACGCTGATCACTTGATGCAGAAGTATAAACCAGGCTTTGGTCTGGTTCCTGGTTGTAGGCTGTCATGTGACTTCACTAGACATAATAAAGTAAACATCTAAATAGGAACCTGACAGCTTTGGTCACTGTATATTGCAGCTTGTTTAAAAGAAAATTAATTGTAATCTGCCAAATGCATCCAGAATTTCTGCTTTGTTTTGGCTAGGAATTTTCACTTCGCTGCACACCTATGTGGGTCTCTCTGGATGATACTACTGCAGCCACAGATCAAGAGCACCAAGTTTGCTCGCCACACACCAACTACAGGTGGAAATGAGAGGGAGTGATAAAGCCAATTCAATTGATGTGTGATGTCAGATAAAATATTTGTCAGATAAAATATTTAATGACCACTGAGTCGAGTAAATGTCCAGTTTATCACACTCCATTTGCATAACATTGTTTTTGTATATATTTATAATCTATAATAATTTATAATGTGTAATGTATTTATGAAGAATGTATTAATTTTTAAGAGCAACTGCTGTTTGTATAAATTGTGACCTTTCTGAAGTAAAAAATAAAGTATTTCAACACTAGTTTGTTTACACTAGTAAAAATTATTCATATTTGCAAACATGATGGTTTTTCAGTAAACAATTGTTTTTATAGTGATTATGCAGCTCTAGACCTGTCACAATAATCAATATATCGAATTATTCGACAACACATGGACACGACCTCAAACATTTTTGGTGATGCACTTTATATCACCTATAAAACCAATATTAGCAACATTTTAGCTAATTGCACTTCCTTTGTCATTTCATCCAATCCCTATTGGAGGTGTCAATGTCAGTTTGGTAAAAAAAAAAATTATAATAATAGGAAGTAAAATAAAATACGCTAAAGTATCTGCATGATATTGCAAAAATCTAACATTGCAATATTTAGTTTTTCTGCGATTTATATGCAATATGAACACAATTTCACCACATAACTTGATTAGCTCTGTTTTGAAAGTAATTTGAATTTTAGATTGTTTGGGATGATTCTGCATGGAAGTCCGTCTGCATAAAATATAACAAACAATCTTCGGGAAAAAATAAATGCAATGAAGATATTGATACAAATTAAATAAACAGTGCTGTATGTTTGAGGAGTTTACCAGTATTCAGGTACAGTAATTTATTAATCGGATGTAAAACAATACTGCATAGTCTGTTTTATAAATAATTTGCTCAAATGTGTCATTAAAGTGATAAATGGTTCAGTATCTTAGGCCTGAATGCTTCTAACTCTACGTTCACACCGAAAGCAGCGTCAAAGTAGCCGGAAGTCATTCATTTTCAATGGGAATCGGCGACCAAGCAGCAAGGCATGGCACATCTTTGCCGGTGTGGGCGTCAAGGAGAGTTTAAATCAAGTCAAGTTTAGGGTAATGAGCTGTGACGCGGTTCGGCGGCAACCAATTGGAATGTTGAAGTCCACTGCTTGAAAGAAGTCCAGAGAACACAGTCCTGTGAACTTTGGTTCTGACCACAAGGGTTTAATAATGCAGGGTCCTGATTTCCAGTTATTTATAGTGTCTTACAGGGACATACATTAAAAAAGTTACTGGCGAGTTACTCATGTTAAATATGTATAATTATTTAACTTATTGTTAAATATGTATACTTTAGAATATTTTAAACGTACGGACATATATTAGATAAGTGGAGCAAAGCCACACCACACGCAATAACTTGATCTTCCGTTGTTAAATGAATTTGATAACATTTGCACGCTACAAAGCAGGTTTTTATGCGGGAATGTAAGTGATTTGCTGATATACAGCAACGGTCCCTTTAAATATGAGATAAATGTAGCGAACTTTGATGCTCTTGCCGCCTTCGGTTTGAACGTAGAGTAAAATCCTCATACAGTCAAAGGCCTCAAAAACACATGCAAATGATAAATTATAATACTGACTCAACATTGCTTATTTTGTGATGTGACTTTTGTGAATCATGTTGCAAATATTGTTTCTGAATTGATATATTGTGCAGCCCTCAAAGACTATAGACATATAAAGACGGTTCAAGGGAATTACAAACAATTGGTAAAAGTGAAACACTCAGTATGACTGATACGGCAAAGGAAGTCTCTTCCTCCATTTGAAATAGCCAAGTAGTTAGTCTTTATAGCCCCACTCTTCTTTGGGGGAGCGGTCTGTAGAGATTTGCTTGTCTTAAAATGCCATTAATATTGTTTAGTGCTATAAATCTTGGTGCCATAAATCATGGGACAAAAAATAGATATTGTGACAGGGCTATGCAGATGATGTGTGTTGATGCAAGCTTTACTCTAAAACTGAAAGTATGTATGTTTATTTAGATATATTTCTTAACCATTGTGGTATTGAGATATATAGAGGCTATTTAATTTTGTGATTTTTTTTTAATATGCATTTTGTCAGAAAAACTGTGATCAGTAGCAATCTGCAGGACATTTTTTTAGACAGAGCAGCATTTGCACACTCAGTTCACTGATAACTACACAATATTTCGTTCATTATGGCTTGATTTTAACACCTGGCAGTGAAATTGAAGATTATTATTCAGCCATAATGACAGCTGTTTGTGTTGCTTTTCAGTGAACTACAGCTCTTTGCTGCTACATCTGAAAGCACATGAAAATACCATACTAGTGACATGTTTTCACTCCAAACTCACTTTATAACTGCAGAGTGCAGTCATAAATACTGACAGTCCCAAAGTGATGCTCACATTTCTGTAATTTTGGCCTTTGCTTGATAAATAAAACTTTTGCAAAACACATTATGCTCATTGTACACTTTAAGTTGAGTGTTTAAAATCTTTATGTGAGATGATTTTGTTAAATTGTTTATTCCGCAACCTCTACAGGGATATCTTCTGGGTTTCTTCTTTGACATATTTGGAGTTTTGCCTTTGGATAGAGATTTACTAATCACAGAACTATACTTCAATGACGATGTTCAAGACAATAGTAACATTTGCTAAGTTAAAGTTTAAATTTGACTTGGCGTTTCTATATATAATACCCACTAGATGTGTATAAGCCTATGATTAGGGCTAGGCATGGGCCTGTATAAGATTCTGACGGTATGATAACCTTGGATAAAAAATATCACGGTTTCTAGGTATCACGGTATTGTGACTACTGCTCTAAAATATATTCTTTTTAAATGTCTCTGTAAAAAAACTAAAAGTTTTTCCCCCTTTGAACACAATATATTTTATTTTGAGAAACATTTATAATATTTTAGAGCAACGAACATGCCAGGCCAAATAATGAAAATGAATTATTGACGTCTGCTCTCTTCATTTGTTTAAAAAACACAGATTTATTTACAATTTAAAATGGCATCTTTGGATATATTTTCTGCTGGAGTTGTGTTGTAAAAAAAAAAAATTGTAAAAAAAAAAATCTTACACATACCTTAGGAACGGCATTAGAAAAAATTTTGGCGGTATGAAAATCTTGACTTTTCCAAACCGCAGTATACCTTGATATTATCGTCCCATGCCTAATTAGGGCTGCGCGATTAATTGAAATAAAATCAAAATGCCAAAAAGCTGCAAATGTCTTGCACATCTTGTTCAGGAAACACAGCTCTGAAATCAGCAGTAAATCTTCTCTGAAAGCCAGAGGGCGATCTTCTGTGGGAGCTGCAAGTACGTTTAAAAAAGAGATGAATTGAACAGCAGAGAATTTAACTGCTTTTATTAATTTAAGGTGACTAATGAACACAACTACACAATCGTCTCACAAAAAATTATTAGAAAACACTTAACTGGAGTTTTGAGGTTTTTAGGGTGAAACATGTAATTACATGTGGCATTTTCATGGGCGTTCAGTTTAGTAGCAGCTTAAAGCCTTAGTTAACTGAGAAGTGATGCAAACAGCTGTCAAATCGCCAAATAATTCTATTTAATATCAGGATTGTGCTGATTAAATCTGCAGTTTTTATTTATTTATTTTTTGTGTAGCTTGAGTGAACTTTACTGGCTCTGTGTTGTCTAACTGCTCCATCTGAAAGCAGGTGCTGGATATTTTCCTGATTGCAGAGCCAGTTTTACTGGCAAAATGTGCATGAAAATCTCCCTTCCTAGAACTGCACAATATTGGAAAAACTAAACATTGCGATTGTTTTTTTTAATCTTGCAATATATATTGAGATATGGATACAATTTTATAAAATGACTTAATATCTCTATTTGAAAATAATTTATAATGTTTGATTGAAATTCTGCAGTGGAAGTGTATCTCAATAAATTCTATTAAAACTTTAAACTTTTTGGGGTCCCCTGACACATTTTCAATGTGGTCTGTGCTATTTGCACAGCATTTCTGTACTTGCATGTGTTGTCAGTATTTTAATGCATAACAATTTTTAAAACAATCAAGAAAAAGATACAATTGAAATAGTGTTATATCGTTTTCTGAGTCTAACTGTATTCAAGTACAGTAACTGAATGCTAAAAATAATTCAATAAAATTAATTGTAGTTAAGGTAAAAAATGGTACAATTTGTCTTATGCCTGAATGCTTTTAAAATCATTATACAATCACAGGCATCAAAAACACATGCAAATGATGAATAATAATGCAAACTCAATATTGCATATATCCTGCGATGTGACAACTACGAATGATCACATTGCGATATTGATGCTGAAACGATACATTGTGCAGCCCTACCTTTACTTATGTTTTTTATAATGACTGTACATGATATTGCAGAAATCCTTTTTTGTTGTGTAAGGGCTGAGGTATTTTTCCACTGCTCTATTTGAAGGACAGGTTTGGTAAGGTTGTCATTCTAAACCCTGAGGGCCCTTTGCTGTTAGTTTGCAGCAATCGTCTGAGATTGTTTCGAAGCCAAATACTTATGAGTTTTTGGTGCAGCAGCATACAGCCAGTCTGTGGTTACATGGCTGTGTTTTTCAGTATTAGTACTGCTGTGCCCATCTGCTGTTTTAACAGCCTTTGGGTGAACTTCAGACTTGAACACTCAGCCTGATGTTGCTACTACATGTTTCAAGGAATGGTTCACCTGAAAATTATCATAGCCATTTCAACCTTGTGATGCCTCATTTTTTATTTATTTATTTTTTTACAAAAAGCTGTGATCATGTAGATTGTGAAGTCTGCTCTTTTTATAAATGTCCTAAATGTGTCATAAAGTTGCTGTGCATTGCTGAAAGGTTTATCCTTGGCTCTGTGTTTATTATTGTTACGATAAATTTTAAATATATTTATATATATATATACTAAAAATAGTTGCAGATTTGTCAGAATCTTTTCATTATTACACCACTCTCTACAATGGTTTATTCTGACTGGTCAATCACAGCATTCCAAGATATGTTTTTCCCAGATAACAACCCTTTAAACTAATGACACAGGCTCATTCAAGTTGAACTGATAAGTCTGCTGTTTTTCTTTTGTTGTGACTTTAGTTAAGGCTGGGCGATTTGGCCTAAAATCAAAATCTTAATTAATTGAACATTTTAACTTGATTACGATTAATGAATGATTATTTTATTTCTTATTTTATATGTTTGCCTTCATAGTTCACTAACAGGTTTTGTACTGTAAATATGCTCACATATTAGTGCTCGAGTTTTGAATGAAGGATACATTACTTGATTTTAAAATAATTGAAGGAAATACACTACTATCTATGATTATTTATTGGGCATCACCGCTGAACAACTGAAATTAAAACACATATTGCTAAAAACGCGGCTCTCTGCGCTGCCCACCATCATCACCGCTACCAAACTGACCAATCACAAAGCTTGCAGTACGCATTGTTGGGATGTGTAGTAAAAAAATTTTTTATAGGTGTGCAGGTATGCCAAGGCTGTGCTGGACTGTACGAGTGCGCTTGGCAGAAGTATAATATCAAATTTAAATATCAATTTAAGTATAAATCATAATATAATAAGTATAAACTAGCCCTACCAGAGCAGGGTCATGTGACTCCACACATGGTTGGGAATGTAATTGAAAAAATTGACCTGGAAAAATTTGATTGATTATAGGTTCTGAATTAGGGCTGGTTGGTTAATCGAAAAGTAATCATATTCGACATTCACAACCCATAATCGATTTAATTTATCCAGGTCATTTTTTCCGTTTACTTTCCCTACCACGTGTGAAGTCACATGACCCTGCTCCTTTACGTTATTCTGCCAACGTGTCGAACATGGACAACCTTAACACTGAGACAGCTGAGCAACAAGAGAAGCTCATACCAAAGAAAAATGCATGTTTACTGTACAAAACATGTTAGCAAAAAAAAAAGAAAAAAAAATTGTTCATTAATCATAATTGAGAGAAAATGTCCAGTTAATCGAGATTTCGATTTTAGGCCAAATTGCTCAGCTCTATTCTCAATGTCAATTTCGATTACTCTTCAATTAATCGCCCTAACTTTAGTGTAATACATGATTGTGATTAGTCAACAATAATATGCCAAGTTATGTTAATCACCCTTATTTCTAGTGGTCAGCTTATGTTTTGATATTTTAAATATTAGCTTAAGCTGCTAAGTTTTTTGTTAAATGGTATTTATGTAAATAATATTCTGTTGTTCTTTCTACTGTTTCTTTGTGTGGACACTAGAAATTTCCATTTGAAAGTCATTATAGCAGGAAGTTCTTTAGCACTAAAGCAGTTTTAGCACTAATTAACACTAAAGCGGTCATAAATACATATACACAAAACGTGTCTGTGTGACAAGTGAAAATATATACATCAATTTTTCTAACCCTCCAGTTTCTTAGACATTTGCTATTTATGTAAGTCATTTTATACTGTAGCTACATGACTACATATGAGGGGCTACCTGCGGCTACATAAAAAACACACACATTTGACTACACAGGGGTCTGTTGATGTCTGAGTCAAGTACATGTGTATGTACTCAGATGAAGAGATGTGGACACGATACTTTTGCATGTCGAGAGATACATTTGAGTATGTGCTACAGCTTGTGAGACCCTATTTGAAACAAAAGACCCTACTGAAATGTGACTCACCGGTTAGCACTCCCCTTCACATGTATGCGTATCATGCAGTGCTTGCAGGTTAACTCACAGCGGTTTATCACAAGCTTTTTATCTATCATTTTGTTCCACAGTTGGCACTAGGAAGGAACATAGAAACTTCATCTGATTAATAAGAGCAACTAAATCATGTCAGCGTGTTCTGAACCTGTACGTGCTTCTCATACCGGCCATCTTCCTTCTGGCCTGTTCATGCATGATCTCTTTCCTGCTGCATGATAATAGCACAAATTATCATTGGGGTTATTTTGCTCCATTTTAATGATTATTAATATTCATGATTAATCTTTTAGTACATTTGAAATATAACCAATGTTTTCAGTTCTTAATGCATCTGATAATTAATGGCCTACTAATTTTGTAGAAGCACATGAGCCGCTGCATATGCTCAGAGGGGCAACATCTGTTTCTTGTCTCGTAACCAACTGTCCATAAACTCTACTCAGCATTTTTAGAGAGGAGCATTCTGCTAAATATGCGATACACGCCATATTATTCAGTATTCAAGCTTACATATTTATGTATGAAGAAATCTGTAATGAAAATAATTTTTGTTATTAGATAATTATATTTTAGAGTTTTTTCTCCTTTATTAGGAGTGGACAGTGAAGATTACAGAAAGGAAAGCATTGGTAGCAGAGAAAGAGGGGAAGTACCTCGAGTTGGGAATCGAACTTTCACCACTAGGCTATTGGCGCCAACTTTAGAGCCACTATTTTAAATAATAATATCATAGCAATGAATTAGTGTAGAATAATTTAGCTTTTAAATAATTTGAAATATTTTTATATGAAATTCTAATGTTTGCACTACTCTGTAGATGATAATAATCTATTTGTTTTTGGATTGTTGTTTTCTCAAACACAGCACGATTCCTCATGTGTTGGCTAATTATTTTATTCCACATTTGTAAATGATGAGTTATCATTAGGCCCATGTGGAATCTGCACGCCACACATTTTTGAGCCCATCATATAATGTTTACTTTTGTAAACATATTTATTCGTTTTTTTCACAATTGTTATGAATAATATGCAAATGTGAAGACTTGTGTAAAATACAATTTGTGAAGTAACATTTTCTTTCTTAGTGGATGTATTATATGAAAGACCTGCTGTAGCTGTGGTTCTAATTGGATTTTTATATAAGTGTTGTTTTTTTATTAAGTATGTTTTATGTCAGCGCCTGCACCCTCAAAGTCATTCTGCGTAAATCTGCAGATTTTTTACTAAATTTGGCACAGAAATAGAAAAAAATCTGTTCCTGATAGGGATGGGTACCGAAACTCAGTACTTCATTGGTATCTGTGCTACATAAAAAAAAAAACAGAAGTATCGATAAGCTCTGATGTTACCGGTTCTGCTATTGGCAGTGGAGAATTATTGCTGAATAAACATTACTTACAGTAGCATAATTTAACTGACCAACCTTTTCTAATTTACGATATTTAATTTTCTTGTGCACAGTTGGCAATCTCTTGGAAATGCTTGCGCACACACTCAGTGAAGGCTCGCTCTAAGCGCACACACATAGCTTGCGACACAGACTTGTGCACACACAGCTTGTAAGCTTGCGGAGTGAACCAAATGGGTTGTATTTCCCGAGTGGACAGCGATAATGCCCCCTGCAACAACGCAACAAGTTGTTTTCATGCATAAGTGGAAATGCAAGCAATCTGGCTAAGTGAAAGTATCATTCAAAAGTGCACTAACTGCAGTAAGACAAATAAAAAGTTTTTGACTGCGTAGCTACTAACGGTAACGTTACATTATCCACATCGTTATGCCAACAGTCTATCAACTAAATTAGTATAATATTAATAGGCAAATAAACACATATTCGGTTGCAATGAAAACAGATTTTTTTTCTGCAGTAGCCTAAATAAATCTTAAATGTTAAAAATGCTTTAACATCAGCTGTATTTACAAATATAGCCTATGGATAGCCTAATAATAAACTATGCTTATTAAGAAATGATGAAAAACAGCTTATTTTTACATTGCAAGATGCTCCAAAACTGTATTAAAAACACTGTTAACTCCCAAAACACTGTTAACTCATTTATGGGAATGCGTTAATAATAAAAATCATCTTGTTTAACTGCATTTTGCAACTCAAAGAGGGTATTTTCAACTGCAGGGAGCACAATCAACCAAAAAAAGTTCCTGACTTCTGCCAGAAAAGGCAAACATGTTGATTTTACTTTACAATTTTTTACAGGGGTAAAAAAAAAATATTTATTTGTTTTACTTTTATTGGTTTCATTTTATTTAACATTAAAAACGTAATAATAAAATTAAGTTTGTAAAAAAAAACCCTACCAAAACAGATAAGAGAACCGGTAAAGTACCGAACCGATAAGTGGTATCGATTAAAAATAGTAATACCGTTAAAACCTTATACCCATCCCTAGTTCCTGGTGATCAGTAATTGAAGATTACTAGCCAAAATGTTCAGATTTGCTACTGTTTTGCCCTTATTATTATTTTTTTTTTGTAAACAAAATTACTATCCAGCGATGCAGTGCATGCACTTGACATTAAAATAAAGTTTTTAGATTTTTGTATCAGTATTGTTTGTTTTTCAGATATCTGTAAGCTAGTGTGCACCAAAACAGTGACAAAATTTGTGTTTAGAAGATACAAAACTGACAAAAACTTGTAAAGCTTGTAGTTTGTCACTTCTACCTAAATGGATCAAAGGTTTTATTCACGTCACGTCACACTTCGGTCTCTCATCACAATATAACCAATCAAATTCTTTCTAGTATCTGACGTCCCGCCTCCTTCAAGACGCTTCTCATTTGCTTTTCATGCACTTGAGCTCAACCACTCTCACTGGCAGAGTGCTGATAAAACAAAATGCTATTAGCTGTTTTTTAAAAAGGGAAGGAGCTACACTATGTCCCACCCTCTCTTCGTGTTTTGGTTGAGTTTAGGTCATACATTGAATAAAAATGCATGTTTCAAAGCACTTCACTGGACCTTTAACACTTGTCGCCACCAACTTAGTAATTTAATCCGTGTCACAATGCCACACACACACATACACAAATGATAAAATGTGGATTATATGGTGAAATAGTTTAAAGTAAATAATTTTTGTCTGTCTCTTTGTAACAGTGCATTCAGGTTTATTCAGTTTAATAAAACATTTCTATAAAATAAAAAATAAGTCTCATTGTTCTTTTACGTTATATCAGCTGTATATACACTGAATATACAGTAGTCAACATTTGAAGTGGATTAAAAACCTTCTTCGAAGTTGTCCTAATACACTTATTCTTGGCTTAGGACAATTTTGAAAAACTTCTTTGTTCCTCTTTAAATGTTGACTACTGTACATGCAGGTAGGGCAAAATGAAACGGACTGGTTTTAAAGTGTATGTTCCAAACAGATAGCAAAACAGTCTGAAAATAACCACTTGCACTTATAATGACCCTATGACATTTTATCTGGCACGTTGGCACATTAGCCACTATTATGCTCATGTCCTGGCTTGGTCTTTACAGATTTATACATTTTAAATACTGACCATTTTTGTGGGCTTAAATATTATTACCATGATACAAAAATATGATTAATTTTGCAGCCCTGATGACTACATTTCTGTGAATCACAAAATAAGTAATAAACAAGCAAAAAATCTATTTACCCTGGCTACAGATGATACATTAAGCGCTTATAAAGAAAAATAAATGGGTTGTGTGAGAAATTGAACATTTACAACTTTTATCTCTGTTTTATCCATATCTTCAGAAAACATTCACGGCAACTTGAAGTACAGTTTTGATCAATGTTTATTATAGAGAGGAAAGATATGCATGTATTGTTTGTCAAAATGCAGGCCTATGATTTTTACAATATGGAAAACACAGACTGAATTGTGGAATCCAGTTATAAAGAAATTAGTTCTGATTGAATGAATCAAAATCAATTCTGTACACCTAATAAAAGCATGACTATTTTTGACTATTAGTGACTATTTTTGTAATATGGAATATTAAACTAGATTGCAGAAAAAGAATAAAATGGAATTCTGAATTTGGGATTATTCAAAACTAATAAAGTTAGTTTTATATAAGGCTGTAAAAGTGGTACTTTTATCCTGGATGCTGAAGCCTATATATGGCAAGGCGAGTTTATTTATATAGCACATTTCATACACAATGGTAATTCAAAGTGCTTTACATGAAAGAAACAAGAAAATAAAGCAACAAAGAATTAAAAAACAAATAAAAACAGATTAAAATGTGTTAAAACAGATTATAAAAGAATGAAAAAGAAAAAGACACAATAGTGCGATCTGTTGGATGTAGCACAGTGCTCATTCTGTAAAGGCACAGCTAAACAGATGTGTTTTCAGTCTTGATTTGAATGTGCCTAATGTTGGAGCACATCTGATCATTTCTGGAAGCTGATTCCAGCAGCAAGAGGCGTAGTAGCTGAAGGCCGATTCACCCTGCTTTGACTGAACTCTTGGAAATTCTCATTTACTTGATCCTAATGATCTGAGTGATCTGTTAGGTTTGTATTCTTTGAGCATATCTGTAATGTATTGAGGTCCTAGGCCATTTAATGATTTATAGACAAGTAATAATACTTTAAAATCTATTCTGAATGTAACTGGGAGCCAGTGTAAAGACCTGAGGACTGGTGTGATGTGCTCTGATTTTCTGGTCAGAATTCTGGCAACAGTGTTCAGGATGAGCTGTAACTGTCTGACTGTCTTTTTGGGAAGGCTAGTGAGGAGTCCATTACAGTAATCCACTCTGCTGGTGATAAAAGCATGAACAAATTTCTTTAAGTCCTCACTGGAAATGTATAAAAGAATATGATTGTCATTCTGGAAAATTGACTTGCTATACATTGTTGCTTCATAGGAAACTTGTTCTCTGAAATGTGAATGTATCGTTTTTCAAGACTAACAAGTAATAATGTTGTAAATAATAATTTGTTTCTTGCATAGACTGCTTGTTTTGCTTCAGTATACCTCATTGTATCATTACACATTTTCCT
This sequence comes from Danio tinwini, assembly GCA_903798205.1. Taxonomy (NCBI): domain Eukaryota; kingdom Metazoa; phylum Chordata; class Actinopteri; order Cypriniformes; family Danionidae; genus Danio; species Danio tinwini. The sequence continues at coordinate 2,222,476 of CAIGQZ010034999.1, read as the reverse complement.
TGTGTATTTTTGACTCACTCTGTGGCTTCTACTTGTTAGGTTCATCTTAAATTTTGAGTAGCACTGAAATAATTATTCTTGACTGAAACCAATCATTTTGGATGCACTTATCCGAAAAACAAAAACGATTTGTAGTATTTATTTCCTTAATTATTAATAAGTTATGTTGTAAGACTTTTCAAATTTGATGGTAACTCAAAGTATACTGATTTTAAAAGCATAAGCCAAATAAATACAAATAACCCCATTTTATTGACAGTAACACAGTTGAAATACAGTGGCCAGAATTACATGCAAAACACTTAACAGTTTTTCCAGTGGTTTTGTTGAATGAACCTTTATAATACCCATATAAAATTTTAATTATCAACAAATTAAAATTATGCTCTTTAAATAATATAGACCATATTTAGCTGATTTGAAACTGAATTTTAACTGTTAGTCTCATACATTCATGTTTCTTCACCGACCAAGCCAAATGACTTGTGTAATCGTCAACTATGGGATAACATTAGTGTTGAAGTTCTCAGGAAATATATTGACACCATGCCAGATGTGCTGTTGACATATCAAATAATACTGTTAAAAGTGGATAAAAACAGTATGACGTCCTTCATCTGATATCTGCTGTGTTTAGAGCAACTATCTGCATGTTTCATCAACATTATGAAATTAAATCATGTTCGGCAGGCGTAAAATGTAAATAATCATATATGACACGTGTTCTATAATTTAGACCACCACTGGATTAATAATAATTGTCAATATGTTATTTTGATTTAGGGCTCCGCAACAGAATAAGAGGTGTAATTTTTGCAGTGTTGCCATGACAGCACTGTAGCACTATTGCAAGCAGCGGGAACAAGTAAACTGTGTTGTCGGCAGGTTATTTGAGCAGACTTTGAGCTTTTGCAATTGAGCATTAGATGTACATGCATAGATTATACTTGAGTGGAATATATAAAGAAAAAAATCAGGACTGCACAATATATCATTTAGCATTGATATCACAATATGCACATCCGCAATAGTCACATCGGAAGATATGCAATGTTGAGTTGGAATTAAAGTTGACTAGGAGTTACAGAAATATTATTTTTACTGTATTTTATTAATGTATTTATACAATTTATACAACAAAAAATTGTTTCTAGTCCAAGTATCTACATTTCAACAGCAAAAACTGATATTTGGAGAAGAAGAAACAAGACTAAGAAAAGCATTTTTTGCATTGTGATTTATTCAATTTCTGTATCTAAATACTGTTAGAATCCACAGAAAACTTATTCAAACTATTTTTGTGAAACAGTATTTATAACACAATATTTATCACAGAAAAATAAAATATTACAATATCAGATTTTTCCAATATCATGCAGCCTTAAAACAAATATTGAGCTATTTTTAACTTTTACAATGGAAATAATTTTACAGTACACTCAGTTGCTCTTACGCTTTGGTTGGGACAACAAAACACCAGTTCAGTACAAGCCATTGAAATGAATGGGTTTCATGGTGTTCTTTCTAATACCTTTAAGGTGCTCACGCAGCATGCTTTAGTTTAACTTTTGTTCCACACACTGTGGTTGTTTACCTGTCATTTGGTTCTAAAAAATAATAGTATTTGAACTTTTGTCAATCAATATTAAATCATCACATTGCATTACTATGCATCAAATAATCATTGACTACGTTTACATGGACATCAGTAATTAAATTATTTAACTTCATCTGAATAAGACAATAATATGATTAAGGTGTTTACATGAATTTTTGAATGTTCCTTTCATGATCCCGTTTTAGATTAGGGCTGTGTATTGGCAAGGGCCTCATGATACGTTATATATCGCGATACATGAGTCACGATATGATATCGCGATATATCGCTAGACAATAAATATTGTGATATTGCAATAGTTTGTATTAGTATGTGTGTCACATTATATTGACAACTTGATAAAGTCGGCAGACAAATTAAAATTCAATTTTTTTTTCCATCCATTCCAATTCACTAAAACTGCACAGTGTGATTGAACAGAGAACTATATATATATTGCAAAGCTTACAAATGGCATTTATTTTTTGTCTAATTCAGTACTCTCTGGTATAGCGTTTAGGGTTGGGCTATGTTGACCAATTTGGCATCGTACGATGTCTAATGTGAAACATGGCGATGGACCATGGCATTGTCGTCATAGGGGGAGGTGAACTAATTAATTATTTGTAGCATACCATTTCAACTACCTGACCTGCATGGCCTTTGTTTTATTAAAAAACAAATCATAAATAAATAAATAAAGATAAGTTACACACAAATTACCACCTGTCAATCACTTTTTTCCGCGGGACTCGATCTGGCATGACTAGGCAGAGTGAACTGTGCCGTTATGGCGTCCACACACTTGCTTGGTAAAAAAAGCTCGCAACCAACAGGAACTAACCAACAGTATCTGAGGTTTTCACTAAAATTACTTAGTACAAGCCAGAAAGCGAAAGACTGAAGCAGGGTACTGACACTGTGACACGTTACCTGAGAGAATCAAAAGACTGAAGAGTTGTTAGATAGAGACAATATTAATTAAATATCACGTTTAACAACTAACTTATAGTGAGACGCAATCCATCGGTACATCCTTGATAAACTGTCTGTACCAATGCAATGACTGTATAAAATAAAACCAAAGTTTATAACCAAAGTGCAGCCACACGTCAGCTCTAAAAGCTGGAGGCACCTTTATATTTTAGGCCATGCTCACTCTTGCTTGCTTCTGATCCCGTACTACTTGGCGTTTTGTTGATCGCAAGTTAGCGACATCTACAGGAGTGGAGGAGGAGGTCATTTGGCACAACTTGAATTGAGGTTGGACTATCGATACACTATTGTAAAAGAAACTATTGCGATAGATGTATCGATAATATTGCACAGCCCTATTTTAGATGTTATAGCACGTAATTCTATTAACATTATTGTATCACCACGCTATCCACGTTTCCTCTGGAGTTTCATGTAATTTCAGATGTTTCATGTTTAATTTGTCGACTTTAAAAGTGCCAAATTGCAGTTAGTTTCATTCAGGAACATTTCCTGCATGCCCTTCCTGACAAACGAGATATTGGATGCAAATATGATCTGCTGGAAGAGTGTTGTTTTAATAGAATTTGATATCACACGCAGAATGAAAAAAAAAAACTCAGCATTTTGCAGTGTTTGTCTGTGGTTCTTTACTGACATGGTAGATGCAGAGAATAGTGTCAAACAGCCATGTGTGTTTAGACTATTCTGTCGCAAAATGCTGTAAAAAAAATCCTACATGAGGGTAATAGTTTGATTATGGTGTTTACATGTCTGTACTGCACTACAATAATGCGGCTAAAATCAGCATACTCCACATGTCCTAATCTAAATTCTGTTTAGTTTGATTATGACTTTAGTCGGATTAGGGTAATGAAAAATCGCTGTTTACATGGTAAAATTGTATTGTTAATGTCCATGTAAACATACTTAATGTATCAGCACATCATGATAATAGTTGTAAATATTCCTCTGCAGAAAGTTCCACCTACTGTTTTGATGGAAATAGTCAATTTTAACCAGCAATGTTTAGTTTTGAGTTTCATGCTTTTATTAAATATAGAAAATAGTGATATAAGCTTCTGTGGTAATTGTGTGTTGTACTGTTCACTGGTTATTTTGCAGAAATGGATCGAAGGAGTTACTAAATGCAAATGCTTCTCCCTGTTCCTTCCCTGTAGCTCCCTCTTGGTGCTGCCATCCTTTTTCAGAGAAGTAGATTTTTGTCAGAAGGCACTATAGAGTGTTTGTGTACTGCTTCCACTGTCGAATTGCAATGCCCATAATAGAATCCACGTGTTCTTCCAGTGCCAAACTCCCACATCGCTCTGTAGCTTTTAATAGCAGCACACTTGTCTTGTGTGTGTGAAGCAGAGATTGTTTTCACTGTGCACTGGCCTTCATTTTAGTTCACCAACTGCTTTTTGTGTTTGTCAGTGGCAGGTACCACGTATGAATTATAAAATATCTTTTAATTTATAATATCTGTACCGACAATTAGTAAAATGCGATTTGCATGGCACATTACTGGAGCTGACCTAGTTTGCATGGTTCACTGATATAATTATGATTTGGGAGCTTCCCCAGTACTTTCTGTCCCGTTTTCTTCCTGCACAACTTTAATTTCTAGCACTTTTAGTGCACTTTTACCTGACTGTTCGAGTTGCTTGCCTTCAAATGAAGGCTATTTAAAGCAACAACTGCTTCATGATGAATATTTTACATAATGAATAATTCAGCTGTGCGTAGGGGAATATATTTTTTGTTGGGTAGAGTGGTTTCTCTACAGGGGCTACCCAGAATGGTTCATGTTCATGTGCTCTCTATGGCCCAGCACAGCAGGGTTCAGTTCTGTCATGAAGTCTTCCAGCAGTTGCACATTAATATAATTTCATTGGGGTCACGTAGGGTTGTCACGTAACCAAGATTTAAGCAGTGCTGAAACACTATTGAAATTCACAATTCTAAATGCCAGTTCAAGAACATAATGCAATTTTGTAAACATTAATTTGCAATTTATTTTGCGAAGTAATTATTCAACAGTCGTAAACATAAAGCTGTGAGTCATTTTCTTTTGGGATGCGCAATAATATTTGAATTGCATCATTCTAATATGGTGAAATGTGCTGATATTTCTTCCTAATAAGTGGATGTGTCGTGCCTGTGGTGGCTTAAATGTTTGCAAGGATTGTTGGCAATGATATCACATGTGGAGTGTGGTCTTTCTTTAAATCACTTTCTGAACTGAACTTGGAAACTTTGGGTGCACAATATTGCTTTTAAAGCTGTTAGTAGGAGTCATAACAGGGCTTGACATTGCGACCGTTTTGGTCGCATATGCAGCCAAAATTTTCTTTATGCGACCTCAAAACATATTTGGAAGCATTTGTGCGAGTGCATAAAATTGTTGCGTGTGACCGGTTTTCACTGCAAATGTTTACCGCATGCGCAAATTTAGGCCACATTCATGGAGAATGCATCTTTGCACTTGAAACGCAGTGCTCAGGAACAGTTTAAAACTGTTGCCATGTCTACTTGCTGCAGTGAACAAAGGCTGCAATGCTTGCCCCGCCTTTGCGCTCTTTTTATTGGCCCATTGCGCTAGAACTGATCGTGAATGGATTGGTCAAAATCAGCTGTCAATCACTCAGTCAATGCCGTCTGCCTTCAGATGACAGGAGAGCTACAACCGCTAAAATTTAAAAGCGCTGATTTTGTTTTTGAAAACCACCGAAAGCAACAAATAATGGCACATCTGATTACTGATTGTGGTGAATGTTAGTCCACAATCTACATTTGTCGAAGAGTGCATAAAAGACTTCCATTGGCTTCAAGTCCGCTATGAAAATAAATAAAGCATTCACTGTAAAGTCTGTGGGACGGAATTTTCAGGTAACCGTTTAGCCACATATACACATTTTAAGCACGAGATGTTCTGTTTAATCCTTCATTTAATCGCCAGATGCTGTCAGCCGTGCAGCTATAAGTAAAAGTTAACACCACGTGCACTATTACAAAAGGGCTTGCATTGACTAAGAATAAACTAATATTGCAGCTCATGAAAAGACCGATATTGCTGTTAAAATGATAAGGTATATGTCAAAAGCAGCTGTGCAATATCAGACATCACCCATGAGAACACAGCACGTTAACAGATTCGTTCATGTCAAGTAGTGCGGCAGGATGGGTATCTTTTGGTAACTCCGTTATGTTATAAAAATGTATTTTCTTGTGATAACAGGATTTCGTTGAGACATTTTCCTCACGCAAGCTTATATATTTTTTGCTTGTTAGTTTTGATTAGTGTTGATTTCAAATGCAATAAATCTGCTTATATAAAACTTAGCATCGGTGCTCATAGTTGGTGGGTGTGACTCAATTTTGACTGGTG
>CAIGQZ010034999.1:2201808-2216413 GCA_903798205.1 Danio tinwini | reverse complement strand
ATCTGTGTGTGTGTGTATGTGTGTGTGTGTGTGTGTGTGTGTGTGTGTGTGTGTGTGTGTGTGTGTGTGTGTGTGTTGGGGACTGCATGATATGGGGAAAACCTGATATTGCGATATTTTATTTTTCAGCAATATACAGTTGAAGTCAGAATTATTAGCCCCCCTTTGATTTTTCTTTTTTTTTTCTTTTAAATATTTCCCAAATGATGTTTAACAGAGCAAGGAAAATTGCACAGTATGTCTGATAGTATGTTTTTTTCTGGAATAAGTCTGATTTGTTTTATTTCAACTAGAAAAAAAGCAGTTTTTAATTTTTTTAAAAACATTTAAGGTCAATAATATTACCCCCTTTAAACTATATATATATTTTTTTCAATAGTCTACAGAACAAACCATTGTTATATCTTGACTTCAGTGCAGGATCTCTAAATAGAAACTTCTCTTAGATCTTGATGTGATAATTGATTGTCTTTTTACCAGAGTATCATGCACCCCTGACGATTTGACCAGTTTTATCATCACATTAAAAGTCAATACTGTTTCAATTGTGTAGTTGTACATTTTTCAATATTTTTAAAATAATTGAGGGTTCTGGCCAATGTTTTTTTTTGATGCATGTCCAGTTCTGATACACAGGGAAGAAAATTCCAACAACATTCTCTGGTACTGCTTTAAAAGCCCCTGCAAACTCGAGCCTGTTCTCATTTGAATTTTAGTGGCTGTATGAGGAGTTGACGTGCCCCAGGGTCATATTGATGATTACATATGCATGAATTCAGGAGAAATTACCCTTTCCTCTGCAGGGTGGAATTGTCAGCCAGTGTGATGGCTGCACTGAGAAGTCTACTGCTTTCTATTTAATTTGGATTTTTCTGTCGAGGCCATTTTTAGTCTGTCGGAATGCTTTCCAGCATATTGCCACTACAGTCTTGCTGTTGTTTGTTTGTCATAGAAACAGTGTGAATAATGGAACTTGCCAGAATTATTTGGACCTGTGTAATGTTCATTTACATTTCATAATGGCATGTCCTTTTGACCTCCTTTCTTTCTTTTTTTCTTGGGTCCCTGCCGATTCCAAAGGATGCCTGCTTTCTCACTGCTGTTTCTGTCTTCTGGTTTAGTGAAAAAAGGATAAAGTCTGCATTTATAGCCCATTCCAACATGGCTTATGTCCATGAGGACAGCTTTGGATCAGACTGTAGATTAGGGATGCTTGCCCATCTTGCCTGTACATAAAACAAACATGAACAAATATTCATCAGTCTGTATGATTCCAGTCTGATTTAAGATTATTGTATGTTCTCTATATTTAAAGCACAATCTTTCAAAGACATTGCATGCATGTAATTTGAACAGAACTTTAGTGCATGACCAAGAATTCAGTCTGAACTGAAGAACTCTGCTGGGTGCGATTGATTGAAATTTTTTTTTTCAGCTTCAATTTTTCTGCATTGCTTTTTTGAAAATGATTTTAATATTTTTTCCACATTTTTGGAGTGCCAAGGACAGATTTTTACTGTTTATTCAGAATCCCTTGCCCAAAGAGCACCGACACGTTATTTAAGCTACCCCTGAGCACTTTTTGTTTGATTTTGCATTCATAATTAATTTAAATTTTAAATCAAAATAAAAAGCAATACATGTTTAAAATGCTGCAATCTTGAATGTCAGCAGTAGGGCTGCACAACATATCGTGTTCCTTAATAGTCACATAGTAGGATACACAGTGTTTTTGTTATGTTTTTAGGATATGCAATGATAATAGTTGATCAACAATTGAGAATACATGAGGATTGTGGAGTCATTGCAAAGTATAAGCTTAACAGAGTGAAGCTTTATCGTTTGCATGTGTTTTAAAGGCATTTCAAAGTGCCTTTAAGTCTGAGTAAAGCATTCGGAGATGATAACCTACAGCATTTGTAACTAATGAAAAATAATTTTACTGAATTATTAATACAATGAAGACAGTATTTTTCATTTAATGATTCAATTTCTGTACCTGAATACTGTTTGACTACGGAAACTCATTTGACTTGTTTCTTTGTTCTATTGTAACCTTTTTTTACTTGCAATTTGTAAATTTTTTTTTGTACATGATTCACACCTTTAGGAAATCACCCCAATTAGGGCTGTGCTATATTGGAAAAACTGACATTGCAATAATTAATATATATAGCAATATTAATGTCATTTTATAACATTACTTATTTTTATAAGATAACTCTACGGAAAGAGTTCATAATTTTACATTTTGATCATATTGTAGTTAGTGTGTATATTATAATGATATAATAAATGTAGGTAAGTATAAGTATACTAATGAAAATAAATTACAAGCATAAATGAATACAGTAACACACATATACAAATAAAATTGGGCTTTCTGGATATTCAAACAGTATTGAGTTCAAATTAAAAAATAAAAATGTAATCCAATGTAAAAAAAAAAAACACTGTATAGTCTTCATTGCGATAAAAAAAAAACTTTTAATCCTTGTTAAAGCTACAAATGTGATAACAACTTGTGCACAAATAGTTTAAATTAGCTTGAAATGTTATATTCACATGCCTTAAATGAATTTGTTCACTGTAATAGAGTAAACTTAATAATTTTTTTTTCTATTAAACTATTTTCAGGTAATTATAATCACAACTCAAAAATGTGCGATGAGATTGTTGCATATTCACACATTGCGATAACGATGATAAATTGTGCAGCCCTAACCCCAATAAATCTAAATGAATGAACCCCCCCCCCCCCCCCCCCCCAAAAAAAAATAGAGCTATTTAAAACATAACTATTGTCTTGTACAAAATTATGCCTCACATCCGAGGTTGCTACTGTACTTGCTGTAAATCAATATAAGGATAAGTTCTTCCCTTGTTTCATGTGTGTTACTTGAGGTGGTCTACCAGCAGACAGTTGCTGTCCCGATTCATAAAAATCGTAAGGGTACTGCTCTGCTTTATATTTAGCAATTATGTTTTGTTTTTTATTTTTTTATAGAACCTTTACCATATTAGATTGTCTCTTCAACATGTGAATTTCAACTTTGAGTCAGTGTTTATAAATATAGCATAATTTTGCCCCTGCCAATGCATTTCTGACATTTTATTTGGCAGTAGACCAGCGCTGTCATTTTTTGCAGTGCAAAAAAAAACACTTCGGTGGACACGCAACCTTATGTCTGGATACTGCATTTCCTGCATTTCCGTGCATGTTTTCTGCATTGTAAAATTAATTTTTCCTTAAGGACATAACCATAATTTTTAAAAGTATGTGTAGTTTCAAAAAGATAAGCTGGACAATTATTTAAAAATAAATTGTTAAAAGGAAAGTGCAGCTTTAATTTCATATCTTTCAGTTTTTACAAACGTTTTTCAGCTTGTTAAAAAGCAACCAAATTGGTTTTGGAGTTTTAGCATAATGGATCTTCATTACCTCAATACTATGCATTTTATTTTTGTCCACCCTTAAGCTGCCTTTCTGCTGCACACGACATTCGGACACTACTGTCGGAATACTCCCCCTTGTGGCAGTCACACAGAATTTTCAGTTTTGTCCTGCACCATGGGAGAGAAGCTGGATTTTAATTCTGAAAAATAGCGAAAAAACCCTACTATTTCACATCTCTTGCGCATCTGCCTGCTTGTACAACACAGAAACACGTCACATCCGGTAGGCCAGTCGCATACAGTGTAGTCCAGGCGTGGGCAAACTCGGTCCTGGAGGGCCGGTGTCCTGCACAGTTTAGCTCCAACTCTAATCAAACACACCTGCTTATAGATTTCTGGTGAACTCAAAGACACTGATTAACATGTTCAGGTGTGTTTGATTAGTGTTGGAGCTAAAGTCTGCAGGACACCGACCCTCCAGGACCGAATTTGCCCACCCCTGGTCTATTCGCAGGATTTAAAATATTTTAACGAAACTGCAGCTCAAATTGGTTCAGAATTTTCCGCATACGGAGATGATCGGAACACCTCGCAGCTCCCGGACTAATTGGAAATGAATGACTTCTAGTCTGTCGCTTGTTGTTTGTCGTGTGCAGTGAAAAAACGACTTTATACTGTATTTAGATTTAGGCCACTCTGTATATTAGTGATCTTCACAGATGCAAGAAATGACAGATTTACTTGGTTCAAGCACGAACTTCACTGTTTGGCCCTTCTTGTATGTCTACCCCTCTGGTAAAAAGAAGCAGTCAGTTCTTTTAGGTAGACTTTAGTTCAAAGCACATACGCACGCGCACACACACTCACAACCTCCTTTCCACTGTCAGACTCATTTTCCCCTGCGTTAACTCGACCGTAATTCTGCCCAGCCTTAATTCATGCATATCCACCTCTCCTGAGGAGACAGGTTTCCAATGAAGAGAAAATGAGAAAGGGGGGGGGGAAAGTGTAGTTTGGTGCTGGTGGTGCTGTGCACGGCTGATGGGAGGGGATTGGATGTGACATAAGGGCCATGGAGAAGACGGGGGTCCTCTGAAAGGTGACTGCCGGCCCACACACTCCTGACACCTTTGGTTTGCCCTGCTCATCAACTTTCATTACTTTGAGGCCTTGACCCGAGTTCTGCGTCACTCTCTGCAATAGGACCAGAAACCCCTCTCTGACCCAATTACTGTGAGCCTTCGCTCGGCTCAGTTGATCGAGGAGAGCTGACGTGAGAAGATTATGTCTGTAGAAGCTGCTATACTTCTCTCCTGTTATTTACAAGCCATGAATGTGAGCAAGATTGAACGCGGAATAGTTTTCCGGGCTTCTTCTTTCAGGCTTTTACTTTTGGCCTGATGTGCCCCGCTGGCTGTCAAGCATTACTCTCCGGCTGTTACTACCCATTTATTTATTCTTTTTTCTTTTTTCTTTTTTTTTGAAGTCACCAGTTGGCTTGTCTGCATGCTGTACCCGTGTTGTTGCACCACTCAATGCCTCTGCAGTTTCATTCGTCCCTGAATCTTAAGTGTATTAGACGGGAGCTTCAGAGTCTAGGGAGTTTCACAAACCCCAGCCCACTCTCTGCTGTTTAGCAAAATGTGTGCTCACGCCTTCAGATCGCCTTCGTCTCTTTGCATATTTTGGAAATGGCAAGGTTTCAGGGATGTCTTTAACTGTTTCTGTTATTGTTCCGAATGAGCATCCTTGCAGCTGTCGCTTATGTAACAGGCATGGATTGAGTGCTTTGCAGAGGCAGCATTGTGCTCACTCACAGTTGACTCTTTTAAACATAACACTGTGGCCAGCATTTTGAAATCTTCACTTTCTATTTTCTAGAAGTAGAAAAGTCTTTGTAATTTGACTACTGATGACAGATATGGGATTTACGTTGTTTGGATAAATAGTGTTATGAGAGGCTGTGGTACTGGGAATAGTGTTACAGCTAAATGATTGTTGCACATAGTGATGCTATTTCTAAAATGTAAATCAATTATCTGATACTGATAATTGTTTATGAACAATTCCTTGCAAATGTCACCCTTGTTATGAAAACAAATTTAGTTTTCACCAAAATAAAGAAACCGTTTCTACATTTTTTGTGTAAGCAAGTATTTTACAATACTCATAAATGTATCTGTCAGTGTTTAAAACTATTATATTTAATTTGCCAAAATCACACAAGTGACAATTTCACAGCTGTCGCATCTATAGCGAAAAAGTGTCTCATCCATAACGGCACTTTTTCCTCATAAATGCAAAAATATTAAATAAAATAAAATCAATCATGTTGGTTCTGTAGTGAGCCGACTCGTGTCTGTTTGATTAGCATTGTTTTCTTTTGGGTGGTACAGTTTAATTGACAGAATTTCTACAAAGTATGTTGTATACTGTAAACTCACAAACTTTTTTGTCACATCCATAACGCATGTTTATTTTCCTCGTTTAAGGTATAAAATTTTTTTACAGATTGATATTTTTCTGGTTCCTTAACTCTGTGGTTAGTTGTTTTGGAAAATATAAACGGATGTGTCAATATAATGTTAACGTATACTTTCTATGTGAATTTATGTTTTGAGTTTTCACTGCAAATGTCACATCCATAACGCTGGAATTGCTCAGATATGTAGCGGTAGAGCATAATTAAAATTCAGTTCTGAAAAGTGAAAATTTTGAATATATACACTGTAAAAATAGTTCCACAATTCCTTCATGTTGTCCCAACAAAATTCGATTAAGTTAACTTAAATGTTTTTGCAAATTTAAGTGGTTTGAACATAAAACTATTAAGTTTTCCCTCCCAAAAAAACTTAAGATTGGTGTTGGTTCAACTTATATTAAATATGTAGATTGAAGAAGCAGCAAAATTAAATTTTTTATTGTACTTGGTCAACTAAGAGTTGATTAATTGTAATTAATGGTCAATGATTATTGTATTTTTTTAAATACTATTTATTGAATAAACATTATTTATTGTCCTCTAGGGTTGTCATGATACTGGAATTTGGTACCAGTTAATACAGAAATTTTAAATACGTCAATTTCCCGTGAACATTTGAGCAATGTTGAGTATGTTTTTAAACTGAATTACCATTGTGTTCACCGAACTCACCACTGTTTACTGAGTGTAACCACCGATACAGGGACACTAGAGCAATTTATAGCCGTGATTCATCAGCGGATTGATCGTATGTAAACTTCTAGACAAACCAGCTGATCAACGTGACTTTGAAACTCTCCATCGATGAGTTCGGTGAACTGATGACCTTCACGGCTAATTACAGTAATTTCTGTTAAGCATGTGAACACAATGGCTGCATTTGAAATCGCATACTTCCATACTATATAGTACGCTAAAATCAGTATGCGAGCCGAGTAGTACGTCCGAATTCATAGAATTCGAAAAACGGTATACGAGAAGTACTCGGATGACCTAATACTTTCTGCGAGATTCTGAGGTGTGCATCTGATGCACGCTGCACTATTCCATGATGCCCTGCGAGAGAATTTATAAATGGAAGTGAAGCGATGCAATGACGTGGGTAGGTCATGTGATCATGACAAAATGTCAGATGTAGTACATCTGAGTTCAATTCATACTGCTCACATTCATACTGTATAGAATGTACTTTTCTAATGGCTGAGTAGTACGTTTAAATTCAAATGCAGTACCTACTGAGTAGTAGGACGCAGCCAATGACAAATCAGCGGTGTTAAAGAACATGCTCAAATAATTGCAATTGATGTTTTTAAAATTTCAGTATCGATTGGTATCGAAGTCCAGTATTGTGACAACTCTATTGTCCGAATTGACCATTCACAAATACTACTATAGTTTCTGCTAATATTATGTCCCGCTATTATGTCCTGTTTTATTAAATTGTGAAAAAGGTGCTTGTTTGAGACTGGCAACACAAACAGTCACAGCAGACACCCAGACAGGCTGAGGAATATACAAAATTAATGCCTATCCTTAAAAAAATCAGTTTGAGAAAGTAGTTCACAGAGACTAAGATGGCATATATTTGTTAGTTTTTTTTTTTTTTTTTTTTTTTTTTTTGCAAAAGTAAAGGTTTTTGTCATTATTGTGAGAATAGAGTATTAAAAGTAGACCCTTAATAGTTTTTAGTACTTTTTTCTTAACACCTGAAAATGACAGAATATTAAATCTCAGATTAAGTTGAGCATTTGAAATAAATCAATGTTTAAGATGATTCCATAGTCGTGCGTTCATTAGTAATGCTGAATCAATGAAATTAGTTAAATCTTCTGTTAATAATGCTCCCCTATGGGTATTTACAATATAAGTGCTTTTCTTCAGTATTTGAATTTTTTTTTGTGAGCGCCCTCTGGATCTTAGAAGCGATTTACTATTGATTAAACTTTGCTTCCCTGACAAGATGTGCATGACAATTGCAGCTTTGCTCCATCACATTTGCAATTTCAATTTGATGAATAGCCCAGCCATTAACCGGTCTATATGCAAATTTATGTGCCTTTGTGACATCACAGGCTTTTTTGTTTATGAGTTGAATGTGGAATAAGTTTAATGTTTTAACATAGGAAACTTTTATAGTGCTGTAATTATAATATAAAATAAGACTGCACAGTTAATCAATGGCAATTGTGCGCTTATTTTGTCAGTAAAGCAGGTTTTGTAATCAGCAGTAAATCTCCAGCAGTTGGCATCAGACAGAGCAGCATTTACTACACAGAGTCTGTAGTTTACTGTCAGGCAACACAAACATTAGTTCGTAATTGCAGATGATGTAATTATGCAATATTTTAATTTGAAGATTATCATTCTGCGATTGATGACATCAGTTTTAATAGGTTTTCAGTGAACTATGGCTCTGTGTTGCTGCTACATCTGAAAGCACATGAAAATATCACATTTAAAAACTATTTTACTCTAAATACTTTGAAATAAATTCTTCTGTGAAAGGCTTTCGTTGTTGTTTGTACTATTGCATAATAAACAAAGCTTACTTGGGTTATTTGTTATAAAAACTCAACCTAAAAGGTTTAAAGCTTATTGTGATAATTGGACGACAAATGTGCTACATATACAAGTTTAATTATGAAGGTCACACTTCAACAGAAACAGGAAAGATGACTCAATACAAAGGTATCAATTAAAAATAACATATCAATATTGTTAATCCAGCCTAAATATTTGCTAATAATTTCTGTTGTTTATTTGCAAAGTTTGCAAAGTTGGAGAAACACCAATTAAACATAACCATTTTGTCAATTACTTCAACCCTCCAGCCTTGTTTGGCCAAAACTAAGAATTCTGTTCTGCATAAATTGTTGTTGCTAAAATTGACCCCAACCTCATTTATGGCCATTCTACACATTATCATCCTCTGGATAATGATCGTCAGATCGTGCTGCTCTTCTGAAGTAATCCACAACTTGGTCTTGATGGCAAATCTCCCCCAGAAATGAAGCGACTCTTTGTTTACAGGTTTGTGGGCGTTTGAGTAGTTGCTCTCATGTGCTGTGCGTTTGACAGGACGGAGTGTACCTCGCGTTCATCTCATACAGATTACGAAAGCCAAAAAACTTTTGTTTTCAAGTGTAGTTAATTCATTTAGAGATTTCAAGCTTTATGTGGATAAATTTCTTATGTCTGTGAAGCAAATATTCATTGGAATTCCAGTCGTAAAAACACACATCTGGTCTGAGCTTCTCTCCTGGGCAAACGTCAGTCTATAGTGATCGAGGATTGGCTCCTGTACAAATAGGTGGGGCTTCGTTCGCCATATTGACCGTTGCAACATTGACACTTTTCCCCATTCAAAACAATACGAGTGACACGTCTATTCTGTAGTCTTTGTCAGCAGTCTCAACCTTAACAAGATGATTGGAACAAGACATTTACTTTAATTATTGCCACTGTCACAATTGTATTTGCTTTTTGCTTGCTATTAAATTAGTCCAGAAGTCATGCTCCACATTTCTATGTTATGTAAATAGTTTTTCTGTAAAATATTTGTGATGTGATATTACATATTTTATGCCATACTGCTTCAATGAAGTCCTTTTAATTACAAAATTAAAGCTGGTGGTTGCCTTCGTACATGACCACAATGTTTTTTTCTTCTTTTTTATACATGAGCTTTATACTTGATTGCATTGTCTGACTTTGTTGTAAGAAATCATCTGTGGTTGATGTATGCCTGATAAACTCGTTACTCATTTAACCATTACATATTTTTTTTTAGACTACTGCAGTGGAATAATCAGAATTATAAAGCTGCAAACACATTGGCAATCTAGCTTTCAGACCTTGAAATGCCTGTGTATTAAAGGAGGTACAGTTATTGTGTACAGTTGCTGTGACGACAGTAACATAGAGCCTGCACCAGGACTATTGTCAGGACAGTGGGCTGTCTTTTGAAATCTTGAATGTATAGGCTTGCTTTTCATTAGTGCTTGGCTATTACGTGAAAATTAAAGAATTGGTTAGTTATAGTTCTGGGAATGTTGGTGTAAAATTCATACTGTAGTTGCCTTGCTTGGGTTTTTTTTTTTATATAGAAATGCCACTTAAAGGTTTAGTTCACCCAAAAATTATCTTGATTAAATATTTCACCCTCATGTTATTTCAACCCCCTGACACCTTTGTTCATCTTCAGAACACAAAATAAAATATTTTAGTTGAAATCTGAGAGATCCCTTAATCTCCATATACAGCAAAGGTCCAGACTAAAAAGTATAGACCATTTCAATGTGGCCCATGAGCATTTCATGCTTGTTATCAAACTATTTTATAACTGTAACAAGAGGCAATTATCATAACTTCACGTTAAAACAGCTATTACAACATTATTTATCAATATGTGATTCTTTTTGAATTCTCATAAGCTTTAGAAAATAAACATGTAAAATCGGAAATACGCTGGGACCATTGTTTTTGTTTACATCCCTTGAAATGGTCTATAGAAAGGTACCAAAATCATCCTCAAAACAGACCATGTGCCTTTAATGGTTCAATCAAATATAATCAAGCTACAAGAAAATTTTTGTGTGCAAAAAGAACAACAGTTTCTTCTCAGTGTCAGTATATTGTTTAATTTCCTGAAGTATATGTCAAGTGCCTTTGAGTTTGAAATGTGAAAACGTGGGGCACCCACTTTAGTCGTGTCGCATGGAATACTGTTTCCGGGTGCAAGCCGCTGCTCTTTTGAATTGATGAAATATTTGTTAATGACCACTTTTTAGTAATATTACACATTCAAGTAAATTTTATATCATCATGGTGTACAGCAGTGATTCCCAAAGTGGGGGTCGGGACAATGAAGGGGGGTCGCTTAGTGATTTTTTTTAGAAATCTAATTAATTTTATTAAACCTTTAGAATTACCATATTTTAACCTGAAAGATTCATGATTCGAACATTTAGAAACTAAACTTATAAGACAGATGTTTAATTTTATTGCTGATTCCAAATATGTAATGTGATCGTAAGCTTGGCTAACAGTTATGGAGAAATTGATGTTTCCCCATTTCAGACAGAAGGCCCGAGCATACTGGCTGAGAGGCGTTTCAAATATGGCAGCAGAGTGAAATGACTTGCCCTAAAGGGACTTTGACTGTTTTGAGGATGTTTTTGGTACCTTCTGGATTTTAAACAAACTGGGAACCTTGTCGTTTATGGAGGATGCGGGATCGTTCAGATTTCACGTAAAATGTCTTCATTTGTGTTTCGAAGATGAACACGGGTCTCAGGGGTTTGAAAGAACAACAAGAGTATAGATTCTGTAGAATTACATTATAATAATCAAATGGATGTGCTTTTATGTGTGTGCAATTATCACTGTTGTGAACAAGTTTGTTAAATCAATTGAGTGACACACTTACCAGTTGATCTCTTTTAACAAGTCAGTGTGTTTGTCCTCCTGGTGCAGTGATTCCTAGCTGCATTCATGGGTGCAGTAATGAATTTTGGCTCTTTATGAATTAGTGCATGTTCAGCTTTATTAATAACTTTGATCTATCTTGTTAATAGCACACTCCTGCATAGTTGTGAACTGCAGCCTGTCAAATACCCAAATGAGCTAAATAATGATAATAATGTACCATCTAACATAAAATAAATGCTGCTATTTTTCCAGAACTACTATACCAAGTCTGCTATAGCCGGAAATACAGTTTTTATGCCACAGAAAGCATTAAAGATAAATCTCATCTTTAAATTTCTAGGAATGTAGGAGTTCCCCCCCCCCCCCCCCCTCTCTAGTCGAGAGAAACTGTTGCCTTGACAACAGGAGAGTGTTTGAGCCGAGCGCGGCTGTGCTGTAAAAACTGTGTCAAGAATGGTGCAGATTCTCAATTCACTGAGCCGCCTCTTCTGCAGTTTTGTCATATCACACATTTGATATTTTTTTATCCGTGCACTCTTCATGGTTTGTTAGCACTGGTTCTTTGCCTGTACAGTGCCTCTTGTTTTGTAATTTCTCCTCTCATAGATTGGCACGTATGGGGCAGTGTAGGCTTTAGCAGAGCTGAGCTGTATGTGTTTGCCAGATGGACTAATCTGTTCATGTTGGACACCCCCACCCCCACCCCACCCCCTGAGCTTAACAAAGCTGGGCTAGGAGCTTTTTCTGTAGTATAGCAATGAAATGCCAATATGGCGATAGATAGAGATCGGTTGGAATTTGTTTAGCAGTTGGAGGTTTGGTACCGTGCTCAAGCAACCTCAGCCGGGGTATTGAGGGTGGAGGAAAGTGGGCTGGTTATTCACTCCCCAAACTATAATCCCTGCTGGTGCCAGGATTCAAACCTGCGACCTTCGGATCACAAGTCCACCTAACCAAGCATTACACTGTAAAAACTGTGTGAAAGTCATGAAAACGAATGTTCTGATGTTATTTAAACTGTGTCTCTCTGTGTGTGTCCATACATTTAACATAATTGCCCGCAGACATTATAATAGAAAGACACTTCATGGTCTGTTTCGATTTGTTGCTTCATATATGACAATGCGGCCGCCTTCTATTATAATGTCTATGGTATTGCCAGTCACTGTTCGGGATTTGTTTACGTACGCAATATGTAAAGTATCACAAGCACGGTATTAAAGTTCCACTGATTTCCTGAAATACACTTTGCATTTTGTTATAATCCAGCACAGCTCTTTGATAATAAGCTGAACTCTCCTTCCTCTATATGCAGTATTGGAGGAACACAATATGCAGCCTATTCCTCTTTCTTTTGCTACTTTGGTGAAGAGAGGAGAACAAAGTTTCACTGCTTGAATTGACTCTGATGTGTTTTGAGTTTTTTCATGAAGGATTGATTAATACTCAGCGGACTTGGTGTGAAAGGTTTGTGTACCTGACAATTTTTTTGGATATGATAACCAGTTTGACAGTATTGTGATTACTAGGGCTGTAACGATACGCTGTATGAAACCGAAATTGCAACACTCAAATCCACGATCCTGTGTCACAGTGTGATAAGGGAGAATCGCGACGCACCCCGTGAAAATCACACCCCAGTAATCAATTTAGTTGCGGCACAGAAAACAACCAAGCAGCAGCCTACACTACCTAGCTTCTTCCAAACAAAATTTACAGCGAATTCAGATTGAGCACAGAAAATTACAAGATCAGACCAGCCTATACAGATCACACAATCTCAATAAGCACTTCATGTAAATGTATAAATATTTCGATAAGTAAATATTGTTTGCTTTATTATTTATATAATAGTTAATAAAAAATATTGTTTTAAATATTGTTTTTTTCTCACACCCCCCCCAAAAAAAATCGTGATACGAACCGAATCGTGGGTCAAATATCGTGATATGAACCGAATCGTGGGTTTGGTGTATCATTACAGCCCTAGTGATTACTGCTCTGAAATATATTCTCTTTGCATGTCTGGGTAAAGAACAACACCTTTTTCTCCCTTTATACACGATATATTTTGCTTTGATAAAAATTGTAAATATTTAACAGTAAGCATTCATTCATTTTCTTTTCGGCTTAGTCCTTTTATTATTCTGGGGTCGCCACAGCAGAATGAACCGCCAACTTATCCAGCATGTGTTTTACGCAGCGGATTCCCTTCCAGCTGCAACCCATCACTGTGGAAACATCCATGCACATTCATTCACACACATACACTACGGACAATTTAGCCTACCCAATTCACCTATTCCACATGTTTTTGGAAGATTGTGCAAACTTAAAACAGCATTTTTGAACATCTTTTCTGCTGGAGGTTTGTCCTAAAAACTAAAAACGTAAAAAAAGTTGTGCATATACCATAGGAATGGGTATAGCAGAAAATTGTTGGCAGTTTTAAAGCCTTGACTTTTTTAAACCGCGGTAAACCTTGAAAACGGTTATCATCCATGCCTAGTTAGAATATGAAACCATTTTTATTTAATTTTTTTATTCAGAAAATAATCAAAAAATTCTTGTTTTCCTGTTGCTGGACTTATTACCAGGCATTTTTATTCAGTATTTGCACACTGCATGGTAGGCTGCTTTCTGTGTGAATACAATGGAGGGGTGTGTGTGTGTGTGTGGACAGAAATGATCTGACAGACAAATACCATGGAGTTTTTTATTTGTTTGTTTTTTTAGCTTTTGTGCTTGAACCATTTAAAATAATTTGAATGTTTAAACTGGCAAGACGCATTATTGTTTTAGGTGACAATCCAGTTCTGTCAACAGTCCTGAATGTCTTTCATGCTTGTCGAGGCCTGCATTTACTTCAGACTGACTGACTGTTTGCGTTAAATTAGATTTTCTGAGCATACAGCCACATAGATATTCAAAAGTGTCTGCTTTAAGCTGAACTCAGGAGAACAGCTTAACGTCCAACGACATCATTCATTCATTCATTTTCTTTTCGGCTTAGTCCCTTTATTAATCCTAGGTCGCCACAGCAAAATGAACCGCCAACTTATCCAGCACATGTTTTACGCAGCGGATGCCCTTCCAGCTGCAACCCATCTCTGGGAAACATCTACAAACACTTATTCACACTCATATACTGCTGACAATTTAGCATACCCAATTCACCTGTAATGCATGTCTTTGGACAGTGGGGCAAACCGGAGCACCCGAGGAAACCCACACAAACGCAGGGAGAACATGCAAACTCCACACAGAAACACCAACCAACCCAGCCGAGGCTCGAAC
>CAIGQZ010034999.1:2173250-2196808 GCA_903798205.1 Danio tinwini | reverse complement strand
ATATATATATATATATACACACACACACACACATACACACACACACACACACACACACATACATTTATGTACACACAATGAAACAATGTTATTTACATATGATAATTCAATTTGTTTACCTGAATACTGTTAGAATCTACAGAAAGTCATACAGCACAGTTTATTTTACTTTTATTTTTGCTATATTGTAATTATTTGTGCTCGTAGTTTGTTTATTATAGTTTATACATGATTCAATCCCATCTAGAATCCTAATTATTTTGTAATAATAAATTATATTCCAAATTAAACTATTTAAGCTCTGTGGTGAAAACTCTGTGGTGATATCACAATATACAGCATATCGCAGTAAAACGAAATATTGCAGTGTCAGATTTTTGCAATATCATGCAGCCCTATTTCATACTAGGGCTGACCGATATGGCAAAAACACAATCTCAATAATTATTTTTCATATTGAACGATAATGATATATATCTTGATATAAGTTGTTAATGCTTCCAGATTTAAAAGAGACCTCAACAATGACTGAAGCCATAAAAATCAGAGCATTCAATAAATGACATGACATATTCAGCTGTTATATTTTCGGTCAGAAATAGCCAAAAATTCGGTACATCTAATATCAGCACACTTTTAGATTTCCATTGTTGCATATTTATGCTGTGTGATTGGTTCTTATATCAACATAGAATAAAAAAGTCCAGAGCTTATCATTGTTATAGACTTACATTTTATCGCGATTAGATATAGTATTGTTTATTGACTCAGCCCTATTTCATACATAATCAAATTAGCATCTTAAGGAAAACTACTATAATTGTTTTAAATTTTGTTTTGTAAATGTATTTGGTTGTATTATTTTTTTTATTGTTTAAGTTCATTAGATTGACTATTTAAAAGTCAGTTAATATTATCAATGCATTTATTGGAAAGAATTGCTGGTTTTTGCCATCATTCAATGTGTTTTTGGTCGTGATCAATGCATTGTCACTTTATAGCGTAAGCACCACTGCAAAAAAGACATGGCGGTGAAATGATTTTGCCATTGCTGCTTCATCGCTGCTTTGGCATGAGGTAATCTATTAACATGGACACTGAAATGTTTTATCTACCAAATGCAGAATAACAATTCAAAACCTACTTGACTAACCATGGAAATGTTTAAGTAATCATTAGAGGAATTGATTACCACAATAACAGTTTTTGCATGTTGATAATTCTTTGCATGAGATGGGTTGGAGAGCTTAAAAGTTAGCATGTTGTGGGGATGATGTTTGTCTTTTTCTCATAGGACATTTCATCTCTAGACCATAAAAAGCATGCATTGTGGCTTTAAAGACAGGAAATGCATTCTCTGTAGAGCCACGGACTCCATAGAGCCATGTGGGAATGGTTTTGGGGATCTCACATTAATTGTTGTCAAGAGCACATTGGCAGGCATGTTTCCATGTGTTTAGCTGGTCAGATGTGTGCTTCAGGCCCTTTGAGCAGCCATTTTCATCACAACTACTAACAGACTAGACCATAACACATTGAACAGTGCTTTCTCTCACTTTCCTCTCCCTCTGCTTCACTGTTGGAGAATGTCACTAAGCCCTCAATAACATCTTTCATCCACCCATTTCTACTATTACATCACCACATCTCATTCATTTACTTCAATAAATGACAATGTATTATTAAAAAGCTAGGTCATTATAGTATTATGAAGTACTAACTTATGAAAGCAATGACTTTGTGTAATGTATGTTTTAGTGTTTTGATACCTCATGATTTGGTATGTTTACTGCTTGTTGTGTGTAAGGGTTACCATTATTATAGTTTAAAAGGTTTTGTATTGGTCTGACGATATGATATATTGCGATACTCTTAACCAGGTCAATTTTCTTCATTTAAAAAGAGGATCTAATATGACATATTTTGGCTTGGGATACAAAGATATGTCCACCTTTCGCCTCATCACAGAATTTGTGGTAACTCTGAGCTAGTTTGGCTACTGCTAACATTAGTAGTGTGCCACTTTTCTACATCCTGTACTGTTAACAATTTCTTATAGAATCTACAGTAACTTAATCGAAGTAGTTCACCAGTAACTTACTGTAATTCAATTACAGCAAAAACACTGCATTTACATTTACAGCACCATTTATCTTGCTGTATTTATATTGACAATATTGTATATCTGTACTGTAAAATATACAGTGTTTTTTGTAATGGCGTTTTAGCCGTTTCAAAATCCAGTAACATACTGCATAACTGTTCTAAAGTAAGAATATAGTTCATATTACAGTTAAATACTGTCATTTACAGAAATCATTAACAGTGTATTTAAGTATGATTTGTGTTATCGACAAAATGACTCATTTGACTGATCATGACACTTTTAGGGCAGTTAGCATAAATAAATGCAAAAGATACAAGTGAAATAATAATTATGAGTTTCAGTGGACACAAGTAATATTGAAACTAAGTAGCTGGGTTTCTTGTCAAGAGGTGGCCCATAATTATATACTGATAATCTGTATTATTAACATGATCCAATTCAATATATAGTCATTCATTGCATCTAGGGATAGTTTTCTCAAGAAAATGTTTTACAAATGTATAAAAGTAAAATGATAGCAGCTCCTGCACTCACATGTTATTTGTCCCCCTATTAAAAAGGAAAAGGGTTTGATCTGGTAGTCCAGCACGGTTTGTTACATTTAGCTTGTTGAAGGAATAGGGTTCTTGCACTGTAAACTTGAATGGCTTATGGTACATTGGTACACATTAAGTGATGAAATGTTTTAAATGTTGCGATCTTTCTGCAGTACCGGTTTTACCTGAGAGTAAGGTTATATACTCATCATCAGGCAGCTAATTTCCCCTGTCTGCTCAAGATGCCAAAGTTTTCTAGAAATTACTTATTTTACAGATTGTATGGTGTGTTTTCTGAATTTCTGAGCAGTATTTGTGACCAAGTTTGTGCCATTTCTTGTGTTGTTTTGCAGTAAAAATATATGCACAAATTTACATATCTTAATACCTAACATTACATTTCTAACCTCAGGAACCAATGATTTGTGTAATTTATATAAATGATAAAGCAAAGAGAGAACCCAAGTGTTTACATCTTACCCTATAAAGTCATTTAAGACTATATAAGGTTAACAGATTAACACAGATTTGTTCATCTCTTCAACAATGGCAAAAGAGGAATCATGATGAAGTATATTTATCAAATATGAAGCATTTATTTGTTTGTCACACACTGAAGAAGCACAGCATCACATTTAAAGCTTTCGCCAGGCTCCACACATATAGTTTTTTTTTCTGGTTTCTGTATGGTTAACATGACTTATTTTCCATCCTATGCCCTCTTGCACTATACAGAGAGCAAATGTAAATGGGTGATGCATGTAGAGAATTAAATGACATGCCATCATGTAAATAAATGGCATAATGCCACGGTCACACTAGAGTTTGAGCATACAAAATTTTGTCATACAACACTGCGGAAAGGGGTAGGATTAAACAAGATGATTTGACGTTTAAAAGAAATGAGCGATTGGTCCATATTTTAAATATCTGTACAGAGAAGTCATGTTTTGATCTTTTATTGGTCTTACGCAATCACCTGGTGCAATTTTGCAGGTCAAAGTTCACCAAGCTTGAACTTTCGAATGCAGCAAAATGAAAAACTTGTTGCACGAGCTTGTGTTTCCGATCTGCTGCTTTCCATACGTACGAATAGAAGTCTATGGGGCGAAAAGTAGAGTGTGACCTAAGGCTATTTTGTTTACTTATTATTATTAAATATTATTGAATATTATTAAAAGAACAGATCTGTACTTGGAAATATGCACTTTACATGACTTCTATTGTGACCTGGTGTTAGAAAATAAGATAAAATAACTTAACTTTCAAGGGCGATGCCATTGGGCATTTTAATGTAATGGTAAGGGAAACCCTGCCACATTTATAAGAATGACTAAAATGCCATAATTAAACTATATCTGTGAAACCAGACCTAAAAACATATTTTGGTAACACTTTAGGTCAAAATTCATGCTATTAACTACTGGCTTATCATCTGCTTATTATTAAGATAATAACTGTTCATTAGTAGTTAAAAAGTATGATTTTATTATGCATCCCCAATCATACCCAAAACCTAAGCACAACTTCTACCTTAGTAAGTATTAATAAACAACAGCTAGTTAATGGTTTAATGAATTTGGATGTAAACTAAAGTGTTACTCTTATTTATTTAAACTACATCCCTGCTCAAGAAGATTCATTGAAACTAATTATTGAAAACAGATTTGTTGCTGGTTATGGCTTTTACCTTCTCTACATATCCTTTTGAGGGATCCTAGTGTAACAGGCAGATGGATGATGTTTATTTTTACCAAGGTTTGCGCCATATTTCAGTGCATTTTATGAACGTATAATTACAGAGTAGCTCAGACTTTGCAAAGACGCTGTTATTGAGGAAAGGGGCTGGGCAAACTATATTTGTCTCCATTTAAACTAGTGGCCCAGGAATAAATGGAGCAAAGTACTACTGCTCGTTTCAAGTGAGGGGGTGTTTACAGAAGGCGTCTTAAAAGGCCCTGCAGCAAGTAACTCCATAAACTCTCAAGCTCTGTATTTCTCTTATACATCTAAAAAGCCTCACATATATATTCCACTGAATGTAAAGCTTTGTTGTCAGTTTCTTTGATGTTTGGAGGTAGGGCTGCACAATAAAGCGTTTAGCATAGATATCGCAATGTGTGCATTCGCAATAGCCACACCGGAAAGTTATGCTATGTTAAATTGACTTTGCAGTGTAGTTTTTACATTTACATATACAAACCCATAATGCATGCACTGCTTATTTCACTTTTATCTTAGTTGGATTTATGTATGTTTGTAGTTTCTTTATTACATGTTATGCATGATTCACTCCCCTACAGAATCATGACAGTCAATCAAAATGAATACTAGGGGTGTGAACCTACACTAGTCTGACGGTTCGGTTACGATTATCATGCCATCGATTCGGTTCAATTTGATATCTTGGTGCATCACGGTGCATTGTCGATGCTTTCCATACATAATTAGATTTTTTTATTAAAATCTATAAATATATTTGTTTATATATTATTTGTAATACAATTTTGTCCTTTAATACAAGCAGTAATATATATGAACTGTACCTTTAATTTTACCTGCTCAAAATACACTCTGTGAATGTTTTAGACAAAACTCCAACACATGCACAGAAGACAGCACGAGCATTCATAACAAATAAACTAATGTAAATATTATCCCACTTGCTTTTTGAGCGCTGGCAAGTTCTTACACCCTTATGATTGGTCATTATCTTCACCCGCTCAACAGAAAGGGCTGCGATAAGCCTTATGAGTGACGCGGGAAAAACAGCTGCGGGTCAGTCTATATGCGCATAATACGCGGTTATCAGGTAATCTGTAATAGAATAAATACAATACATTAAACTCGCACTACAGGCACGCTTGTGTCTGGATCCACAAGAATCGCTTTAACAGCCGAGAGGAGAGGAAAATTTACCTCACGAACATGCCAACGGGTCAAATGCCCAAAGTGTTTGGTGTGGGAGAGAGAGAGAGAGAGAGATGGGGTTTTACAGCATTTCTCCCTAGTAGAGAAATAGCGGCTCCTTCTTTACCATTCCTCAGTGTCAGTGAAAGATCTGCTTTTTAAGTAGTAGGAGTGTTTTATTTACTCACCCTCGCCTCCTTCGCCACAGTATTCTACCGCGACATCGCACATAGGGCATAAATGACGTCAGTACGTAATAACCGGTTATGATCTATTACTGAACCGATATCGAATTGTCCCCATCTGCATCGCGGTGCACCGAAGAAACGATTAATTTTGACACACCTAATGAATACATTCTGTAACACTTTAGGGACCAATTCTTACTATTTGCTCTCAGCTATTTGCTTTTTAGCATGCATGTTATTGAGATATTGGCTGCTTATTAGTACTTATAAAGCGTGTGCTCTGTATGATCTTATTCTACATCCCTGATCCTACCCAATACCTAAACTACCTTAATAACTCTTAATAAGGAGCTAATTAGGAGTTTATTGAAGCAAAATGGTTTGCTAAAAGCGAGAACTAACCTTTAAATAAAGTGTGACCAAAAATTCTTTCCAAGTATAATATAGCATATCGCAGAAAAACAAAATATTGCATTGTCAGATTTTTTTCAATGTCGTGCAGCCCTATTTCGCGGTAATATCAGCAATTCAAAGGCCAACCCTTGTCTATTTCCATCCACATTTTGACTTGAGCAAGTCAGTTTAAGAAAATGCAGAGGATGATTAATGTTTGGAACCTCATCGGATTGTCAGAACTATCAGTAGTTCTTAATGTTTTAATTAATATTGTGACAAGCATTACGAAGTTGTATCATAAACAATGAAAAATCAAAAATTGGTTGTTCTGTTTTTTTTGAAAGAATATTTTTTATGATTTCAAGATATATCACGTTGAATGGAGCTGTCTTTTTGTAAAAATAATCATACACAAATTTTTCAACAGGAGAGGCAAGTGATTATTTTCTATTTTCACATTGCGCATTGCTTTTGTTTTTAGTTGTACAACAAATGTACAACAACAAAAGTTGTTTTTTAAATACCTCAAGGGTAATAAATGCAGTCTTTTATTAGAGAAAAAATTCTGGTTAAATAGTGTATTTACAGTACAAACCTTGAATGAAGTTTGAGGGGGGGAAAAGTAAACAAAATATTAATAAAAAAAAATTGTCCAGTAGGGATGCAACGATTATAGATTTTGGTTGTATGATTATAGTCTGAGGAATAATCACGGTTATCACGATTATTATGCATTCATTAATTTCAAAACACTACCTGTTTAGATAAAAACAAAGGAAAATCCTTGTATTTTAAAATGTTTTTTTTTGCTGCTCATAGCACAAAGTAATAATCAAAAACAAACAATAGGCCATTTCTCTTTGGACTTTGTCAAGAGCTTAGAATGACCTAGAGGCTACACGTAATAGAACATTCCATTGCAACAGCAGCGCACAGCAACATCCCCGCGATTCCGCCATTTAGGAGTGAAATCGATCGGCTGTCCATTGGAATCTTATTGCTGTCGCGATGGAAAGCAGCTGCTTTGTTTTTTATTTATTTAATTAAAAATCTGAGATACAACCTGAAAGACGACAATGCAACACTTAATTTCACAATCATCAGCACTTTTGATAGTTTGTTTTACAGACTTACACCTGTTTCACACCGCAAGCGAAAGCAGTGCGTGAGCAGCACGCAGGCGTTTACCTGTCACACTAGCTCTGTCTGAAGCGTGCTGTTCTTCAGCAGCTGCTGCACAGATCAATCTATCTCTCTCTGTCTATTCTATCTAGTTACCTATCTCTCTCTCTCTCTCTCTCTCTCTCTATATATATATATATATATATATATATAAATATAAATAAATTTTTTTACTTTATATACAAACTATATAGATTCTACAGCACTGTCTGCTTCTCAAGCTCTGTAAGTGTCATTCATGTCAGGTGCACTCAGAAGACATTCGCGTGTGATATCATGTCATTTTGTTTTTGATTTTCAGGATATTGCAAGCCTAGTTATAATAATATTTATACAATATAGTTAAAATGATATATATACTTGATCTAACTGTTGTTACTTTCTCCGCTTCAGTGATGTCCAGTTAACAATATTACAAAATTGTTTAATATTTTTCATTTAGTATTTTTTCTGTTTGGAGTAGGAATGTGTATATTCCATAGCAGGAAGCTGATCGGTAAGTTCTTGTCACGTGACGTGCACTCAAGGCATTCTTTTAAGTAGGTGCGCCTGGAAAGTGTGACTCGTGCGCCGCGTATGTGTCGATCTCAATATGGAAAATAACGAACGTGCGCGCACAAAAGGCATAATATGTGAACGGCTCTTAGTTAATAGCCTCAGCCGTAGTTAATCCAGTGTGCGTGGGTATTAGCCTCGATGTACAAGCTCGTAACTTCAAACTAGCGCACAGTTAGCGTAACTTTTAGTTGCAGCAGTTTTATTGTATGCAGAAATACGGTGTTGAAGCATTTACGGTTAGTTAACCGTGACGGATTAAAGCGCAGTTAATAGTGAAATCGGTTAATCGTTGCACCTCTAGTGTCCAGTAATTGAAATCAAAGTAAAATGTTAAATTAATTGAGGTTTCGATTTTAGTTTGTATTATTTAATCCCAGTGTTGTTATTTAAACGCTGCTTAAAGATCTGCATGCAAAATGCATTTTATTTTCAAAGAGCATGCAATTATCAAAGAATAATTTAAAGTCTGAGCTTGATTTCACCATGTATGGTTGAGTAATAGTGACTATTTCATGCCAGAATTGAGTTTCTCTTGCTTATAATGTTTGAGTTTCAGCATACAAGCTTATTATTTACTTCTCATTTTTAACCTGTGTCTTTCAAAACAGCTAGTTTTAACCAGGACTGCTTGTTTTGCCTGTTTTGGTTGTTTTCAGTTTGACTGTCAGGATGTGGCAAGTTGGCAGGTTCGTTTTCTGTAGTACTGTTTCTTTCCTTTGCTGGAAAGATTTATGAAAGCATCCTCTTTTGCCTGCCCATTTGACTGGTGATTTAAAGGGTTTTAGCCCTCCTCAGGCCTAGAGTTTTCTTTTCGAGTCAACAAAGCATGACTCAGACAAGGACAAGAGACATCCAGAGAGACCTCACCAGCTAATAAGCACAGTAAACTGCTCTGGGAGACTTCAGATGATGAACCACTATAGTTCCACCTGATCTCACACAGATTTGACGTTTCGTTTTTTTTATTTCATGTTTGTGATGATGGGTTCAACCAGGGTCAGTTTATTTGTTTAGGAGTAGTGGTCAAATTCATGTTCTCTGTGTTTAGAGGATTTTCTCAATACGATTACGGCCTCATTTTGAAGTCCCATTAAGAGGGAGTTCTCTCCCGTCAGGGTTAATCCATTCTAGCACATTCCTGCTGGGAGAATCCTCAGGGTTCTGATCATCCCAGACACCCCTTCTGAAAGAGGACTGCCCTTAATGTGCTCTCTTCTGCCCTGATAGTGGCTGCAGAAGGTATTTGGCTCTTTTCTATGGTCAGCGGAGTAAATTTTGGTGCTTTAGCATAGTTATTTTAGCATTTTATTCTTTGTTCTACTTTATTTTTAATAAACCTTTTGTGAATAAATGGATGACTGTATAGTCTGTAAGAGTGTGAATATACACTGGTCTCATGGTTCAGTTTGATTACAATTAACGTCAACGGTTTGGATGAATTCGAGGTCACGATGCATCGCAATTCATTGACCATGCACTTCATTCTCAGCTTTTATTACACTTCATGTGTAGTATATTACGGCTGCACGATTATTCAAATAAAGATTGTGATCTCGATTCGACCGTCCACACGATCTTCAATTCAGCCAATTATATTTTCAAGTTCAGGAGAGAAGCGTAAAGGCGGTCACACAAGTCTTCACATTGTTTTATTAACGTTTTTTTAATAACGGCAATGTGGACACCTTCAAATGGTGTTGAAAGAGTCACATACTGTATTTATAAGGTACAATTCACCCAAAAATGTCATTTCTTTGTTCATGTAAATCGATACGCGGCCACAAAACCACATGCGAGCTGACTGTGAACTGTGTGTTTACTACAGGGGACGTGCACGTCATGAATGAGCTCTACTTTAGTGAACAGAACCTGCATAGGCTGAGAATAACAAGTAATAAAGTTGTAAATAACGTTCAGTTTGTTGCATAGAATGATCGTTTGGGAGCTCTATGGTGCATGGCTAAATCTGAATCTTTTCATTTCACCTTAAAGATAACACTCTTCTAAAATGTATCAAATAAGCAATAACGACATGTCCATCATTGTGTTCAGCTATTCAGTGAGTGGGAAAGGAGGACATTTATACTCTATACAGCGATGTAAGCGATCTTGGGTTCTACTGTACATTCAATGTTAGCAGAGGAATGTCCCAGCAAACTCACAAGCAGCAAAATGTGCCCAGATGTAGGCTTTTAACATATTTGAAGCTCTTTAAATTGCTTGCACATGAGTCTTGCCTCTCTCGCCATGGTATGCTTATCGAATACTCATCTCGCCTCGCTTGCTATAGTAGACTACACAACAAATGATGTCAGAAAACCATTAGGACATTATAACTGATGACCAAACCGATACTAAATCATCCTCATCTGAGTCAGTCACATGGCAGGATCTGCACTGTAAAGTGAGGATTATAACTGACCAGGAAACACAAATTGTTGAGTCATTGCGAAGTTAGGGTTAGGCTTAGGTTTTTTAGTTACTTGTGTTTTAAGGATAACGACTGTAATTCAAACCATGCGTGTATTAGAAATGATAATGTTTGTAGCTTATTTTTTCAATTATATACAACGAAGTTTAAACAGCGTTATTTACTCACATTTGATTGATTCAATTTCTGTATTTGAATACAGGTAGACTTTCACTGTCTATTTTATTATTTATTTCATTTGTTTTGCTTTATTCTATTTATCTATCGCTTTATGCAGATACACTGCCCTATCACATCATCACAATCAGTCTAAATTGATTGCAACCGCTCAAATCAAGTTGTGCCTTTCCTCTGCTAGAACCATATTCATATCGCAGATAAACTAAACATTGCTATGCCCAGTTTATCCAATATCGTTTAGCCCTAATTGCGATACACCATAGACATGATCAATGTCGACTCCCCTTCTACTTAGTACGTTTGTCGTAGGGCTGGGCGATAAAATCTGTATTGATATTTATTTAACGCCATTGTCAATATTGATAAAATAAAAAAAAGTTTGCTATGAAGTTTTTATATGAAGCTCTATAGTTTTATTAACATGCGCACTTTAGAAAGAATGGCAATAAGCTTAGGGTGTAAGTTTGTCATTTCCAAACGAGACACGTGACTTGCACGACGCATATATTGGAGTGACGCGCATGTAACGCGCGAGCATTTTCCAGGTACACCTAGTTGAAAACATCTCAACTTTTCCGAATGCCACTTGCGCATCGCAATTCATGTAAGAAGAACTAACCAATCTGCTTCACACTTTGTAGGGAATGTACACATTTCAGTATCAGCAGACTAATTACCTCCGACAAGGATGGCACATCCAAACACTGCAATGCTTTTTACGTTTATCCATAAACTTGTATCAGAGCTGCAGCAATGATTTGTCCATTTGTCATCCTCTGAGAAAAGGGTTTATGGTCGCCTAAGTACGAGAGATGCCAGGGGAGTGCGAGCGCAAGGCGCATTGAACATGGGGAAAGAAACCTTGCGCTTGTCACTTCAGGACAGAGTAACAACACGAGAAAATGAATGCCGCATAGCAGCAGTGAGGAGGTTGTAAATTAAAAAGACTGGCTTCTTTTCTTATGCATTCCAGCCACTAGCTCCCCATCTGAAAGAGTTTTTAGCATAGGGGGTAGTATATTCATCCAACTTCACAATATGTAATGTTCAATATGTATTTGAATAGCGATGGCTGCTGGTTCCTTTACTTGAAAGCTCAAATATGATTATCATAATTTGTTTTGTTTGCAGAGTTTGGGGTTTACTGTATCATTATTATTCACACTTTACAGATGTTGATCTACCTTAAGCCTGGTTTATACTTCTGCGTCAAGTGATCGCCGTAACCCACGGCGTATGCCTTGCGCGTAGCTGTGCATTTATACTTCTGCGCGCTGTTTCTCTTTTTTCTGCAATACACTTCCGAAACGCTAGCTGGCAGTAGGTGTTTGTTTCTCTGTGTCGAGTTTCCTCGCTAGTGTTCTGTTTTTTCTGAACACTTCCTTAATGTACAAGTGGCTCAAATTCGCTCATTTTGAGGTGGGAACCGGCGGACGTGCAACAACTTTAATCATAAGGTAAACACAAAACAACAGTCTCCATTCGGAGCTCCTTCACAGGACTCCACACTTGTAAACACTCGCTGCATTGGGCGCGCGACTCTCATCTCCGCCCACACTCGTCAACGATACCAAGCCAACCAATCACAGAGCTTGCGCTACGTGTACGCGTTACATTTTTTGAGCGGTGCGCGTCAACGCTGCAGACCGTTACGGCGAGGGGCTATGCGTCCACGCGTAGGCTGCGCCGTAGCATATGTGTGCGCTTGACGCAGAAGTATAAATTGGCCTTTAGTTGCACACACTTTGTAACATTTTATTCATCAAATTTAAGAGTCTTTTTAACATTAGTTTGTTTTATTATAAAAAGATATTTTGTTTAAATATTTTTGTTTTCGACCAATAAAACTATTTGCTTTAGTAATGTTGGTAAATTAAAATAAAGTGGTTAAAAAATCCTAATATTCCTTAATGAATTGTTTTTAAAAATTCAATAATTATCAATAACGAATTATATGAAACAATTTTTTTTTTGCAATATCGTTTAGTGCTAGTTTGCCGGTTGCTGTATTTTATCTCCAAAATCAAGCTTTCATTTTTGTATTTGATGTATACGTGTAATCGTTTATTACAGGTCAAGGATTTTATTTGTTATGCTATATTTATGTTAGGGTGTAACTTCTGTGTGGGCCTACAAAAATTCACTGCAGCACTTTATAATTGGTTTATAAACACCAAATTAGATTTCATTTGATTTCAAAATAAATGCAATTGACAAGACTGGTAATTATGAGACACAATTTCTGTGTTTGTGTCTCTGCATGCTGTTCTAGGATATAACTGACTGGTAAGGGTATATAGTAGGCATTGTTGTCAAGCCCTGAATGCCGCTCTTGTTGCAGCTGTTGTCAAAAAGAGCTTGTGGGTTTCGGTGACAGTGACATATGTGCCCTTCATGTCCAGGGCACTATGTCTTCCCGAAACCATGATTAAACTCATTCCCTATAAATGCTGAGCTGGACTTCTGAGCTGAAAACACTCAAGGGTTGAATCCTCAGTCTTTTTTTCCTTGTCTGCGCTTGCCCAACTCTGGCCTTTCATGTCCTGTGTGCTGGAATAAAGGAACAGAGTAAAGTTAATCTGCTTTGCTAAATTGACTGTCCATATTAGAAAGGTGACACATCAGTATTCAGGAGACTAATCTGTCTTTCTTTTGCTTTCACAGGATTCCTTGGACTTTGCAGCACATCTTCAGCATTTTTAGTTGGATTTTAATCTTTCCCATCTGAAGACGGCCATGGAATCGGTAAAAACCCAATCCTTCTTTCTTAAAATTTGGCTGTTATTGGCTTATTTTCAGTGTGGTGGTTGGGTATTGAAATACTGAGGAAACATGCGTGAAGCTGCAGTGTCTGTTAAATTCTGCTCTGCTTATTCTGGAGATACTGTTCATTTCTAGGGAGCTTGAAAATGGCGATTAGGCTTTTTGAAGTCTTTCCTTTCAGCGTATAGCTTTTATATATGTTTGAACACGCAGCCTTTATTTGTGAATGTGATGCCACAGAGTTTGTTGGCGCCGCTGCTAGTACCAACAGGCAGGTGGACGGCTCAGCTGTGGAATGTGTGCATTAAGAGCAGGGCTTACTGCATGCCTGGGCCCTGCCTGTTGCTGCTTTTGTTAAGGGTTTTTGTTTTTGAGTGTGGATTTTGCCTCGCGTAGAGGCTTTTATGAAAATGGGTCACTGCTTGCAGAGAGCTCGCTGTCTCTAATCTGGAGTCCCACTCCAGCACACAGCTCATGTGACCATGCTACATCGGTAAGCAGTGGCAGCCTATGACTCTGTAGAGACACGGCCTTTTCCCTGTGGAAACTAGCAGACCTGTGTACGCACAAACCATGTAGCTTTGGGTGCTGCTTTAAAATTATAGTTCATCCAAAAGATGCAATTCTGTTATATGTACTCATTCTTTAAACCAAGATTAATGTGGAACACTAATTTGTGTAGCTATTATTTTTTTTTTATATATAATTGAAATGGAACTAATCCTTATGACAAATACACACCTTATAGTAGTCCATAAGACCTTTGCACTGCATTCTGGTCTTTTGAGGCATTGTGTACATTGTAAAAATATTCGTAAGTTAGCAGTTTTTCATATTTTGTGATTCATGTTTTTATTTTTCCTCATTTATTTATACTTTTGAATTGCATTATGGGACCTTGATCTTTCTTCCAACAGCTTTTAACATCAAAAGTTGTACGATTATTAACGTTTTAAGTTTTGATAATTAAGTTTTGAATAGTTTAAGTGATATATTGTCTCGTTAAGGTTGTATATTATGCTACAATAACCTCGTAATATACTGACGGTACATTTTCTGTTATTTTACATACTTTCTCTATTTCTTATACATTATATTATTTCAAGCTACTAAAATGTCAATAAGTCACTTTCTTTAACTGTAGAGTTGAATTTTCAACATTAAAGGTCAACAAAGCAAAGATCAAGCTCCCATAATGCAGTTCACAATTGTAAGTAAAAGGAAAACACAAAAATACTAAAACTGTTGATTAACAGATTTTTTTTACTTTGTACCTCTATTAAAATGTTTGTATTTATGTAAAGTGGAAGGTTCATTGTTTCCTGTGATGGTGTGGGCCTGCTAGTTCTGTGGCTCTGAACTAAAAGCAAATCCAATATAATTTTCAAATATCTTTTTACATTTAATATAAACACGGGCATTGTTGTGTTGTGTTGTTTTTAGACAATATAGCCTATATAGTAGGTTTTTACAAAGTATGATTTTTAAAGGCTGTTTTAATGCTAGTTATTGATCGGTTTTCTATTGTTCTGCATTGCTGTTTTGAATAAATAAGCTGTGCATGGGCTAATGTTAACTGTATTGATGATGATATTGTGAGGCAAATGAATGGCATATTTGTGACATACTTTTTGTGGACCTTATTGAGGGATTTGACAGTGTGTGTGTAAATATTTAAGGTTTTTATAAGTGTAGGCTTTACACAAATATATTTTTTCCTATCTGTAATTGGGAGCTTTAATCTTTTTAGGATGCATGTCCACCAAAGCATTTTTGCTCTGCAGAAATGTGAGCACTGCTGTTTTTTTTCTGTTGTTGTCAATGGAAGTGTTTCGTTTTTAAAACGCCGGCAGCATAGCATGCCTTTTATGTTCAGCACTGAAATGCAAAAAACAACTCGGTAGACACAAGTAGGGCTGCTTGATTATGGGAAAAATCATAATCACAATTATTTTGGTCATAATTGTAATCACAATTATTCCAAACGATTACTGTTGAAGTCAATTATTCGCCCTCCTGTGAATCTTTTTTTAAATAAATGTTTCCCAAATGATGTTTGACAGAGTAAGGAATTTTTTTCGCAGTATTTCCTATAATGTTTTTTCTTCTGTAGAAAGTCTTATTTGTTTTATTTTGGCTAGAATAAAAGCAGGTTTAAATGTTTTGAAACCTATTTTTTTTAGGTCAAAATTATTAGCCCCCCATAAGCAATATTTTTTTTATTGTCTGCAGAAGAAACTAGTGTTATACAATGACTTGCCTAATTACTCCAATAAAGCCTTTGAATGTCACTTAAAGCTGAATACTAGTGTCTTGAAAAATACTAGTCAAACATATGTGCTGTCATCGTAGCAAAGAAAAAAAGAGTTATTAAAACTATTATGTTTAGAAATGTGTTGAAGAAGAAAATCTTCTTTCCGTTAAACAGAAATTGCTAATAATTCAGGAGGGCTGATAATTCAACTTCAACTATATATACAGTTATTTTCCTTTTTGTAAACAAGAAAAGGGAAAAAACACAATAGAATAAAAATATGTTTAAAATATGTAGAATAAAAAAGTTAATTATATCTACAAAAATCCTTCAGACAAGAGCAATGAGTGATTTTTGTCCTTTTGTTGTTTTATTAATAATGATAACAGTCAGCAGCAGGAATATTGCGCACTGTCACTTTAAGAGCAGTACGGTTCTGATTTATGGTTTTACTTTCACATGTCTTTTGATTCTCAACTTGTTTGTTTATTACATAACTGAGGGTTAATATGAATAATCACTAAACATTGCATTTTGACACTAATTTGCATGTATTGGACCATTAAAGCGCTTACATTAAGATAACTTTAGATGTGTGTGCTCTCTAAAAGTACATGCTTTTAGTCATTTTCACATAGAACTGAGCTTTGCAGAGCAACAAATGTGTACAACTGGAAAGGGGGCGGTATATGATGCAATAATCGTTTTATCTCGATGAATGTTTTTTCATAATTGTTAGAAGCCGAATTTGAAACAGAATACTCGATAAATTGCACAGCCCTAGACACAAGTATTTAGTCTAGTCAGTTTGTTTCCATTTAAACGGTTATCAAATTAGACGTAATACACATTCCTAGTTTGGAACTAATTTACAGTTTTGAGTGAGGTATTTCTTGAAGCTTTTAATAGAGCATCATATTGCTACAGTTATTTTTTCGGCACTCAGACTAGAAGAATGCAACATAAACAAACATACAGCAGTCAAGTTCCTTTTTTACACTCTGAAATTCTGATAGTTTCCTCCATTTCTTGGTTGCTGCTCTGGAGCTCAGAGATCCTCTGCTGTTTACCTCAGAAATCAGAACATATCTGCTTACCGTCAGTGGAAACCAAGGAGGCTGATCACAAAGCTCATTATGCCGATAGCACACACTGTATGTGTGTTTTCCTCACCCCACCCCCTCTCTCAAAACCCCTTCCACTTCTCATGTGATGCCAGTCACATGGTTTCCAGGCACCCGGAGCAGTAAATCAGAATCAGATTTTATTTTTAACCTCTCTAAATCCACCGCTATGCTGTGTCGGTTAGCAAAGGCACTTGCTTTAGCCCTCTCTACCTCCATTTCCCCTTGAACCCCACACGCATGCCGCCCTGCCTCAGATTTAATCATATTTGCAGCATTTTTTTGCTGACTGCACCGGGGTGGTGTTTGGCAGCGCTGCAGATGAAAGGAAGCCCTCTGCTCATTACAAGCATGTTTTTCTTGTCCTCGCCTCTTTCCAGAGCAGCTCTGTCCCTCAGTAAGATTAGTCTGTGCTACTCCAGTGGGGAAATGCAGCCTTGCCAGTCAAATTACATAACTCTCATAGCCAGGCTTGAGACAACTATAGAGGCTTTGTTCCCAAGTTACTCCTCCTCCTCCCTTTCCCTCTTGGCGGCCCACATGTTAATGTGGTATTGAAAGAGTCTGTGTGCTGTGAACAGGCTCAGCTCTGTGGTGAGAGAGCAGAAATCTTGCATCATTAACGTGCACAATGGCATCATGCTTGTATGCGAGCACCGAGATTAGAGCGGCAATCAGGCTCTTCCTGTGAAAGACAACTTGAGCTTGGGACTCTTCTAATAGTGAAGTCACGTGCTTATCTTCTCTTTATGAGTCAACGTCTTACTGTATAAGTGGGACTGTGATACGAACTGTTAAAGATGGCCATTCTAGGACAGCAATGTGTTTTTATTTTGCTCAGAACAACACATTTGAACTTTTATAGGATTTGTACAAATGGGTTTACACACAAGGCGATATTAGTTGCAATGTCTCAGCACAATTTCACAAGCAAAGTCCAGCTATTCAGGAATTTTCAAGTTCAATTTTCAAGAGTGCCTGCACTTTCTTTTCAGACAAACGTTCAAACGTGACCAGACCCTTTGATTGGCAAAGTATTGCAGTGCTTTCCACAGGCTTGAAATATACTTGCGGTGGTAGCCGGATTGAAACGCACTAGTTACCCACATCACATAAAGAGTTAACAATATGTGACAAACAAAACATAATTAAATTTTTAACAATAATTTTATTTATTGTGACACTGTTAAACACATCCATCATCTCTCTTTCTTTTATGCTATTCAGGAGTCATGTCAAAGTCAAATCAAAGTCATCTTTATTGTCAATTCAACCACATGTACAGGATCTTCAGAGAATCGAAATTTCAATACTCTCAGACTCTTTGCCATTATACCTAAAATTAGACCCAAATGCAATTATACATGAAGTGTAATCTAAAAATATACGTAAAAAAAAAAATGTAAACAATACAATTTCACTTAAGGGCATATGGAGGTTGTGCAGATGTAATCTGTATATAGTGCAAAAAAAAAAACAGTATAATGTGAAACAAGATATAGTGCAAAAGGCTTGTAAACATGATAATTATGATAAAGTGACAGATATGCAGAGGGCTTTACGGGTGAAACAGGTGCGGTAAATGCACCCACTGACAGGTAAAATCTGCTTCTCTCTTTCTTTCAAGTTCAAAGCAAACTTGAATGTCAAAGTATTTTAGATGCGTATATAAAACAGCCCATGTAATATATTAACATCATCAAATTAATCAAATAATCAGCTAATGAGAAGTAAATGACAGAAAAAGGAATAAAAGCAGACAATACCTCTAAAAATTATCTTAATTACAAGATTAAAATGTGTACATTATTTAAATAAGGCAAATACGTTGATTAACTATTACTAATGGTGTACATATATTTTGCAGTCAGTTTAGACCAGTCACTTTGTCCTCTTTGAGTATATAGTAAAGTTTTTCTGAGTCGTTTAAATAAAAAAAATAAATTATTTAATGTTTCTTTTGCTCTCACAACTGTGCACATGCAGTCAGCTGTGAAGCCAAGTGAAAATATGCTTAAGCAAAAATGCATACGAGCTTTAGAAAGCGAAAGCCAAAGTTAAATCCTGGACATTTTAGGAGATTTATGGCCCCTTTCCAGTGAGTGGTACAGCATGGTACGGTATGGGTCGGTATGGATTGACCTTTATTAGGCTTGCGTTTCCACTGCCAAAAGGGTACCAATGGTACTCTTTGGTGGGCGTGGTGTACGACAGAGAGTTTCAGTTGACGTCATTCTCGCTCAAGAAAATGTCAGTAAGTAAAGCTGTAGGGGTCGTTCACATATATTTAAATCATCTTTAATCTTCACCAGCACATGTAACCTCTGTTAAAAAAAAGTAATTCTGTCAATCCAAGTTCATAATAGTCCAAAAGGTAATAATAATAGTTAAGCATGGCAGTTTGTTCTTGTTTTAGGTTGCTGAAAGAATCATTTGCTCCTTTGTTGCTATTTCAAATATAGACGCATATGCGAGCGCAAGCGGAAAGCGAAACCGCTCGCTCTTTTAGTGCCTTGTAATAAACTAAGGGGCACAGGGAAGATTCTACTCTTTTTCTTGGGTTTGTGGCTGTTCATCAAGACGACGACAAGGTTTGTTTGTGCTCGGGTCGACTATGGCTCATTATTATATGTATATATTATTACAGTGTAATGTCTCAACTCTGTATTTAAAACATGGCTGTTCCTTTGTTTTCATTCTGGCTTGTTGCACGACTGAGTGACATATCTCTGTTAGCTAATAGCGTTCAGCTGCGTGTCTAGCTCCACCTTTTGGTACCCTTTTGTTGTGCTAGGTACCCAAAGGGTACCCAAAAAGTGGTAAGGTGGGGTTTGCTTTGAGGTACCATCTGACAGTGGAAATGGCCATAAAAGCATACCATACCGTACCACCAGTGGAAACAAGTTAGAAACCCAGGTGGGACAAGTTCCAAAAAGGCATGTCTCTGTGGGTCTACAGAGCACGTGAGACTGTCTGATGAAGTATTGTTGGCCGGTCTCTCAAACAGAGTGAAACGAGTAAACGAGAGAAGATTTTCCACAACTTAATCAATTGCAGATGTTTGGTTATATTGGCCGGATACAAAAAATAAATAAAAGGGTAGTGATAATAGTAAAAAAAACCACAAACAAACATGTAACTACATATACTTGGGCGGCCATTAGTATACCCGGGCAGCCCACTAAGGTATAGTGTGTGTGGGAAGCACTGTATTGTGTGTATGAGCTTTTTATCAATAGACTCCAAGTTAATTCATAGTACTTTAGTTTATAATTTGAGCAAATTCTTCACAACTTGTTTGGCATAAGAGACTTTTGAGCAGTATTAGCATGCTATCCATGCATGAATGCACACTCTCAGATTCACTGGAAATACCATCTGGGTACCTTTGGCATGCTGTTTTCGGCCTGATTTGGAATCCACCATAGGTCCCAGCGTTCAGTGCCAGTCCTGCCAGTTGCTCTGATTTCTGATTGGTTTCTTTATAGCTAATTTAATTTGTACTCAGCAATGTAATATACTGTGTTTAGAGCAGACGTGCTGAGAATGTTTGAGAGCAGAAGCGCAGAGGAAGTGCTGTAGGGTGGTTGTGGTTATGGGTGTGGTCCTCTTCCTCCGGATTACATGTGTAGCAGTTATGTGCAAGGAAGTGCAGCTTTAAGCTCTTCACTTGCCTCATCACTCATCTACCCTTCTCTTTTGGCAAAGGAACGGACGTGTCCATTTAGTAAATGAAGATATTCTCGTATTGAGAGGGAAGAGCTGCCAAAATTATATAGCCAATGTCCTTCTGCTTGTGTCCAACTCTAAAGGAGAACTTAAACACTCATGACTCATGGTGATGACTTTTTGGGCAAAAAACAATAGGATGATTGGGAGGCCATGATGGGTCAGAGCCGATGGAGGGAATTTGGCCAGAACTCTGGGGTTACACCCCTACTCTTTACGAGATGTGCCATGGGATTTTTAATGACCACAGAGATTCAGGACCTCGGTTTAACTTTTCATCTGAAAGACGGCGCTCACTGAGAGTATAGTGTTCGCTTCACTTTTACTGGGGCATTAGGACTCACACAGACCACAGCTTGAGCACCCCCTGCTGGCCTCTTCAACACCACTTCCAACAGCAACCTAGTTTTCTTGCGTGGTTTCCCATCCAGTATGGTCTTACGCACCATTTACACAGGGCGTCAGCATCAACGCTTCCCATTCACTTTGAATGAATGACGTCAGGTGTTGCTGAACTGCATTGTGGCTCACTGCAGAAGTTGGGAAATTGTCAACTTTTCAAGCGCCAACGGAAGCGTCAGCCAATCAGATCACTTGCAATGCAGCTCAGACAGTAGACGATTACGGACTAATTTCATTGGCTGATGCTGCTATAATGATCGTGTCAGCCCCAACTTCAGACACGTCCTTGGTCAAGCATTGATGCTGAAGCCCTGTGTGAATCTGACGTTACTACCTTAGTATGGTCTTAGTACCTTAGTATGTTTCTCCTGCTTTTGATTGATTTGCTGTTGCACTGTGATGCGGGGTTTGAGTACCATAATTGTGTCTCTTTGTGGTGCAGTCCAAAAGCAAAAACACAATTTTAGGTGCTCCACCAAGCCTTCTTGAGCCACTGAAAGTTGAGCGTCAGACTGTAATGTTGTGTTATGCATTTACATGCCATGGAATAAATATTAAGCCCACTTGACTGACAAGAGGCCCAATGAACTGCATAACCCATTGGAACAAATTAGAGTTTTATGTTCTAATCTGAGCCAAAGAGCCCTCCCATGGTGCCTCAGGGCAGTCATGATTTTAGCATGCTGATTCAGCTGTATGGTGCTTCGGCACGGTGATTAAAGCACACAGAGAGCTGTGGAGATGTTGCATTGTTTTCCATAGACACTCTTTCAACTTGACCTGTGAGCAGTAATTGGATTCTTTGTAAATGTAATGCGTTTTATCTTTACTGTGACAGTACAACGGCGGAAGTCCGTGTCTGTTTGTTATAGGAAGTGTATAAAGTGTCAACTGCCTGGGCTACATGAAGCTGACCATAGAGCAGGGCTGGGCCAAAATCTCACATCACCAAACAAGTCATTTCTTATGCTGATAATGATAGAAATCACAATATAGTACTTTTTTGGTTTATTCAGTCAATTAATCATTTATATTTTGACCACCTCAGGGGGTGCACTTACCCCTTTTTTGTCTGGTTCTCAAAGGAGTACCTGGATATGTGGCTTGATTCTCAATGATAAAGGCATTTTGCAATATTTTTAATTACAGGTTGCACATATTTGCAATGCATATGACATGTTTTCAGATCTAAACCTGTGCATTTACCGCAGATTTCTATACTGTAATCAGCTGATGTGGTCCAGCTCTCAAGGTGTGTGCAATGCATAAGAGAAACCTCGATTGCCACCATCTGAAGTAATATGGGAACCACACCATTGAAATGAATAATGACTGCAATTTCTTTCATGCACACAGAGATCAAATTTATTTTACTTTATTTGACATTCTTCCTCTGAGACTGAAGCATGGCAAAGTTGCACGAGCCTATCTACTATGTCCTATGCCATTTAATTCATATCCAAATGTATTTCATCTTAGGTAACAATCTGAATATAGCCTATTGACACTGCTTTATACAACAACAACACAAAAACATACAAATAAAATTTGTGGACTATTTTACACTGCTAAAAACACACATTTGTGATAATTATCTTACCAGTGATGCATGGGTCACCTGATC
The DNA here is from genome assembly GCA_903798205.1 of Danio tinwini. Classification (NCBI taxonomy): domain Eukaryota; kingdom Metazoa; phylum Chordata; class Actinopteri; order Cypriniformes; family Danionidae; genus Danio; species Danio tinwini. Next base: position 2,174,424 of record CAIGQZ010034999.1, on the reverse strand, counting down.
TTGTGGTAACCTTGGATGACAAGGGTTCACGTATAAGTTTAATTTCGCTTGCACACCTCCCTGCAAGTTTTGTGCATTGGTTTTCTCACTTTATTTAGAACTTCTGGGCAAAAGTTTGATCAAGAATGTACAAATATAAAGTAAAAGTCATTTAAATGTGCGGCACTTTTTAAAAACAAATGGTTACAGGTCCAATATAAAATACTGCAAAATGTAAACATTCTCTCTATGCTGTTATTCATTTTCCATGTGGTGGCATGTAAGATTGTAAGATGAAGAACAAGTATTATTGTAAACCATGTATTTTTGTGACAACTAATTAAGCAATTGAACATAATATAAAACAATATATTTTATTTTGTCCATGTTACAGTTGTGCTCAAGTTTACACACCCCTTGAAAATTTTGTTTAAATGAGAATAATTTGAACAAAATAAGAGAGACTGTACAACATGCATGTTATTTTTTTATTTATTACTTTCCTGAGTAAGATATTTTACATCAAATATGTTGACATAGTTCACTACACAAAAATCTAGCTGAAATTATTATAATAACCCCCTGCTAAAGTTTACATAGCCTTGGTTTTCAATACTGTGTGGTTTCCTGATGATTTGAGTGCTTTTTCTGCTTTGTAATGGTTGTTCATGAATAGGTCCACATGGAATCTGTGCATGCAGAAATCCGCAGATTTTTAGCTTAACGTAGAGTCTGATCGTTGATTTATTTACAATACAGTTTGTAAAGTAATATTTTATAGTCTTTCAGTTGATATATTATATGAGAGACTTGCTTTGTTTACCAAATAAGTGGATCTAGATGGATTTGCATTGCAAACAATAAATAAAAGTTAAAAACATATTTTTCATTTCATATATAAAGTTTTTAGTTACGATACTCCCAAAATCATTCCGCATAAATCCACAGATTTTTTTTTGCAAAATTCTCAGTGTAAATAGCAAAAAATGTCAGCAGATTCTTTCTGGCCTTATTCATGAGTCTCTTGTTTGTTCTGAGCAGTCTCAATCTCCTGCAGATTCTTCAGTTTTCCAGCATCTTCTACAGATCTGAACCCTTTCCAGAAGTGACTGTGTGCTTGTGACATTCATCTTTTCACACTAAGGATGATTAAGACTCAAACACAACTATTAAAAAAGGTTTAAACTTTCACTGA
>CAIGQZ010034999.1:2122637-2168250 GCA_903798205.1 Danio tinwini | reverse complement strand
TTTGTGGCATCGTCAATATTCTCGGTCCTCTTAAATGGTCAAGTTTTGTTGAAATTGAATCTTTTCCAAGTTCCTATATTACTGAGTATCATCAACACAATCTGCAGTGCCCCACACTTGCAGCAGATAAAAGGTTGTGAGTCAAGGAAGTGCGTTTTGAATAAGCCCTGTTGTTCATCTAATCTACATTTAGTTTGGTCTGTATAGAGTGAAGTTTTCTTTATAGTTGTTTTGTTCTGTCGAATGTTTTTAAGCCGCTCTTATCTGAGCGGATTCTTAAAGCAGGTGGGCATGTTTGTGTGCATGTGCGCAACCACACTTGAATCTCGCTGAAAGAACTGTGCTTGCTTGTGTTTTGACTCTAGAGAAGGTTTAAGCTCCTGCGGATCCAGGTGCTCTTCATATCACAGGGCTTGTAGTTACAGCAAGCATATTTTTGTGTGGACATGTGCATCCTTGTGTTGGTGTTTTTGTCTTCTCCAAGCTTCTGGATGTGAATCCTGTCAGCTGAATGGACAGAACAGAACCAGCACAGAATGGGCATGAACTTCTGCAGATTCATTTATATTCGAAAAAGAAGTTGAAGTGAAATCTGTATTGCAGTACTTATATAGTGATATATGTTTACTACATTCACTATGCACTTGCAGTGGTTTTGTGTAAAATTAAATGTGTTGTGAAAATGGCTGCAACTAACACTTTTAATTAGATTAAATAAATTTAAGGACACAATTTTGAGCATGGCATCAGTTATCAATTATACTTGACAAAAGGCACAGGCAAAGAGGTTTTTAAAGTTGTATGTTGTGGTTTTAATGCATTTGAAAAAAACAGGCAAGAATTAATGTCAACCACAGCATAAACATAAGTCTTATGAATTTTAATTGCATCCTTTAAAACCACAGGCAGAGCCTAGTAATATGACACAATGCATAAACATGCATTAACTACTTATATTCAGTGGTTTACATGTGTTTGTTGCCTCATTGCAAACATTCACTTGTGTCTGTTGCCTCATTTTTAAACATACACTGCAAATTTCAATGTTAAACTAACGTAGGATGCTGTAAAAACAGACCTTATGCCTCTTTAGGTTGGCATTGGATATATTTATAATATCCCACATTTTGTGTTCTGACACCGTTGGTAGATTCCTTGATCACGGCTGCCTGATTCACAGAACTGCTTACTCTTAATTAAAGCCTCCCATTTTTAAAATAAGAAAATGCATTTACACATGCCAACTTATGTCGATTTACATAATCGATAGTTTGTTGTCTCAACCCCAGTTGTAAATGTTGCTGTGATTTTTAATGTTTCATTTTTAACAATTTAGAATTCACTAGAAATGAGGCTTTTAGTGTGTTAGAATTTTTTAATTTTTGTTAAAAAAATTTCCCTATAAAGTGGTAAATTAAACATTTTTTGTCAATCTCCCGTTGTTGGCATATTTGCATCTCAATGTTTTAATAAAAAGATGTAGATAAAGGCTATGATCAGTGTTGGGGGTAATGCATTACAAGTAATGCAAGTTAAATAACAATATTACTTAGAAAAGTAACTCACATTATTTAAATAAAAGTAATAATATTTGAGTTACTTTTTAAAAAATGTAACGCGAGTTACTTTTTAATTTAATTAATTAGCTCTTAAAAATAAATTGCTGAATTAAAATGAAAGTAGTCGCAATAAATCACACAGTCAATGAGAGAATGTGTTTATTTTGATTGTATCAAAGAAAAGGAAAAGAGGATGATCTCAATGGACAGTGATTTTACAAATAGTACAAAAGTAGCAAACACATTGCTTTAAACTTTCAATAATCTGTATATGCGGCATCTACTGTATTGCTCTGGGGTCAGGAAGTTCTCAGATATCGTTATACTAATATAAACATATATATATATATATATATATATATGTATATATATATATATATATATGTGTGTATATATATGTGTATATTTGTGATAAATGTAGGTTATACAGTGCATTGTTAATTGCAGAACTAATCTTTTAAAAAAAAAGAAAACAAGTTCTGAAAGAGATCAAAAAGTAATGCAAAAGTAACTCAAAAGTAACGTATCATATTACTTATAAAAACTAACGCATTGCATTACTCATAAAAAGTAGCATATCGCATTATTCATCATAAAAAGTAACATATCGCTAAATCATAAAGTAACGTATTGCATTATCATAAAAAGTAACGTATCGCATTATTATAAAAAGTAACTTAGTAGCACAACTGTTTTTTTGGAGTGTAACTCAATACTGTAATGCATTACTTACAAAAGTAACATTCCCCAACACTAACTGCGATTCATTACTGTTTACATGTTAAAGCGTATAAATAATCCATGCTTGTATTGCTTTCTACTTAGAGAAGATTTTGTCTAAGATATTGTGTGAAAACCTTAATTATTGTAACATTTTAAATCTATTTAGCTACAGTTGAAATGAAATTGTTTTTCAGAGCAGTTATAAATATTTCTAAATTAACTGAAAATAGTGTCTCTATATTCTCTATATAGTACTCTACATTCTCTACAGGAACCCTAGAAGTTTGCTTCAGAAAGCGAACTCGAGAATGGGCCGGACATTCTGGGCATCTGCGGGTAATCAGCTGCTCAGAGATGGAAAGAAGTCACAGTTCGACTTTGTGTCCATTCTCTCTGCTGGATCCGAGCAGGGGCCAGCAGCCAGCCTGCACAACAGACGAGGCGGCAGATGGGGCCTCCTCAGACTTAACCCTTCCCACGCCACACATGCCCCATCTGTCCAGCCTAGCAAGCTTAGTCCGCCATCTTAGTCATCTTGCCTTCTTCCTTCTAGCCTGTCCGAAGTTCACGTGAACTGTTGAGGTCTCTAATGGACACCAGGCTGGGATAAGGACATATGGTTGGTTCCGAAGGAGGAAGTCAGAACGCTTTCTAATCTGTTTGCTCCCTCCCCCCTTTTCCACCCATCCTGTGCCATGCAAGCTTGAATAGAGACTTGTTTTGCTCTGTTTTTTTTGTGTACATAGACATGCCACACCCTGGAATATCGGTTGGCAGGCAGCCATCTTGGTCAGATGACTTAAACTGGCACAACCCCTAACTGTGTGTAACATTGTTCTCATGAAAGGGTTTGACGGTAGTACTGGGCATACCAGTTTGCCTCAGAAATGTTTTCTTATACTGCTCATTTTATCAATAAAGTTGCAGTTGTACTCCTTTCTTGGTTGATCTTATCACCTGGGTCATTTTAGACAGTTGATTGGGTAAATCTTCCCTTAATCTTTGACTGTATGTGAGTGAGCCTAGCAGGGATTTCAAAAGAATATTTTATAAAGTGTCTTAACTGGAATGGCGAGTTGGATCTTGCTTTTATTGCCAGTGAATCAGCTCCATTCATTGGTTGCAAGCACAACAACAACAAGATAGTTTTCTTTTGTTTGCTGTTTCCTTATAATAACTGCAATATAACAGTAAAATCAGAAGTGTCACACTGGTTAGTCATTTATAGTCAGTGCGCATTGATTTTAAGACATTTGAGTTCACGGGAATGCAGTGATGCAATACAATGAATTCCAGTTGTACAGTAGACTGTTAATATGTGATTTACCTCTTAATGCAGCATTCATTTTTGACAATACCTTCCACATACAGTGCAGCTATTTGGAGAACTCTGTTGGTAATGGTGGTTTAGCTGCACTTTAGTTCAGCAGCAACGTAGTTTAGTGGAACAAAGAGCACAGAATAAGTAGACCATTTCAATGTGGTCATGTCACTGGCCCATGGACATTTCCTGCTTGTTGTCAAACTATTTTAATAACTGTAACAAGAGGCAATTCGATCATATCTCAGTGTTAAAACAACTATCATAATGTTATTTATCAATATGTAGACTTTCTAGATTTCTCAGAAGCTATGGAAATTAATAATGTAAAACAGAAAATACGTTGAGACCAATGAAAAGATCATAAAGATCATATTTTGACTCTATACATTGCAGTTTTTCTTTCTACTTGTAGGACTTCTCTAAAACCAAAGTGCAGCCACACATCAGCTCTAAAAGCTGGAGGCACCTTTATATTTTCCGCCATGCTTACTCTTGCTTACTTCTAATACCGTACTACTTGGCGTTTTGTTGATCGCGAGTTAGTGACATCTACAGGAGCGGAGCATCTACTTGAATCGATACTTGAGGTTGGACTATCGATACACTATCGTAAAAGAAATTATCGCGATAGTTAGATGTATTGATATTTTTGCACAGCCCTAATATAAATATACTTTATTGTTATTAAACGCCCAGGATAGCTTGAAGAACAGAAATAATCCAGATATTGCCACAACAATCAGAGTCTCCTCTGAAATAGATGGGTCACAAAAATGAAGTGGAGCAGACCAAAATCATTTTATAAATCTTACGTTTTATTATGCCATAATAATATCTAACAAATAGATAATAATAACAAACAGAGTCTTTGTTGTTGTCGATACATGCAATTGATGGCCAATTAACACTAATTTGAATGCAAATCATTTATAATTCATAATGGTATTGCTGGTGTTGTCACATATGGGTTAACAGGTGGGAAAATATTGTCACCATCACAACCTTACCAGTCACCGAGAGCAGCTGACAAGTGTCTAATAAAAAAATAACTAAATTAGATGGGTGTCAAGAAATAGATGGGTCTCAGCTCTTTTCAGGCTTTCTTCTTTGTGTGCTATGAAAGGCAGCTCTGTGTCATATAGGCCCAGCAGCCTGACCTTTGTCCTGAAAGGAGATCCAGGGGTTGGCCAATGTCATGTTGCTCACCCCTCCTGCTCTGCTGGGAGAGCATGGCAGCTCGCTCTATATTGCTTTGTGCAGCTGTAGTTGTAATTTCACTCAGGCAACCTTTCAGGACACAAGTGGCCTTTTCCATGACCTCTTGCTGGGTCCTTTGCCTTCTCAATAATAGACAGAGGAGCTTTACACCCCTTCCAAATCCCATTGTACTGCTCCCTGGATAGAAGGAGAAATGGCAGAGTGTCTTTTCAGGCCCAGATGTGTAGAGTACCGGCTGTTTTTTGGCCTCAGATTGCACCCACAACTGAATGAACGGTTGCCAATGGGACAAAATTGACACTCAAGTGAATACGAGTAAAAAATAATTGACGCTTAATGGCAGCATTTTTCCAACTTTATAGTATGTATGCCATATATTTAGTAATTAAACCAAATGAGTGATTGCAAAGGCTTATAAAGAAGTAGCATGTTAAAAAATGATATTCGTTGAAAATAATTACTACTTTAATTGAACATGACGTTTTGCAAAGAAAGCTAATTTATAGACATGCACTGGCAATAAATCAGAACTGGACTTTTTAAAATTAATTAATTTATCGCTCCAAATGCATGATTAGAAAATGGACATTTGTTTACTTTTTGTCTTGGCTTACATTTAACAACCATTGACTTGTATATTTAATGCTCTGACGATTGTTGTATTATCAACATTTTATAAAAAGTTTCGTCAGTGAAACTAGTTGCTAGTTACTAGACTTGACTTAATGAAAACTAGATATAGCACATTAAATATACTTGTGCACCTTTTGATTTGACCTTATGTGAAGTATTTACTTGTATTTGAATACGTTTACGATATGTACAATTCTTGCAGATCTTGTATATTGTTGTGGGGGGTTTATGGAGGTATCTAGGGTTGTCACGATACCATAAATACAGGCCACGATACTATACCAGCTGAAGTATCATGCTACCAAGTAGTACTGCGATTAGGGCTGTGCGATTTAGGGAAAATATCGAATTGTGTTTTTTTGGGGGTTTTTTGACAGATATTGTGATTTTCATTTGTGATTTAATTTTGATAGTAAGCTTCAGCTTAATAATCTGTATTGAATATTCTTACTGCTGAAATGCAGCTAGTGTTAGTTAAAAAATGAACTGTTTTTCCTTAATAATAATATGTCCATATTGATATGCACATCAATATAGTAGCATTTTTTTATGACACTGTATAACAATAATTAATATTTTACAGTACTGTGACTGTTTGATTTGGGGTTAGGAGGGTGGGGGTTGTTGTTAAATACAATTTATTGGGTAATTTAATAGATGACATAATACTTGTACAACTACTGTTTTTACGTTACTGTGACGGTTGGGTTTAGGGTTGGGGTGGGGGTAGACATTAATAAAATACAATAAATAGGAAATTTAATAAATAATATAAATAATTCTCTTTAACTTCCAGCCGCAACTGTATCTGATCTAGCAAAAAAACATGGCAGACGCTATCAGCCCATGCGTTCACATTTTGCTGTTTGTATGTTTTTTATTGAAGGAATTCTGCAAAGTTCGAACAAAAGTGTGTTCACTTAATTGTTCACTTAAGTGTGTTCATTTAATAGTAAGGCTTTCACACAGACTGCAGTCTTGCATTTGCTCTGGGTGGAGGAAATAAAATCTTTATATTTCATATCGCAGCCTCTTGCGATCAGCTAATCACAACGTTTCAAATTGCTATTGTGATTCGATTTCGATTAATCTCACAGCTCTAGTCGCGATACTGTATTAATTCATAAGTCAAATCTACGAAATAAAGCTAATTGTCAGAAATACATTTACAAATACATTTTTTGTCATAATACTTAAATTTAATTCAGAATTCCCTTATTATTGATAACGTATTATTTGTACATACTTAGTTTTTTGTATATAAAGTGACTTTTCATGTTTTTGCAATAATAATAATAAAATAAATAAATAAATCATTGATTACGCCATATGATCTGTCAAGACTGCAGCAAACTTTGACTCCTATTTATTTATTTGACTTTTATTCAAATAATTAATTTATTTATCAGTTTTATATTAAAGTAAAATAAAGTGGTCTATTGATTATTTGCCAGACAAATGTGTGAACATTTTAGTGACTTTTCCACATGTAACATTAACTATAGTAGAACTTTAACGGTACTACGATACTACCGTTTACAAACTACAGTGGCACTTCAGTATTTTGGAGCCATAGTATCGCGGTGCTACTGAAGTACCAGTAAACAGTGCAACCCTATGAATAGAACTATCTTGAGAGGTTTAGGGGTTTCAAAAAATCATATTGTTGGTTTCTAGTTGGGCTGAGGCGATTGTCATGCGCATTTTGTCAGTAAAGTCGGTTATATTAACCTTGTAGTACACTGATAAGCTACTCAAACAAATTGGTTTTAAATGTGAAATCGATTTATTGGTCAATAATGACATTGAGATAATCGTTCTGCAATAATGACAGCTCTTTGCATCGTTTTTTAATGAACTACCGCTGTAGTAAATGCTACACCTGAAATTATAACATATAATAACATGTTTTTACTCCAAACTCAACTCAAACCTATGCTTGTGTTTGAAATAAATCCTTCTGTAAAGCGTCTGTTTATTCAGCAACTGCTGTTTTCCCCCATTGGATTTCCTGTGTTTCTTTGTGTATTAAGACAGGTTTGTTGGTTTCCGAGAGTTCCCTTTGGCACATGGGTATGAATGACACTGTGCATCCTTGACAAGATGTGCATAACATTCGATTAATTGCCGAGCCTTAGATTTCTAGCTTAAAATGTTCAATAAAATAAGTAAAAACATCAGAAATATACTATGAAAAACCAAGATCTGTGGGTTTTGATGTTGCCCCCCCCCCCCAGTTTAATGACAGATGGAGCTCCATATAACTGTCTCCCTTTCAGAAGGCTAGTGTTTAATGCTTTTACATTACATGCAGTTTTGTGTGTTTCCCAGTCATTTTACAAAATTAGTGGAGAATATAGTTTATTTTTAAATACTTGCATTATACTAAAGTACTGCTTTAGTTAGCATTCATGGACCAAGTTATCTTCATGGATCAAGAAATCGATTGTTGCTCAAGTTCTTTATCTCAACCATTTTTCACCTGAGAGGAGTGTGGCGTTTCTGTCACCTCACCATGAACTGGGCTCAGAGAGCACCCCATCTGCCTGTTTTTGTTACTGAGGCACTCGGTTAGTGAGTCATAGTGCCCGTGTCGCTTATAGCTCATTTCTGAACTGAAATAGCATGGCAGTTGTGTTTCATTTTCTGTCTTCCTCTCTCACTCGCTCTCCAGAAGTCAGGCCTTAGTTTCTTGAATAATTACATTTGCTATAATCATAGCTGTATGCATGGTGATTCGTAATTTTTTTTTAAACTCTGTGCTTGTTATGCTATAGGGCCAGGGTTTGACATTATGCCAAAAAGGTAGAGAATATTGGCATTGCAGTATTTTAGTTTTAGGCTGCGTCCGAAATCGCCTAATACTCAGTAGGTACTGCATTTGAATTTAAATGTACTCGGTCATTAGAAAAGAACTTTCCATACAGTATGAATGTGAGCAGTATGAATGAAACTCAGACATACTACATACGACATAATAATACGTACCGCCCTTTTGTCATAATCACGTGACCTACCCGCATCAGTTGCGACACTTCACTCCCATTCATGAATTCTCTTGCGATGCGTCATGCACACTTCAGAATCTCGTCAGAAGTAGGTCATTCAGGTACTTCTGGAATTCGGACATACTACTCGGCTCACATACTGATTTTAGTGTACTATCTATTGTGGATGTATGTGATTTCAGATGCAGTCTTAAGGCCCATACACACAGAGACGTTTTTTGCTCCTGTTTTCCGTCAACGTTTAATGCCTAGTGACTAAATAAAGGGCGTCAATGTGATCGTGCACACCAACGCGCAAAACGCCAGGCGCAAAAGCGTTATTTTTTAAAAAAATGCCTAATGTTCGTTTTTTTGTTTTGACGCGCCGCGCCACACCAATGTGCTGTTTTTCATTGATATTTGTCTATTAATGCTACGAAAGCAGCAAACGCCATTGTCCCACTTGTTTACACTATTTGTCCGCGTTTTTATTTTTATTTTTTATTGTGGGCGTTTCGCATAGTTCGGTAGCACAATTCTGATTGGGCAGAATGAAAGTGTGCTCACTTAATTGGCTAGTAAGACTATCACACACAGACGACACTCTTGCATTTGCTATGGGCAGATCGCAGCTGCAATTGCAACGTTTCAAATCGCGATTTGAATTTGATTAATCGCACAGCTCTAATTGTAAGTATGGTTAGTTTTCCATATTTTGTAAGGATTTTCAGTTCTGTTACTCTAGCAAACTGTAGCTCTTGGTCAAAAGTGGTTATTTAATTGTTGTACCGTAATATGATTATTTGAATTAAACAGTCGACGCTAGTTTAAATGGTAAGAGAAAACTAGTCTATTTTTATTTTTTTACGTAGCATTTAAAAAACATTATGGTAAAATCAATGTCCAGACCATTACAATGACAAATTTAGCAGTTTTGAAAGCTCTTTCTCCAATTTTGTGACCTTTCATTTCCACAAAACTTACTTCAATTGTTAAACCCTCTTGTAAATGTTTTCTTTTGCCAATTGAAATTGTTCCAGATACCAGAATCTGGCATTTCACCTTTGACAATTTCAGATAATAATAACTATTATAAATATTCTGGGAATATTTTAAACATTTACATAGAAGGGCGATTATCAAACAGATACAGTTATTGCTTTGTTGAATTGAGTACAGCTTTGTTTGTATGTGCCTGAGCTTTTCTGACCTCTGATACTGGTGAAGTTCTCAGTCATGTCACATGGCCATATCACCAATGCAGTGGCAGGACACTGATCATTCATAATTCTCTCTCTCTTTCTCTGTCCCTCTCTCTCTCTATCCCCAGGATGGGCACATTATCTCTCTGACTGTAAGGACTCCATTATTTACTGAGCACTGAGCCCGTCCTAATATAATGTTCCATTAGATTGCATCAGCCAGATTTATTACTGGGTTTTCTCTCTCACCCCCACTGACTTTCTCTCTTGCCTTTTATCCTGTTTTTGTCTCTGGTCAACATGAAAAGAAGGTCCTGGGTGGAATTTGGGATTTAAAAATGCAAATCTAATTAATTGACAAACCATGATTTAAACCAATGACTAATTTAGAGCCTTTTACGATGTAAGTATGTTGTCCCATGTTGCAGGTAGATACAAATACATGGTCATGGCTACAAATTTGCATAACAATCTAGACGGATGAAGACTTCCATGGTAGTAAAATCATGTTCAATGTTCAAAAAAAAAGCAAAGGAGGATTTGTTTGATTATTATCAGTGTGTACGGCTTTTTAAGTGCTCAAGCTTTTCAAAGTCATGTGAGTTTCTGCTTGACTGTCATTGTTTTATAGTGTGTCTGCTACTAAAAAGGTTTGATTGCATTTATTTTACAATTTATTTAGAATTTAAGCAGCCTCAATTTAACTTTTTTAGACAAGCCCTAATTCGCCTTGCGCTTTGTGTAAACATGATGTGCAGTAGTGTAAAACATCTCAAATCACTATACAAGTTATCTCATATCCTGATAACAATATATATCACAATATAGTACCACTTACCAATTACTGTACATTCAATCAATTGATAATTTATATATAGACCACATATAAGAGACTATTTCTGTTTTACATATTAAATATATTTACTGTGGTCATATTTTTCACTTTAGTTATAACTTCAAATGTTTGATGAAAAATGTCCAAATACAAAATATTAATCAAATATATAACACTTATAAATAAAGTGTAAAATGTAAAAATATTTCACAATGCTGTTATTCATGTTTCAGTCTGGATCCCCATGGTTGTGTAATATTGCGATCCTATTAGAAATGCAAAAGTATTATTGTAAACAATGTATTTTGTGACACCACAATATAAGCCAAAAACCATAATATGAAATAATAGACTTTATATTTTGACCATACAATTTATATTGTCATATTGTATACAGCTCTACTGTACAGTCAGCAAATCATAATGAAATTAACCCCAGCAGTGTGATCTGCACAGAAATTGGAAGGGACTTGTTTTGGGATAATGACCAGTGATGGGAATAACCGTGCTATTAACGGCATTACTAATGGCGATACTTTTTTCAGTAGCGAGTAATTAAATGAATTACTGTTTCCCCCGTTACAACTCCTTTACCGTTACTGACAATAAAATGCTCATTACTATAATTGAGAACAGTGAAGATGTTTTCATTTCTCTCAGCCAAAGGACTTCTATTTTTCTGGAGTGTGTGTGAGTTCGAGGCTGGGGCGGGACACATAACTAACCAGTGATGATGATTGGTGTGTCTGTGAACATGGTGTAACTGAGAACGTGATGATTAGCTTAGATAGAGTGAATTTCCATCGATTGCCAATCAGAGGCAGAGTAGGGCGGGTGTTCACACAAGCATACGCACAATCAGTCGCACACATCAACAACAAGGAGTCCGAACAATGGAAAAATCCAACAAGTTTGAAGGTAGTGTTCGCAAACTGGAAATATAAGCACTATTTTTTCCTTGTGGAAGTGAAAGGCAAGAATGTTTATGTTAGGGATGTCCAGATTCGATCACATGATCAGAAATTGGGCCAGTTTACGCGGTTTCAGACTCAATCGGAATCGGATGTTACCTTCCGATCAGGACTCTTAATATAAATGTATATATATTCTCATTATTTTTTAGCACAGATAAAATATAGATATGCTGTCGCACAGAGTTAGACCTCTTTCTTGACTTCGCACAGAAACAGCAATGCGTGCGGCATGACATCATTTTGTCGCAGAGACGGTATTGGTTAAATGCCGGCAAAGTAGAACACGGAAGCAGCTCGAACAGCACGAGTTTGTCTGCCATCTGGAGTTATTATAAAGTTGATGACAACAACATTGCCATAGCAAACTGTGAGACATGTAAACTTGGGATATTTATATAAGATTGTTTTAGTATTTACTGTTGTACTAAAGTCCAGAAGTGAAGAATTGATGTTATTTATTGCTTGATAGTTCAAACTACCTCACAGAAGTGCTCTGTTTGTTAACAGAGTTGTTGAATGTTAAAAAAGGTGAATTAAATAAAAAAATAAGGAACCTCCTCGATCTGTTTCTTCGCTCATCTTTATTATTTTTTTATGTATTATAGAAGTATCGAGTCAGCTATCGTTACTTGGCATGGGACGATAATCGTTTTTAAGGTATACCACAGTTTGGAAAAGTCAAGGTTTTAAAACCATCAACATTTTCAGTAATTCAGTTTTTAAGGTATGTGTAATATATTTTTATTTACTTTTTTTTTGATGTTATGACAAAAGTACCTCCAGCAGAAAAAGTATCCAAAGATGTCGTTTTAAGATGTAAAGAAATCTGTGTTTTAGAAACTAATAAATACAGCAGAGTCAATGATTCATTTGAATTATTTAGCCTGACATGTTTACTGTTCCAAAGTATCAAATTTCAATTTCAACGGGGGAAAAAGTTTGTTTTTTACCCAGACATTTAAAAAGAATATATTTTAGAGCAGTAATAACAATAACGTGAAAATGTTGTATTTTTATCCACGGTTATCATACCGTCAGAATTTATACCAGCCCATGCCTAATCGGTACGGTAAATACTCAAAATCAAATGACTCAGACTTGCACTCGAGGGCAATAAAACCTGATTGGGACATCCCTAGTTTATGTATTGTAACTTATGCCCAGGAAAAAAGAGTCTCTCTGTGTCGATGACAAGTATTTCTTATCTAATTAGGCACCTCACGTTGTCACATGAGGCCACAAAATTAGTGGCTACGCAGGTGATAACGTGAGCTCTTCTACAAAAGGCCACAACGTCAAAGCAAATAAAACCAAATTTTTCTCCATCGCAAACACTTATTACTCAGACGGAATTAAACTAAATGATATCTAGATATATAGTTGAGGACATGCTGCCATTGCCTCTCACGTTGTCCCACAACAACATTAAAATAGTGTAGATTAGTGTACAATATTTTATATTTATTTTATAGTCATTTGACAATTAGATTTGTTTTAAGGTAGCGCAATAGTTCCTTTCCCTGGTAATTAGCTACTTTTATGCTTGGTTACTGTTTGTGAAAAGTAACTAGTAACTTACCTAATTACTCTTTTTAAGGAGCGTGCCCAACACTGATAATCACTTGCTGATTGCACATTTTCTTATTACGTAGCTACATAGACAAGTACTTTACTTTGGCTGTGCCTGTGTAGTCTAAGTGCTTTACTAGTAACAAAAAATTTTCTCCCCATATTCTTCTCAATCCGTTTTTTCTTATCCTTCATTGCATATTCTCCTTGTACCTCCTTCCCTAAAGCTGATGTTCATATTTTGCTCACTCTTTCTTATAGTCTGTCTTCTCCTGTCATCTCCTTCTCTTATGACTATATCAGCTAAAGTAAAATGTTAGTCTAATCTGGGTCTGTCTCTCTCTCTCTCTCTTTGCCAGAGCCGCTTGTGCTCTCAGAGCCACAGTGCTGATCAGGCTGAAAGTGCCTGTCGATTGAAAGACATGAGCTTGCATCATGAATATTTCCACTCAGCGGGAAACGCTCGCTGCATATTGAGAGAGCCGACCCGGCCCACACCAACACGCTGCCCCTGCCTTCTACCACCCTCCTAACCACACTAGGCGTTCAGCACGCATCCGTCAGATAATCTTCCATCATCATGCCATGTCTGATGGGTTGAAAAGGCTGGCTGCTCCACTGGAAGAGCTGCCTGGGGAATTGAGATGGGAAGGTTGAATATTATACAGGGTGTATGGGATGTGAATGGCTGGACGATCAATAATATTATTAGAATGAGAGGGCACGATGGAAAGGAGAAGGTCGATTGAGAGGGAGAGAGAGAGTGTGAGAAAATAAGATAGTAGTTATTGGAGCTTGTTGTTTTTCATAAAGATTAAAAATTTCCAATTACGAAATCAAATGATGGTTTGTAAAAATACAGCTAGTACAAAATGAAATGTCTTTGCAATGATATTACTTTTTACAGTTCTGGTGTTGATACTGTCATAACTCTTGTGTTTAACATAAAACACTACTATAGTGGTCCCTCGCTAGAATGCCGTTCTCCTTTCGCAGCCTCGCAGTTTCACTGATTTTGTTTATGTGCAATTTGACATGTTTATTTCTATTATTATATTTTTTTTATAGCGCATTGTGTTCTGCGTCCTGATTGGCTGTGGACCATTGTCAATCGATGTCCTCCGTGTCTCCTGTACAGTACAGAAAGTTTTTTTAGCTTGCCAAAAAACATAAATTGCAGATTACATCACTAGCAGTGTAAGTTCCAACAAGTATGCAAAAAGGGTTGTAATTGTTTGTTGCAAAAATATTGTAAAGGGGGTTGCACAACCAATGCGCCACACAGCACCCTGCAAACATAGGTTTATATCAGGGTATGCATATTGGTGCCGCAAGTCAGCGGCTGTCTGCGGTGCCCAGCTACGACTCAGGACACTGTTCATATTTCTGACGTGCCACAGATCTGAATAATTTCATTTTAAATAACAAGCGAATGTGGCGCATCCCCTGTGCAACCCCCTTAAGGATGGAGTCTGATGTAGTTTTGATGATCAGTGACTGCAAGAAAAAGAATATTACACTCAATGCCAATATTATCCGCACAAAAGCTATAAAGCTTTATGAATCTTTTGATGACAGCGATGATTGTTTGTGCCTGACAACAGGTTTTGATCCTTGGTTTTATTTTATAATACTGGACTAATTTTTCTATGAAAGTTTGAACTTTGAGAGTGTTTAAACGAGAAAAGTGTAAACATGTTAATGCCTGTCAGAGAAAAGTGTATAAAGTTTGTAGTGAGGGGTTTTTGAGGCTTAAAACATCTATAATAATTGTAAAAAATAAAGCTATCGTTATTTAAGAACGTCACGCCCGCGAATAACAAGGGAACACTGTATATGCAATTGTAAACATTCTATGGGCTGTAAAATAAACCAGGTTACTAGTAAGGTTGTCAAAAGTATCGAGTTTAGTACCAATCGGTAAAAAACATCCACTTCCTGCTAACATTTGAGCACTGTTGAGCACGTACTTAAACACCGTTGATTGGCCATTGTGTTCATGTGCTCAACCGAGATGACTGTGATTGGCCATAAAGGTCATTGGTTAACTGTTCTTCACCTCTGTGCACCAAACACAGAAACATGGACACTTGAGGGTTTTAAAGCTGGGTAGATCAGCTGGTCTATTCATGAGCTGACATACAAGAGATCCGCTGATGGATTAACTGATCTACGCAGCTTTACTGTGATATTTTAAAGGGCTCAGTTGTGGAGTAACCAAACTTTCTTGGTTATGCTTTGGAGTTTGAGTTTTTGCTACATTTTTGCAGTGTGATTCTATGATTGTAGTGTGGTTAACACATCTCAGTGAACGTCTTCAGGCTATCTTGATAAGAACTAGAATTTTCAGTTTGCATTATTTATTTATTTAATTTGGTATTTTTTTTAAAAGGCTGCAATACTAACAGGTTTGCTGAATTAATATATCTGTAATGTATGTACATTTAAAAAAAGAAAGATAAATTCATTGTTACCGTGCCAGTCAGATTCTGCTGTTTTGTAATTAAATGAGATTTGGTATTCTGCTTCACAAGCTTTTCATGTCCAATCTGCAATGAAGCAACACTTGGGCTTACTGTTGAACACTTGAATCATTCCTAGTAGCTGTTTTGAAAATATGAAGGCTGCTTTTTTCACATTCGTATGCTATTGGGCTGACCACTTGCAGTTGCCTTGACAACATCCCCTTGGACTGCACAATTTGCATGGAGGACAGAGAAGTAAGCATAAGCACACTACGTGATTGGGAATGAGATGAGCCTGATCTACTGTTCGCTGAGACAAATGTACCTATTATAATGATCTAACACTTCTGAACTCATGACTAAACAGAAATAAATTGGGAGTAACATTGAATCGCACAGGTATCTGTCAGAACCCGAGTGAAATCATTGTAAAAGATTAGAGTGTGCAGACTGCATGGTTCAATTTGTCTGTTTGCCAATGCGTCATTTTTGAAACTTTTGGTGGGAAAAAAACACATCCTTCTACAGATTTTAGTTGTCTTTGGTAGCTACTAGATAGGAATATACAAGTATTTTAATTTGTGTACTTGCTGATACAGAGTACCGATTCCAATACTTAAGGCTGATTTCTACTTCTGCGTCAAGCGCACACGTATGCTCCGGCGCAGCCTTTGTGTGGCCACATACTTCTCACCGTATGTTTATCCGCCATATGCCACCATGGCCATCGTTGATGCACACCTCTCAAAAAATTTAACTACACATCACAACAATGCGTATCGCAAGCTCTGTAATTGGTCGGCTTGGTAGCACTGACGAGTGTGGGTGGGACCGAGAGCTCCGTGAGCCAGATGGAGCAATTGTTTTCAAGTGTTGAGTCCCATAAAGGAGCTCAAGATGGAAAGTTTTGTTTTGTCTTTACCTTATGATTAAAGTTGTTGCACATACGCCAGTTCAAAATGAGCGAGTTTAAGCCACTTGTACATTAAGGTAGCGTTTAGAAAAAACAAAAGACCAGCAATGAAACTTGACACTGAGGAACATAAAAACCTCACTGCCAGCTAGCGTTTTTGAAATGCTATTGAAGAGCAACACAAACAGTGTGCAGAAGTATAATTGCACGACAACGCGCAAGGCATGTGCCGTGGGTCACGCCGATCACTTAGTGCAGAAATATAAACCAGACTTTAGATTTGGTTTCATTCATTCATGCATTTTCTTTTCGGCTTAGTCCCTTTATTGATCTGGGGTCGACACAGCGGAATTAACCCGCTAACTTATCTAGCATTTGTTTTACGCAGCGGATGCCCTTCCAGCCACAACCCATCTCTGGGAAACATCCATGCACACACATTCACACACATACACTACGGACAATTTAACCTACCAAATTTACCTGTACCGTATGTCTTTGGACTGTGGGGGAAACCGGAGCACCCGGAGGAAACCCACGCAAATGCAGGGAGAACTTGCAAACTCCACACAGAAATGCCAACTGACCCAGCCGAGGCTCGAACCAGCGACCTTCTTGCTGTGAGGCGACAGCACTACCTAATGCACCACTGCGTAGCCGATTTGGTTTCAATGAAAGTGAAATTAATTTTATGTTTGCCTGTAGCAAGGATGAACACAAAAATCTTTAACAGAAGACTATTCCAAGCCAAAAATATACACGCATTGTTGGTAACCCTGTAAATCGATAGACCTTATCAATTACCGATTAAGCATGGACATTTAAAGGATAACCCTTGCGCTGGCACGCATCCACTTCACACATTACATAATTAAGGATGTGGAGTTTACGTTACCTTATGGAGTCACTCTCTTGACATTGCATATTGGGGATGCACAAAACCCAATTATGCGCGGTTCTTCGTTATATTTGTCGAGTCCTGCCATTTAATCTGCGGTCAGGTAATCAAAATGTAGGCTGCATGATGTTTAATTATCGGTGGGTTGTGGGTGGATAAGATCAATAGTTAGTTATGCAAACTTTAACTTATTTCTCTAAGATATTAAGATGTTTTAGTGTTATTATATTTTATTATATTAAGATTATTTTATCTTGACCCACTGCCACAAATACTCATCCTCTCATTTTAAATATCGCACTACCATCATCTCTCAATGTTTCTGAGTTTTCTCGTTCTTCCGACCGAGTTCGTTCTTCAGAGGTAATCTGGGAATACTTTCAGTGCTGCGAATAGGAAACAGAAACTGACAGGCGCAATGGACGAATTTGTCGATAACAGTTAATATAGGCTTCTCTAAAAACAATCAATTTTTCACTTTAATTATATTTATATTAATATTTTTTTTAACAAACCAGTTGGGTGTTATCGGTGCGCAGCATTTCTTGTATGATACGAGTAAGTATTTTAACCAAGTATTGACCTGATACTGATATTGGTGTCGGTGCATCTCTAGTAGTTAAAAAAAATTAACTGAAAGATTGATACATTTCAGCAGACAACGCCATCCTTTCATATAGCCCATCTCTATTGGCCTTTCACTGACACCATGATCATTGAGCTGAAGGCTGAAGTGGCCACTTGTACGAGCTTCTGTCTGTCTCGCTGCTGTACGTTAGTGCGCTGTGGTCAGGGAAAATAAAAAGACACGTCTGTCTGCTCCATATTAGATTTCCAGCTTCACAGACACGTCCAGTTGAGATTTTCCAGCGCTGTGACCTTTACCGAGACCCCAGCTACCCTCCTCCTTTTTTTCTGTCTCTGGCAAAGGCTCGGCACTTCAGGCCCTGCAGATTATGCCACGTCATTAGAAGTACTGGGCAAACAGTGCAATGCTGCTTAGTTGGTTTTATGTCTTCTACACAAAGTCTATATTGATCGACTTGTTTTAACATGTTAGTGTAGTAGATGTGAAAAAAAAACAACAATTGTGGAACAACTAACAGATGTTCAGGAAATGGCAACACTGCAGTCAATCTGTGATGTTTCTGTCGGAACCCAAAAACTACCGCTCTGTCTGTAGCCCAAACAATGCTATGTTATAAAAAAAACTAGCCCACACTTTTCCACCACGATTTCCTCTGGCGTGGCTTTTGAATATTCCATTACTGACAGTTACATTTGGACCTTGTTCTAGACTCTGCCAGTGGTGCCCTTTTCTAGGACACGACACTAGGGCTTCACGCATGATATTGGAAAAATTGGACATTGCGATATTTCATTTTTCTATATCTATATTACAATATATTGTATCTACAGTTTCACCAAATGAATGAATAGCACTATTTGAAAAGATTTTATAGTTACCAAATGTATTAATTTAGCTTAATTGGGATGATTCTGTAGGAAAAATAATGATGCATAAATAGTAATAAACAAATTACAAGCATGGATAAATACAATAAAGCAAAGATAAGTGAAATAAGCTGTGTATCCTTTGTGGTTTTGTATGTATAAATGTAAAAATTACACTGCAAAGTCTTTATTGTAAAAATAATTCAATAAAATTATGCTTTATTAAACATCCAATCGACAAAGGATCTTGTGCCTGAACACTTTAATCTCTCTCAGGCCTTAAAAAATGCAAACTATAAAATTTTCATGTGCGTCACTCAGGCATTATCCGTTTCTGAAGGGATCGGATGTCAGAAGCTCAAAGTTTGTAATTTCAAATATAGACGCACACGTGAGCTCTTTCGAGAAAGTGCTCACGCTTTAGACGGCCTTGTAAACAACTACGGGCACAGGATAGATTTTGCTCTTCTTCTTGGCTTTGTGGCTGTTCAACAAGGGTTTGTTTAAGCTCGGGTTGACCATAGCTCGTTATTATATGTTTATATTATTATAGTGTACTATCTTGGTTGTGTATTTAATAATGGCGCTTCGTTTGTTTTCATTCTCCTGGCTTGTGTACAAGCTAGTGACATATCTCTGTAAACCAATAGCGTTCAGCTGCACATTTTGCTCTGCCTTTTGGTACTCTTTTGTTGTGCTTGGTACCCTTTCGAAAGGGTACCCAAAAAGTGGTATGGTACGGTTTACTTTTTGGTACCATTTGACAGTGGAAACGGCCATAAAAGCGTACCGACCCATACCGTATCGTACCACTCAGTGGAAACAGACCTTTTGAGACTGGATGTTTCTTGTCCAGAGCTTGCGTCTGTAACTGTAGTTTTCCAATAATTAAGCAACAGTGTTTCTGAATCTTTTACCAGATGTTTTTTTTTAGACTTGCTTGCCCTTTCTGGATGGGATAGGAAGGAATGGCTGTAAAAAAGCCTCTGTGCAGATGCTAATTGTGGCAATTTCAGCCCAACCATTTCTGGTGCCGCCTTCTCCACACCACCACCCTATGACTTCACTCGAAGTGAATAAAATGCTGCACGGACCCGGATGTTATTCTGCGCGAGGAGGACTTTCAAATACCTCTCGTTTTTTTTTCCTTTCTTTTTTTCTTTTCTCAGTTTGATTTAGATTTTACCTCCTCAACTCTCTTCTTTGGTTAGTAATGTAAAGCATCGCAATGCAGACCTTTCATCCTATGCGTTCATGTGGCTAGGCAGACTGATGAAATTGCGTGCGAGCATAGAGAGGGAGGTTGTGAGAGCACCGCAGAAGCTAGCCGGTTTATGGAGGTAGCCTTTTATTTATGGTGCCATAGCTCATGCCATCTCAATCACCTCCCCTCTGTCTTGCTCTATGCTTCCCTACCCTACCCCCTTCTCTTCTTTCAACTCGCCACATCTTTTCCACTCCTCTTCATCTCTCGCGAGGGATGAGCCATCTGAGGGAAAGAGAACGTAAGGAGTGGGAGGAGGGAGCGAGACCCAGAGTTGTGAGGCTCAACGGGGGTGGGGGGTGGGGGGTGAGTGGCTAAATATAGAGCCGCTTTTGGAGGAGTGATGTCATGGTCTGGCAGAGAGGTGTAGAGCTGCTTCAATCTCCAGGACAGAATTTAGAGTGTTGCGGACACAGGAGGCGGCAAAACCACAGAGGTTAAAAGATGTCTAGTCAGCTCAAATCAATACAGATGCTGTGGAAAAGTAAACAGAAGATACTTGCCAACTTTTGAGAAGAATTTGGGATTTATTTGGGATTCGTTTCTTGTTTGTCATGGTCATGTAACAGTTAGACTTTTTACGTTTTTGCACATCTAAGAGTCTCCCTGAATTACAGCAGCATCAGTAGCAGATGCCTAACAAGAATCAACACCTGGTCTCGGAGTAGAACCATTGCAGGATGCAGCCGTACATGTTGAAACAAGTTGAGAATCTGTTTTGGTCTTGATTTTATGTAGTAGTGCTGTTCTGTATAGTACGCTGTAATGTGAGGTGTTTGCATTTATTTTAAGGAGTAGGTCACCTAAAAATGGAAATTAGCCTCTACTTTACCCACCCTCAAGCCACCCTTGGTCTATGCCTTTTTTATAGTTATAGTAAATAATATTCTGGCTCTTCTGGTTCACCCAAAACTGAACATTCTTTAAACATTTACTCACCCTTTACTTGTACTTCTGTTGAACACAAAATAAGATATTTTAAAGAAAACTGTTCAAAACTGATCATTAATTCCAGTGTACACTGCCTGACAAACGTCTTGTCGCTGATCCCAGTTGTAAGAGCGACAAATAATAACTTGTCTTCTAGTTAATCATTTGGAAAAGTGTCAGACAGTAGATTTTTCTGATTAATCATTTGTTGAATTGCATCCCAATCATCACAAATACTGCAGAAGATCTATTTGAACCCGCATGGACCCAAGATTCTCACAGTAATTAGTCAAGTTTGGAAAATCAAGGAAAAATCATGGTTTGGGGTTACATTCAGTATGGGGGTGTGCGAGAAATCTGCAGAGTGGATGGCAACATCAAAAGCATGAGGTAAAAAGACATTTATGCTGCCCATTACATTACCACCACAGGAGAGGGCAAATTCTTCAGCAAGATAGCACTCCTTTTTATACTTCAGCCTCCACATCAAAGTGGATCCTAAAGACTTTAAGGCAAAGAAGGTCAAGGTGCTCCAGGATTGTCCAGCCCTGTCACCAGCAGTTATCCAAGCTCATGGGAGTCATACACAATATTCATAGACAATATTAATTCTTTTTCCACTGCACCATGACTTTATATTCTATACTGGACATTATTTCTGTTAAGTGACAAGACTTCTGTCTAAACAAAGTCAGACCTTACTGTCCTAATTAAATAATTGAAAATCAAGGCATGATCATATTTTATTTTGGTAAAATAAGCATAATCTAAAGGCCTTTGTCTTTTATATAAGCATTTTTTGATACCAAATGATCAAATAGAAGTCAAGTTATTATTTGTTGTTCCTAAAACTTGAATAGGCGACAAGACTTTTGTCAGGTAGTGTATTTATTTTTCCTTTTATGCAAGTTAATCATTACATGTTTTCAGCCTTCTTAAAATCTTTTGTGACAGCAGAAGAAAACAACATATAAATGTTTGGAACCACTTGAGTGTAAGTAAATAGTGATAACATTTTAATTTTTGCGTGGAAAATAATGTGAATACCCTTAATATTTTTATGGCAGTAAATGGTTTTGTTAATGCTTCAAAAGGCTTTAATTCTGGTGACTCTAGTGGTTAATGAATACCTTTCTGAAGCAAAGTGCTTGCTATTTTGTAAAAATACCCATATTTGAACACAAAGCTATTATCATTGGTTTATTGCAGCTGTTGTACATGCAAACATGTGAGGTGAATTGTAATTTTAAAGTGTGGTGGAAGCAAAGGTAAGATTTGGCAAAAGTGGAAGCACAAAGAATCAAAATGCCAGTCACAGATTATTACAAGACAAAATCTAAAGTATAGCCAAAATAACTCACTTTTGTTTACATCTCAGTCCAAAGAGTGGTGTCAATCCTCACTTCAGCTTCCGGTATACCCATGTCATAAGTCCTGACTTCACTTATTCGTGAAAACCCATAAGGCATACATCTAAAGTCTGTGATAATGCTTTATAAAGACTTCAATATATATGGTTTTAAGTCTTTGCTTCAGAAAGCATTCATTAACCTACTGGAGTAAAATTTGATTGCTTCTAAAATTGGTGCATCACCATCCACTGCTATTAGCAAAGCATATCCATCTCAGAATGTGTTCATCTGAAATAAGAAGGGCGTATCCACCTAGGGTGGCTTTTTAGGGTAAGTAAAATATGGGATACTTTTTTGGGGGGCCTAACGGTTACTTTAGGAGCTTGTCCCTTTCATGAATAATATGTGAGTATTAGGGAGAGCTGGCAGAAATGTTGTTAACTCCCGAATGATGCAACAACAGGCTTCCTCAAGGTCAAGGACGGGAGCATACAGGTGCCCATAATTTAGTCCTGAGGCTGGGTCTAAAGCTAACTATACTCACATCTAAACATCCTTAGGATCACTCTGACCTGACAGCTCTTGCCTAGGCAGTTAACTAGACATGATGAGAATCTGAGTCCCACATGAACATTGGGAAATCTGTCATTGACAAGTTCAAAACCTCCTTTTACTTTGTAGCTTCATCCTTAAAAATTCTGATAACTCAATAGCTCAATTGTGGAAATTGCAGTCCCTAAATTCTGCATGAAATCAAAAATTATAATGTTTATTTTGCTGGTTCACATTGTTATTCTTAAGGTAAATGGTTAATCCATGTCAGTTAATCCATTGAAAAACAAAATGTTTGTTTTGATAATCTTATATCAAAGTCTTCTGCATTTGGAGTGGCAGTCCTTCTGTTGACATCAGCCTGCGGGCTTCCATTATAACAGCATATTGATATCCTTAACCATGCTTCTCGTACTGTTAGTTTGCAATGAGGGAATGATGGTCAAAAGAAAGCCCTGCATTCTACTCAGTATTCAGTTTCAGTCTGAAGTACATCCCCATATTGAAATAAGTGAGCATCTAGTTAACGTGAGCTTTAACCCTTTTACAAGCTGGCTGATCTTTTGTTAATAGGTTCTAAATTGTCAGGAATGTAGTTTAATAAATTGATCTCTTTTTCTTAGAGTTCAAGTTAACGAGATAGTTCACCCAAAAATTCAAACAAATGTACTCACTCAAAAATGTTTTTTTACTTCCATAATATTAGTTTTTTCCTTCTTGGAAGTCAATGGTTACAGGTGTTCAGCTTTCTTCACAATATTTTTTTTTGTGTTCAACAAAAGAAAGTGTAATGGAGGCCTGCTAGCTAAGTGCTATGCAGGTAAACCTCACTCTTCTGACCTCAAAAGGGTGCTCTAGTGACAAATGTTAGAGGCCATGGTTTTTAGCCTCCTTGTTAGAGCAACCGACTCCCATGGTTTCCGCTACATTCATTCTTCCATAATGATACTTTATAGATAAAGGTCTATGGTTCTGCATACAATGACTTTATCTTGCTGGAGTTTATAGCCGTTTCACTTTACTTCAGGTCGCATTGATGCCGCTCTGTAGGTATATTGGACGCAATTATAAATGTTCCTAGCAAATCTAATAAATGTTGGAGACATACTTGTTACATAAACCCACTAAATCACACTTCAGCAGTGTTTATTTGAGAGCGCACGTATAGTTGAGGGCGTGCAAGTAGTTTTTTGCACGAACAGAGGAAATAGGCGAGCAAGCAGAGAATCGCATGCTCATATTACATGAATGCAATCTCCACTTGTAATACTGCGCTCATGACATTTGTCATTGAAATAATGCCATAGATAGTTGGTAGATGTGTGTCTACCAGGCCTGCCGCCACAGCTGGAAAAAATCCTAGAGGAAACACTGGACTCCCATACAAAAAATCTAAGGTTCGATCCCAGCTCAGACCTGGTTTGGTGCTTTAGGACCGGTGGGTTACAAGTGAGGGCTCGTCTGGAATGAGAGTGAGATTTAGGGGGTGAGTGTAACGGAGGCCTGCTAGGGAGTGCTGATCAGGTAAAGCTCATGTCTCTGACCTTAATAGGGTGCTCTAGTGACAGACGCTAGAGGCCATGGTCTTTAGCCTCTTTGTTAGAGCAACCGACACCCATACAAAGAATCGCCAGTTCGATCCCAGTTCAGTACGGAATGGGTGCAGTAGGACCGGTGGGTTACACGTGGGGGCTCGTCCGGGATGGGAGTAAGGTTTGGGGGGGTGAGTGTAACGGTGGCCTGCTAGCGAAGTGCTATTCAGGTAAACCTCACACCTCTGACCTTAAAAGGATGCTCTAGTGACAGATGCTAGAGGCCATGGTCTTTAGCCTCCTTGTTAGAGCAGTTCGATCCCAGCTCAGACCGGGTTGGGTGCAGTAGCACTGGTGGGTTACAAAAAAAAAGAAAGAACTTAAGAACCACTTGAAAATGAGGTAAATAGTGAGCAAATTTTCATGTTTTGGTCAACTATGCCTTTAAGGTGGTGTTTCAGAAACCTCTTCATATTCAAAAAGCTGTCTCATATCTTATTTGCAGTTGAGCACATCAAAACAGCATTTCAATACATGTTTTTGCAGGATGACACCAAGCTTCAGTGGGTTTTAGTGTTTTCATACTGATCATACAAAATCAGCTTTTTTTACCATGTTATTTGATAACCTCAGTTAACATTTCAAATACTGACCATTGTTTTCACAAAGGTATTACGTGGCTTAAGGTGACTTAAAATAGTGCACACAAGCCATATGGACTGCGTTTATGTTAGACTCGTTTGCTTTCTGCTTAATGGTCAGCTCCGATATTTGAGCTTAAAATGTCTTGTGCCTTGCTGACTTTGAGTGTCCACACAGTGCATTGGCACATATGCAGAAGGAAACAGCAGGCAGGCAGCAAGGTGGCTGGTGGTTGCAGGTGTTGGGCAATGCTGAAGGGAGTGGAGTCGAGAGCAAAGGACAGGGAGTGTCAGAGACATGGAGAACAGCTGTTGCCAGAGCAGGTGTGAGGTCTGTCCTGCCCTATCTAGTTCAGCTTTTATGCACCCATGAGTACTTAGTGGAGAGGTTTTTTCTCTGCAACGCCACCATCCTCTACTTTAAGGCCATACTGTCATTTGCACTCTGTGATTGGGCTTCCTGAAGATTTATTTAAGAGAATCAGGCTGGCAGTTGACGTCTAGATAGTTGAGTCTAGTTCGTACCTCAAGTGTATAAAATGTTGGTACAATACTGCTTAACCACAAGCTTATTTAAAACTTTGGTGAGTGTTTGGAAAATATCACCTTTCTGTTCTTACTGTTTGGAAGGGAGTGAAGGCAAGTGTTGAATAGGGAAATTAAGCTCGAGATGGAGAAGGACTGATGGTTTATGAATACTGTATGGTGAACAATGATGACTATGTTGAAGCTTTCCTAAGAAGAGATGTTGACTTGCTTTTATTGTTCTACTGGTGAAGAACATGGTACATTTTAATTTGAAAGACCTAATTATGAGGCAATCTATTTCTATTAAAAATTTTACATTTTATTCATATTGAATCATATTTTTCACTTTATTTACAACTTGCGCAAATGATTAGAAATATAAAATAAATATTCCTAAAATAAATAAAAAAAACACTTTTCAAAAAACTTCTGACTACAGGTCCAACATAAAAAAAGCATATTGCTGAATAAAATACAAAATGTAAACATTGTATTTTCAAGATTGCAACTCACCATGCTGTTATGCATGTTTCTGTCTGCATCCCCTTAATGCCGTGTAATATTGTGCTCGCTTAAACTTAAAAAAGGATTATCGTAAACAATGTTTTTACCCAGCATAATATAAAACAATACTTTTTTATTTTATCCATATTGTCATTTTGCCCAGCCCTAATAACTTTTATGATTCACTTCAAAGGTTACTAGTTAGCTCATTGGAGCATCGATATCGCATTGTGTGTCCGCAATAGTCACATCGCAGGATTAGATTATGTATTAAATATTATTTGTTATTAAATATTATTTATATATTATTGTATAAAATTATTTATACAATGATGGCCATTTTTTTATGTTTGATTGTTATATTTTTGTATTTGAATCATGTTAGACTCCACAGAAACCCATAAAGCACTGTTTATTAAACTGAATCACTGCATAGAAAAAGACTTAATTATCCCAGTCGATTTAAATGAATGAAATCTTTCTAAATAGAGCTGTTCAAATTATCTGGTTAAATTATACTCATAATCTAATATATATTGCATCAAAACAAAATATTGTAATGTCAGATTTTTCCAATATTGTGCAACACTAGTTACTAGATTAGAAATAGTGGAATTTTGGTTTTGGTTGGGCTGTTTTCAGGCCAAAAGTGCAAAAGATATTTTCAAAGACATCTTCAAGATATCTTCAAAATTTGGGTGGAAGTGTATCATTTCAGCATCAACACCACAATATTCACATCACAGGATGTGCAACTTTGACTCTGAATTATTGTTGGCCAGGAGCCACACTTTGGAAAACATGGTTTTTGGAGGCAATCACTCCAAAAATTATTATTATTATTTCTTTTTTTTTACTGAGACTGAGCTATTCAAGTTACCTGGTAAAATTGTATTCATATTGCAGCATATTTAATAGAAAAACTAAATAACACAGCCCCCCCCCCCAATATTGTACAGCTCTAGGGCTGACCTTATGACCTGTGATGTCATTCTAGAACACGTTGACTCTCGTTTCTTGTTGCTCCTCTGCTTTACTTCCACATGAAACACATAGAACTTCCCCTTTCCATTTTCTTATTCTCAAAAAAATATCTGTATGCACGTATAGGCCTGTCACAATATCTATTTTTTGTTGTACTCTATATTGCACCAAAATATAGTGCGATAAACAATAATTTCCTTTTAAGACCATTTTATGCCACTCATTATATAATGCCAGAATGACTATATAATATAATCACAATGCAAGTACACTCTTTCAAAGAACACATCATATTTTATTCTCAACAATGTTTCATTTAATAAGTCAATTTAACAATTTAATAATTAGTCATTGGAATCAGAATGTAAAAATGCATATCCTAAATCAATAATAATAAATGTTAACAAAAAAGTGCAAGATAAAAAGTACCAGGCTGTGATATCTGCTACAAGATCTATTTTTAGTCTTCAGGCACCTACATGAAAATATACTATAGTAATTTATAGTAAATACTATAGTGCTTTTTTAACCATACTGACACATTCAATAGCGATAGAGATGTTGCACAATCGGCTAAAATGTTGCTAGAGTTGTTTTTTTATGTATGGGCAATATATATTGCATTACCAAAAAGGATTGAGGTCATGCATTGTGTGATAAGTCGATATATTAATTATTGTGACAGGCCTTTGCACGAAAACTTAAACTTAAAATGGTATAGTACACGTTAGATCAGTATGTGCTGCTGTTATTCTCCCACAGATACACACACAACCGGAAAGGACTTGTAGCATGCACATAAACACATGTGCATGTACTCTGACATTGTTGTTGTTTTGCTTTTACTTGGCATTGCAGTGTCTGACTAGGTTTGAGATGTGGGCTGATGACATCACTACAATAAGACCATTTCAGTCTGTAAGTGACTTTCACACTACTAGTGGAGAACAGAGGTGAATGCAAGATGTGTGTGTTAGGGCTGGATCAAGTGCTGTTTTTTTTGTTTTTGAGTTTTGCAGATTCTTGATTCTTAAAATGGAGAACTTCACTAGCATTATTTGTGCATCTGGCATCCAATTATTCATCACAAACATTGCGCTTTCTTGTGGTAAGAAAATTATGCCATGGAATACAAACACAATGTCATTTTGACTCTTGCATAAGAAGGGGGAAAAATCCTATTCTCTGAATTATTTGGGTCCAGAAAAGCTTTACCATTGATTCCTGTCATCATCTAACTCTCCTTTGCACTTCAGCTGCATGATAATAATACTAATAATTAGGGCTGCACAATATTGTAAACATATGATACATATATTGTAAACATATGATACTTATTTTGTTTTGCTGCGATAAATATTGCGGTTTTGAATACAATTTCACCAGATAGCCCGAATAGCTTTTTCATTATTCATTAATTTAGTTTATCTGTTGTCCAATTTTGGTGAGCCTGTGTGAATTAAAGCCTCAGTTTCTTGTTCTTAGCTGACAGGAGTGGCACCCGGTGTGGTCTTCTGCTTCTGTAGCCCATCCGCCTCAAGGTTGGACATGTTGTGTGTTCAGAGATGCTCTTCTGAATACCTTGGTTGTAACGAGTGGTTATTTTAGTTATTGTTGCTCTGACCTTCCGCAACACAAGTCATTTGCGTCCACAGAACTGCTGCTCACTGGATATTTTCTCTTTTTCAGACCATTCTCAGTAAAACCCTAGAGTAGGGGTGTCAAAATTAATTGTTTCTTCGGTGCACTGCGATGCAGATGGGGACAATTTGATATCGGTTAAGTAATAGATCATAACTGGTTATTACGTACTAATGTCATTTATTTGAAATGCTCAATGTCACAGTAGAATACTGTGGCGAAGGAGGCGAGTAAATAAAACACTACTCCAACTTAAAAAGCAGATAATTGTGCACAATTCACTGCTTGTAGGTTTGCTGGACAGTCTTTCACTGACACTGAAGAAGACACAGCATGAGTCGCTATTTTACTACTAGGGAGAAATGCTGTAAAACTCCATCTCTGCCTCTCTCTCTCTCACTTTAGACATTTGACCTGCTGGGGAGTTTTTGAGGTAACTTTTTCACTCCTCTCGACTGTTAAAGCGGTACTTGTGGATCCAGACACGAGCGTGCCTGTGGTGCGAGTTTTCTCCACTGCGTCTATTACGGATTACCTGTGATAACCGTGCATTATGCGCATATAGACTGTAACCGCAGATGTTCTTTCCACATCACTCATCTGTAAACATCACTTTAATTTTTAAAGCCAATCACAGCCCTTTCTGTTGAGGGGGTGAAGACAATGATCAATCATAGGAGTGTAAGAACTCTCTTGATAGTGCTCAAAAAGCAAGCGGGATAATATTTACATTAGTTTATTTGCTATAAATGCTTATGTTGTCTTCTGTGCATGCATTGGAGTTTGGTCTAAAACGTTCAAAAAGAGTTTTAAAAATTACAAGTACTGTTCAAATATCTGCTTGTATTAAAGGACAAAATTGTATTACAAATAATATATAAATATATTTATAGATTTTAATAAAAAAATTATTGTGTAAGGAAAGCATCGTCAATGCACTATGATGAACCAAGATATCGAATTGAACAGAACCAATGGCATGATAATCGTAACTGAACCGAAGCATAAGACCAGTGTAGTTCACACCCCTACCCTCAGAGATGCATGTTGTGCATGAAAGTCCTAGTAGATCAGCAAGTTCTGAAAGACTTAGACAAACCCGTCTGGCTTCAACAACCGTGCCACATTCAAAGTCACTTTCCCCATTTCCACCTTTCTTCCCCATTCTGATGCTCGGTTTGAACAACAGCAGATCGTCTTGACCATGTCTACATGCCTAAATGCATTGAGTTGTTGCCATGTGATTTGTGTTAACGAGCAGTTTGATACGTGTACCTAATAAAGTGGCCGGTAAGTGTAGACTGATTAATAATGATAATACAACAATGAAATATGGTGTTTTTTAAAGCTGTAACTACATAAACGCATGTAAATAATGTATGAACACGTCCTGACATGAACCTATATTGTGGTTTAGGGATGAGAGCACCAGATCTGCTGTTATGTCCCTCACATGTTTCCCTGCAGTGTGGCGTGAGTATGTTGCCTAGCAACATGCCTGAATGTCGGCAGGTTTAGAGATCTTCAAATTGTCTGAAAATGAAACATGAATGATAGGGCAGGTGCACTACAGAATGGATTAACAGTATATCAGGAATCAGATTTGTTATAATGCTTCAATTGGCCACACATTGGAAGTTTAAACGGTCTGTTTCATTAATATTACTCTCGTTAGTGTAATATTTTAAGATTGATTTCTTTGCATGCAGCTGGCACATATTTAAAGCTAAAGTTGTTAATACATCTTGTGTAGACCATAACATAATCATCAGGTCACAGTGTATTTTTAGTATGTCATGTGCTTATTAGAACGCTTTTGAGGAGGGAAGAAACCTGACTTATGATACCAAACATTGGAGACACCAAAAACACTCTCTAATAAATTTTAGCACAAAGTAATCTGCTAATTGGCAGTGTGGCTATTACAAATGCACTATCTGGTCCAGTATTTGCTCTATTTTAGGTTGGTTATTTGAAGTGTATCCAACTGCGTCATAAGCTTTTCACATTTGAAATGGATAAGCATAGGTCATTCTAAATCTGAATGACTTTTATTCATGTTTACACTGCTACCACATTACCCTTCATATACTTTTAGCTGCTGACATTTCCCACTGTACATTCCCAATTCTGTGGTTAATGTTTTTATTTGCATATTTATAGTGTCTGTGTCACTGATTGGACTGCAGCATGCAACATGTTTAGCAGCTTTAGCTGGTATTTCCATCTTCTGTATTGCCAACAAGGTTTCTGTTGATTGCAGGTCTTCATTTTACTTTCAACTCAAACTCATTACTGTCCCAAGCTTGTGAAAAAGAGATCCTGTCAGTTGCTAAGGATTCATAACATTACAAGACCACTCATTTCATACTGATTTTGTTTGCACCACAATATGGTGTTTTAAAGCAGGGTTTTATAACCCTGGCTTAATAACAGTGTTTATAACATCAATAACCCAGGGTTGGGCACATTGTAAAAAGCTCTGTGGAGTACTACAAACCATACACCAGCAAGCAATGCCCCTGCAAACCAACAATCAACTGGGGAATATTATGAGAGCACCTCCCTCATGAATAGTTTGTGTTATTAGTAGTACTCTTCTACTTTTCTCACTACACACTGTTCACCCAACCCACTAAGTGATAGTTTCCATAGGTCATAGATAATGGAACTTTTTGTTTATCTAAATTTTTTGGTTTTCTGCTGAGATCACACCAAATCACCAATCACTTGCTCTAATTTATTCTTTTTGCTTGAGTTTAATTATTGGAACTTGGGCTGTAGACACGGTTGAGGTTAATTCCACTCTTTCATGACTAACATCTCACGCATTTCATGCCACATGGCGATAATTTGCCTCTATTCATGCATTTGAATTTGGTGCTTCTGCTTATGCGCTGTGCACACACACTGCTTTCTGCTCTTGAGTGTGCGCTGTGAAAGAGGTGTGACACAATGTTTGTGTTTTGTGCTGTGCCCACAACAAGTCTTTATTTGTCTAATTTCACTCACCTCAATTTTCTTCGTTTGCGGTAATATTTGTATGTCAATATGACTTTGTAGGTTTACTCATATTTAGGCCGTACTCACACTACGTACAGTTGTCTGAACCGGGCCAAAGCACGCTTATCCCCCCTCCCGTCTCCCCCGACGGCCCACACTCACATTACATTCGGGCCTGGGTGCGCTTACGTCATCGATGATGCGCTATTCAGTAAGCGCTCTCGCTCAGCACAGTGAAGATTTCTTTAGTTATATTGTTTCAGTCGTTTGATATGCGGTGACACGCAGTGTAATATTTCGCCGAACAGATCAGCCACTTTTGACGCTCATAAACAATCATAAAGTCCTCGTGCTGCAGGAATTAGGAAGTTTGCTAAAGGCACAGCTGACGTGCAGTGAGGGGTTTGCGTCTTTAATAATCTACGACAGTTTGCGTTCATTGAACAGTACAAATGATTAATTAATCCATATGAAAAAGTCCCTTAAAAGTCACGTCTCGCTTTCAGTTTCGAGCTCAGGCACGCTTGCACTCACACTGTAAGTGTACCGCGCCTTAGCCCAAGTGAACCGTGCTCAGGCCCACCTCTTCCAACCGGACCTGGGCCGCCCAAGTGTACCGTGCCTGAGCCCAATTCAGAGCACTCACACTTCTCAAACGATCCGGGAAACAGGCCTGGGCACAGTTCGGATAGCATAATGTGAGTAAGCCCTTAATGTGCGGTGTCATGATGTGTGTAAAATCATGGCTTAGCGAGGGTTGTTTGCGTCCACACTAATGATGCACGGATGTCGGTTATATCCACGTGCGCTGCAGATAATCCGCGGGTCAATCGGGTAATAAAAAAATATATTATGATTAATTGCGGGTGGGTCGCGGGTGGATGTAACTGGACATGGCAGTTGACCAGCAAAAAAGCAGAGTAGTGGACTTCTCAGAATGTGAAGATGAGACGCCCAAAATAATGGATGAAGTGCAAAAGTACTGTTCGAACCTTCAGTTAGAGGAGTCATCAGAGGAAAATCTGCTATCATTCTGGGAGAAACAAAATCGCATATTTACATGACTGCAGCGCATTGCAAGGAGAAGCTTGTACATTCCTGCAACAAGCTGTGTGAGCGAACGCTCATTTAGTGCAGCTGGCTGTGTTTTGGAGGCAAGGCGGAATCGTTGGATCCAGGCACAGTAGATGCTATTCTGTTTCTGCACAGTTAAAAAAGCTGAATCTGCTGTTAATAGCAAATGATCCATGGTGACCTATCATCAGGCTTAAAACAAAGAATTTGAATTATTAAAGTGTTGATCGGGTGCGGATGTATATATATCAGATAAAATAATGTGTGTGGGCGGGTGGATAATTAGTGTAAAGTAGCGAATTCGGTTAATATTTCAGCTGATTCGCGCATCTCTAGTCCACATGGCCTTTGTTTTGGGTGAATCGGTGTCATGACCAGGCATTGGTCAGTATAAAATTCTGACGGTATGATAACCTTGGATAAAAATATTAAGATTTCACGGTATCACAGTATTGTGATAACTGCTCTAAAATCTATTCTTTTCAAATGTCTGGGTAAAAAACAAAAACTTCTTTCCTCTTTGAAAACAATATATTTAATTTTTTTGAAAGATTTATAATATTTTGGAGCAGTAAACACGTCAGGCTAAATAATTCAAATAGACCATTGAATTTTGCTGTCTTCATTAGTTTCAAAATCACAGATTTCTTTACAATTTAAAACAGCAACTTTGGATATTTTTTCTGCTGAAGATACTGTTGTCCTAAAAAATAAAACAAAAATGTAAATAAAAAAATCTTACACATACCTTAGGAACGGTATTACAGAAAATTTTGGCGGTTTTAAAACCTTGACTTTTCCAAACCGCGGTATACCTTGAAAACGGTTATCATCCCATGCCTAGTCGTGAAGACGTCATAGAATGCGTCTAGACCCTGGACTTGCAGGAAATCCGCAGCATTTCAGAAAAACTTTGCTTGATTTGACGATAAATTCAGCGATCGCAAAATCACGTAATCCTGAAGGGACTGACTATTGCAAATCCTGTGATGCGACTATTGCGAATGTGCACATTGCGATATCAATTCTGAATTGATATATTGTGCAGCCCTTCCGGTTTATGCATTTGCTAAAAAGTATATATTGTTTGTAGTGTTTGCATTTTATATGATACACAATTATCATACTCTTGTTGGTCACCACTTGATGTTCAACCAGTTGAGAACCAGTGGTTCAGTGACGGCAATCCAAGAATATTTATTTTTCTGTGTCAACATAAGGGAATGACCTTACACTGAAAATCTAGTAATGAACTGCACTGAGAAAGAGACAGAGGCCACTCCCCTGTGCTAGATCTGGGCACAGCTGTAGAGGTAGAAACTGGCCTGGTCATGGAGACCAAACAGGAGAGAGAGTGAAAGAGGTATGGGTAAAAAGAGAGAAAGAAGCAACGGTGGCGGCGGTGACGGTAGCAGGATTGAAAAGCCTTTGTGTGCTTAATAACAGCGCTGGCACTCAGCCAAGGACTCTGGGAGTGTGGGATTAGCCTGAACAATCAGGACTGCAGGATCAAAACAAGGAGGCAGGAATGACGAGGTCACTGAGCTACCATCTGCGCTGCCGCAGTGAGGGGGAGGGGAAGCTGCTGGGGGAGGGGAGAGAGAGAGGACTGGTGGCTCAGGCTCTACAGGCAGTGACAGTATTCTGAATGCACACTTTGAATACTCTACAATCTGAAGCTTCTTGTGTGCGTGAGCTCTGCATGTCCGGCAT
The DNA here is from genome assembly GCA_903798205.1 of Danio tinwini. NCBI lineage: Eukaryota > Metazoa > Chordata > Actinopteri > Cypriniformes > Danionidae > Danio > Danio tinwini. The sequence goes on along the minus strand of CAIGQZ010034999.1, from coordinate 2,133,777 downwards.
TGCTGGGCCTGTAGATCATCAAGCAGTTTGCCAATGCATTTCTTCAAGTGTTATACGACCCACCAGAGTTATATAACTGATTAATTGGAAAAGCAAAGAGGCGAATGTTCTATTTAATGTTTCATATTTGTTTGCCTATATAGTTGAGGTCCATGTGAAGGTCATGGTTAGATTCTTGGCGAATGAATGTATTTGCTTACCTGAAATATGCTAGGCCTCGCAAACTAACAGCTTTGTGCACACGCTCACCTATGCAACGTTGTGGTTGCTTTGTGTTGGCTATAGAGAAGCTCTTTTATCACGTCGTTGAAAAGCTCATAGAAATCAGTGGCCTTCGACGCTGACGTGCAGAGAAGACATCCCACTCTCTTTTTATATCGTTCTGTCACATTTCTTTCTGTTTCTTGGTTTGCACACGTCTTCGTTATAAATGTTTTTAAAAAAAAGTGGCTAAGCTTTTTTTCTCTAGTTAAATAAACTTCCTGTCTTTTCTTCTGCATGCCTGACATTGTTTTTATGTGCAGCATGAATTTTAGTAGATGTGAAATTGAATTTTATTTTATACAATTTTATTTAATTTTATTCTTAAATGCAGAGAACTAATTCGCTGTCATGTCCCAAAGTTGTTTAATTAAGCATCTGCATATAGGTAAATATTACCCACTGCAGACAGGCCTGTTCAGTTTTCTCACCACAATGTGAGCTTTTATTTATCTGCAGTGCAACGCTATTTTGTTTACAATGATTTTTTTTTATTGTTATTGATAGCACACCTGCGCCTTTGTTGAGCAATATCTCTGTGCTTGCTTTTCTTGCTTTGCTGCACTATTTCATTAGTGAAGTATGCACTGGCACACAAATCCAAAATGGCCCATGCTGTTTACGAGGTTCTTCAAGGTAATGCGCATTCTTGCCATTACAAACCCTAAACACTAAAGCATGTAATGCGTTCAGTGTGAGTTGTGCTGCAGAATTGACCACAGATAATACAGACTTCTAAAGCCACTTGAAAGGTATTTGTTTCCAATGCCCTATTTTTTGTAACGTTATCAGAAAACGTATAGGAATTATTTCTTTTAAAAGACAGTCCTATAAAGATGTTTTATCTTATTTTATGTGTTATTTATTGTTATTGATGTCTTTTTATTGTTATAAACCTATTAGGTATAGAAAAGTGTTAATAACCCTTTCACGCATGCGATCACACCGGTGTGATTAGAATGTTCAGAGCGCACATCATCAACTGCTAAATTTCAAATCTGATGGTGCGCATCACTTGTCATAAATCCCAATATGTTTACAAACAAATAACATTTATTTTAGGTTTCAGACATTTAAATACAAAACTACAAGCAAAACATACTATTTAAGGTTTTTCAAATACACACGCATTAATAATAATTTTTTAAATATAACTGGACGATGTGCTTTGTTCACGTAAGATACACACTGTTTATGTTACTAGAATATTTTCTCTATTCCTCTCGCTGATTAACAGTTGCTTACCTTCATGTATTTCGAAAGGAAATTTATGAATAAACATCTCGTAAATCTAGCAGCTCGGATCTCTCCTGCGGTTATTGCTAGAAGGGATACAGCTGTGATCAAAAGTTATCGAGAAGTAGCAATATTATTTCTTAAATTATGCATTAATTGTTTTTTATTAGCTAAATGGAATACAGCTGACAATGCTTACGTCAATATAGTATCATTTTTGTGACGCTGTACAACAAATAATATTTCCACATTACCGTGAGGGGTTTACTAGGGGTAGATGCTAATAAAATACAATTAATGCATGATTTAATAAATAAATCCGATCGCAGCTGTATACCTTATAGCAACAGCGGCGCCCATTACCCGTCATATAACAAATAATACGATCATTATTCAGCTTTTCAAAAGTCAAAATATATGTTCTCACATATCACATATTTGAGAATCTGAGTGTTAGAAATGTCACAATATAATTAGAATATTTGTCTAAGAATATTTACAGAAAAGGCCAATAATAAATAAATAAATACGATAAATAACGTAGACTAACCATGTTCCGTACACAGCGATGTTCCGTACAGATTATCTTTTAACGCCAATCTCTGAATAAATACTTACAGGTCGTAGACAAGCTATATATGTGTAATCGTTATTTCTCACTCTTTGACCCTTGTTTGCTACATCCACCTAATGCGCTTGAAAATAGACAGTGGGCAAGCTAAAGGTGCGAGTGTCACTTGCGAGGGGAGACATTTAGAGCAACAACAATATGCCCTAGCATTTAATTTATGTATCACGCAGTATTACAGTCTGTATGAAATGAATATTATGTTATCACAAATTTATAAATAGATTATTTTTTGTTAATAATAAATAAATGCTTTGAAATGGGGATATTTAAACATCAGTTGTGGGTAATGACCACGTGGTGCAACTCTCTGCCAGAGAGAGCCTGCGAGACTGGCTGCAAACGCTGTTTAAATTATCTTTGTGCAGTGATGATGTTTATATTCATAAAAGGTGGGCTAATTTGCATTTATTTAATGTTTTAATATTTGAAAGTGTCATGCTGTAATAAAATAAACATGATATATAAATTAAATGATTGTAAAGTTCTATAATTTCAAGCTTTCATAAAAAGTTATTAAATATAACAATAACTTCAAGGTGAACAAAATAATAGTATATGCTGCCATTGGTTTTTTTTTCATTGGTGGACTTTAAACAATGTCCATTTTTTGTTGGTGAATTGAAGTTATGTGCCCTGTATGGAACACTATTTTAATTTGGAACACCGTTAATACTAGTGATGTCTAGATCAGATCACGTGATCGAAAATTGACATAGCATGTTTCAGACTCAATCGGAATCGGATGTTTCCTCCTGATCAGGACTTGAATATATAATATACTCGAGTATATATTTGAGTCCTGAAGAAAAGCCTGATCTAATACACTCGAGTATATTATATATATTTTCATTATTTTTTTAACACAAGTTATGCGGTGGAACAGAGTTAGACCTCTATCCAGTAGGCAGTACTTTTCTTATTTTTTTCTCAAAAACTACTGGTCCAAAATACATCAATAAAAAATTGGATTGTACAATAGGTATTCACCCAGAGAATGATCACACAAACATGTTTATCAGGCTTTCAAGTGACAGAGGAGTGGTCGTTTGAGTGCGCTTAATAGCGGAATATGTACGGAATATGGTTAGTCTACGTTACATAGATTATTGGAGATGGTGGGTCACATGATAAACTTGACGCATTGCCATAGGAACTTTAGAACGCAATGTATTCTAAGTAATGCAGAGTTCAGACTGCATGATTTTAGCCCTGATTTTGAATAGCGACAAACGCCTGAAATCACAGGCAAATTGGCACTCGTTCACGTGAGTGACAATCACACAGTATGAACTATCAAGGACGCGATATGAGAGAATCGCTGACGAGTCGCTGACGCCCGTGAGATATTTGGCATGCTGTGACAGCTGTCTGAGATTCAAATCATGCCGTGTGAATGTGTTCTGATTGAAAATAACATCCGCGATCACCTACAGCCAATAAGATAGCAGCATCTACTAGTATAGGTACCTGCAGGCCAGTGGGAGGCGGGGGGAGAAGCTCATTTTCAGTTTATTTGGACCCAAGAAATAGAGGAAAAACTAGTAGAAATTTGTCAGGAGCACTGTCTGTTTGACGTGCCATCTGAGCAATATCACTATCAGGTCAAAAAGTAAAAAAGTTGAGGAGAAATTACTAAATCTCTTCAAAAGCCAGGTGAGCAACAGAAGAACATATTCTAAAGCTTAAAGCCTTCTTTTTCTATTATGTAGTTAATAACAAGAGATATACTTTGTGACCTCGCGTTGTTTCCATGTTACTTTTCTCGTTTGTTTGGTTGTGAGATGTAGTTTGGACTAAGTTGTCGGTGATTCTTCCTATTTTAAAGTCCGACAGAACGCTACCTCAGATAATCATGCAATGTGAAAACATCCGTGACATAACTTATTTGAAAATCATGCAGTTTGAACTCAGCATAACAGTCACGCAGGAGGGTCAGCTGGAGTATTTATAACTCACGCTTGAAAGGGTTAAAATTGTTTCTGTTTTTCCATGAAATAGCCAGGAAAGCTGATATTGCATTGAACTCAAAACTCTCTCTCTTTCAAAAAAATCTGAGTTAAATCCATCATAAAGTAGTGATCAGCTTTTGAACATTGTAGGTGTCGATTATTGTTCATGAGATTTAGTTTTCCATCTCGTGATCAGGATCCATCGGAGACTATTCATTGAGCATATATTCGATCCCCAGCCTTGATTAAAAATGCATCCCAGTGGATGTGTGCTGCAGATGGGCCGACAGAGTGAAGCAGGAGGTTTCTGGGTGATGTAATGCGTAACACAATACGCTTCGCTTTATGTAGATATTCTGTGCATTAGGACTTCATAGCCTAGCCTGCTGTATTTGTCATCAATAATGCACAACATCCCTGTAGACACTGCAACACACACACACACACACACACACAAGTAGCATTCTATCTGTCCAGTCACCATGGGCTGCTTCAGCAATCATCCATACTATATATTGAATTTCATATCTAGAATGGCCCACCGCTCCCTGCTGGAATCAGCCCGATACAAATCATGTTGAATGGAGTCTAGTCTTGTAGGTTGAATGAGGACTCAGGCGGTCATATAGTAAGAGCTTCTTATGAAGTGGGGGCAGTGCTGATTGAGCGTAATGAGTCTTGTCGAGTCCCTCCGGGAGGTAGCCTCGCAGACAGAGATGAAGTAGATGGCCTGCTCTGCTTTGCTGTTGTTTGCTTTAAGAGCGGCTCGGATTGAAAGCAGACATCCCGAGTCTGCCACCTGCATTGCCATAACACTACTAACCCAAGCTCAGAAAACACTCTTGCTTGATTTCAGTGTGGCTAGTGTGGATTGATTTAAACATGGGTTGCATCGTATTGGATTGTTAAAAGGTCAAGGAAGCAATCTGAAAAATCAGTGAATCTAAAAATCACCCCACAGGCCAAAGTTCACATTCTTGATGAGACCTTGATGTAAGCTGTGCTGGTGGACATAAGAATGCACATAATCAATACATATCTGCATAATTTGCTTTATCTGGCAGGTGCCAGTGTTTACATTTTAAGTCATTATCGGATATTCAGACTATGTTCTGATTATTATTGTGCATACATATCTGCAGATGTGTACATAGCATAGCACTATGAATAGTGAATAGTTGGCAGGTGCATTCTGAGTGTTGGATATATGCATGAATGTATGCAAGGATCTCACTTATACATTTTAGATTACTTTGCCTCACTCACTGATAGAAAATCTTTTCAAGGTATATTTAAATATAGTGGCAGCTAGCTCTCTGCAACTCTCACATGGTTGCCCACTGAAGCTAAGCAGGGCTGAGCCCAATCAGTACCTGAATGGGAGACCACATGGGAAAGCTAGGTTGCTGCCGGAAGTGGTGCTAGTGAGGCCAGCAGGGGGGGTGCTCAACTTGCAGTCTGTGTGGGTCCTAACGCCCCAATATATTGATGGGGACTCTATACTGCTCAGTGAGCGCCGTCTTTCTAAACCAAGGTCCTGACTATCTGTGGTCATTAAAAATCTCAGGATGTCCTTCGAAAAAAGAGAGGGGTTTAACCATGGCATCCTGGCCAAATTTGCCCACTGGCCTCCTAACCATCCCCAAATCAGAGGTGGATGCTGCTCACTGGTGGTGGATGAGGAAATCCCTCCCCCAAAAATGTGTAAAGCGCTTTGAGTGTCCAGAAAAGCGCTATATAAATATAAGGCCTAAGGATGCTTTAATCAGGATTTTTGCTGCCGATACAGAGTACCAATTCTTTGTCATAGTGATCGGCCAATACAGAGTACCGATTCAGATGCTTCAAGCTCTGTATTGATTTAAGTACATTTTCCCTTTAAGTATGAACCTTAAGGGAAGATCTCCCCTTACCTAAGAGATTAAATTAAGGATGCAGCATATAATACCTTAAACATGTCTCTTATAACCATTTAGGTGTGAACATGTCATTGCCAGAAGTAGCTTTACAGAAAACAATTCATTCACTTGGGCTTAGACTATGTATTATATACGGGAGCGCTTGTGCATCTTTCTCTGCTTGTAAACTCATAAACAAACACCTGCGATCGGTTTATGAGATCGTCCGATGAAATGTGATTATCAGCCGATCGATCAGAGCATCCCTTGTCAGGAATTATTATTATTATTATTATTATTTTAAGTAAAACTGTTCTTTTTCAAATAATAAGAGAATAAGAACAATATATTAGACCAAATGAGATATAGAACAAAATTGTAGTATCACCCTGAGTTTGTTGTTGTTGTTGTTGTTGTTGTTTGACTTGGAACAATAGCTTTAAAGAAAAGTTTTTGTTTGAAGACAAATGGGCATTAGGCAAAACAGGTATGAAGATGAGCATTAAACACTCATGTCTGGGGAAAAGTAATAATCCAGACAGGATGAATGTGTATGTGAATAGAGTTAATTACTCTGCTCTGTAACGCACCTGAGGCCGAGCAGGTTGTAAGGATGTTTGTCTTGAGTTGGCCCATCAAGGCTGCGCTGTGGTGAGTGCTGCTCATGCTGGGTTTGTTTTGTGCTCTCCTCTTGCCAGATCAATGTACCCCCTTTCCGTTTCTGTTTTCCATTCATTCTATTCCCACAAAGCATGAACAATTAAGAACACTTAGCCTGACTAGCCGACACTTGCCTTTTCACAGAGTGCCTTTCGGCCTCACTAATGCTCCTCAGGCTCTGTGATTTGTAAACTCTTGGATTCGTTGCCACTTGTGCCATTGGTTAAGAGTCTGCATTATAGTGAGATATTTGGTAACCAGTTTGGTTTCAGTTTGTCTGTTTTGAATTTGTCAGATTTAGTTTGTATGAAATATTTCGCCTGGCTCTTTTTTTGTTGTTTTTTTGTACCTGAAATTGGCTTCTCTGTTCAGTCTTTGTAAGCTGCTGCTCTGGTCTTGTATGTAACATGTGAAAACAGCTTCATTGTATTGGAAAGGAAAAAAAGGGGTGCGGGTGATTACGAAACCAGATCCAGGCCTCTGCTTCAAAGGGAGCTGAAGACCTCTGCAGAGCCTATTGATTAAAGATGGAATGTAGTTGCCCTCGCGCTGCATGAGAAAACACTTCAGTGCTGCCTTGAAGGTACATTAGACTGCAAGCTAGCCTCATGCTAATGAATGCAAGGGCTATCTGAATAGCACTGCAGCATACTGTGTGCTTCTGGAATAAGTATGCTTTAAAATGATGTAATGCTGTGTGTGAATAGCATCCTGTTATAAGAGATTGGGCGTTTTTAAAGAGTACTATAAATGTTCTGTAGGGTGTCCACGGGGTCTTAAAGTGTTAAAAGTTGATAAATCAATGTAAAGAAATTTTAGACCCTTAAAGTATAAAAAGATCTTAAATGCTATTTTACAAGGTATTAAATGTTATATCAATTTTGATTTGCCTGAATTAAATCTGCAATGCTGTGTAGTTTATGAATTCAATGAAATCTTACTAGATTTGACATGATGCTGCTTTGTTTACTGCAGTAACCAAGGCAACATCATTATTTCTGCAGTTCTATAGACTCCAACCTGCTAAATTAGCTAGATGTAATAGATTTTTATTCGGTATTTAGTTTTGAATTAGTTTCTTACATTAATATTTAGTAAATATACAGTGTGAAAATATTGCAAGTGTTTAAGGTTGAAACCTAGTGGTTTTAGGGTCTTAAAATGTATGGAAAGAGTCTTTAAAAAGATCTTAAAAGGTATTGAATTTGATTCCTGTAGATACTCTGATCTAAATCCTCCATACTAGACTGCTACATTATCAGATCTTACACTGTGAATTAGGGCTGCACAATATATCGTTTCAGCATCATATTGCAATGCGTGCATCCGCAATAGTCACAAGATCTTCAATGTTGATTTGGGAATATAGTTGATTATAATCAATGCTGAGTTGAATCATAATGGAATAAAAATGATAGTTTACCCAAAAAATCATCTTAACTCACCATTTTTAAAGTTTATTTTTTATGTTTAACACAAAAAGAAGATATTTTAATAACTCATAAAAGTTTGAAACAAGTGAACGGTGAGTAAATAGTAAGTCAATTTTCATTTTTGGGTGAACTATCCCTTTAAGGCCTGAGATTATCAGGATTATAATCACGCCAGATTATTTTCAACATTTCAGAGTTTAAAACATCTGGCTACAAGAAATGTTAATGTTTGTAACTTTAATAAAGATTAAATTATATACAGTAACGATGGTGCTGTGTTGATTGTTCAATATCTGTCCCTGAGTACTGTTAGACTCTCCAGAAAACTATAATTCACTTTTATCTTTGCTGTATTGTATTTATCTACATCTGTAGGTTATTTGTTATGCATTATTCAAGATCCAAACCCCTACCAATTCACCCCAATCAATCTAAAGTGAAGAATTTTTTCTAAATAAAGCTATACTCACATTGCTATACTGCACAGATTTTTCCAATATTGTGCAGCCTTACTGTGTATATCATAACAATAATGGTGTAAATAACAGTAATAGTGTATCTCAAATGTATTAATAAAGCTGCCAGTCAAATTATTTTATTTATTTTCTTTATCTTTATATGGACAATGGATAGCATGATAAAGAATAGTTGCACTTAATTTTTTTTTTCTACTCAAACTTGTATTCAATAGTGGTGCACTGATGCTGTAAGCATGCACTTCACTTAGTTACTTAGTTTTTTGAGTGTTTTTTTTGCTTTAATGGATAACCTGAGCTTACATACAGGTGTTTACATACAGTTCAACTCTAGGTTAAATATAAACTACATGGCTAAAATACTCTAGGCTAAACAAAACTTTCATGCTGTGCTTTACTGTATATTACTATACTATTTTCGTCAAGTTATGTTGTTAGGCACTTAAGTTATTGTTTTTGTAAATATTTCAATTATTTTTACTTGTAAAAGAGGATATATTGTAGGTTGGTTTAGGGTTGAACTGATAGACAATGACTGATAGTGATTACAATGTTGAGGCGATATCGTTCCCATATAACGTTTATTTATCGTTATTTATTCCTCATAAACAGCAGCATCACCCTATGACCAAAAAAATAAACAATGACCCTGTTTACACCTGGTATTAGGATGCATTTTGTCAATCCAATCACAAGTGGACAGTGCCAAGCACATGTGTAAACAGGGTGTTCAAGGGTCCTGGATGGCTGGTGTCCCCAGGCCCGGATTAAGAATTCAGAGGCCCCTGGGCACAATGTCTTTTAGGGCCCCCTACAAGGCCACACTACTATAGTTGAATAAAAAAATAAGATTAATGTAATATTTTTAAAATAAAGTTAATCTTTAATATTTTGCCCACGTTTATTAAATAAATGACATAGTACATATATTTATAGTCAACAAAGATTTACCTGATTTTAAAAGCATTTAAAGCACACTTTGATTAAAAAAAAAACTAATATAACTAGTTAAAATTAATGGTTCACTGATGCAGTACAAAAAATTATATTTAAGGGTATTTTTAATTTATAACTTCTACAAACGTATAATTTATATGATTTATATATAACACCTCTCCAATCCAGTTCTATGAGTCTGAGTCTTCCATAATACACACACTAATAAATGATTCCTACTGTCTCCCTCGTGATGAAGAAGAGTAGGCAAAAAGCACTTGATTATAAAGCTGTAAGTATCTGAAATCACACACTATACCAGTTCTCTCCTGTTTCTCTCCTCTTCAGGGGCTTTTTCTATCTCTCTCTCTGTCTCTCTCTGTGAATGTGGGTGAAGCAGGGCGACTAACATTGTAAATACAGATTAATTATATTAAGATTTTGCTAACATTTAATACCAGGTGAAAAATAACTGTTTATAGAATATTTATTATTATTATTATCCTTATTAAATACATTGTGACTCATTTTATATATTTTATATACTTTATTTAAATTTAACATTTCCTTTCTATTGAAAATAAATGTATTTCCAATCTGATATGTAATGGGGGAAAAAAGAAGAACGTGTTTATCAGTTGCTGGATTCGAACCGGGTTTATGATCGATCGACTCAAAACATGTTACCATGCGCTTTACGAGCTACACCACTCCCACCTACTGTCTACCGCGCTCCTTAGTTATGTTGTCTCTGTCGATCAAACAACGCTGGCGGGAAGCACTCAAATAGCTTATTACAACGAGGTGCTCTATTTGCACTTAGCCTAAATAGACACTCCAAAATCAGCAATTTTTCCCCCCTCGCAGGGGCCCCAAGTGTGCATAGGCCCCTGGGCCTGTGCCCATAATGCCCATTGGTAAATCCGGCCCTGGGTGTCCCTGCAGTGTTTACCTCCAACTTGCTTGAACACACCTGCCTGAAAGTTTCAAGTAAACCTAGTGAGACATTGATTAGCTGCTTCAGGTGTGTTTGTTTAGGGTTGGAGCTAAACTCTGCATGACACCAGCCCTCCATGAGCACGATTGATGACCCCTGTCATTAGTCCATCACAATGTTTTACATTGGACTATGTACAATTTTGAGGTGATATTGTTTCCAAATAACGTTTATTTATAGTTAATTATTGATCATAAACAGCAGCATTATCATAATGATCCAAACAATAAACAAATAAACAATGACCCTGTCTACACCTACTATTGTAATCAGATTGACAAAAAAGCATTTTAAGTTGACGGTGCCAAGCACAGGTGTAAACAGGGTGTCAAACTTTTTAATCTTGTGCACTTTCGACCACATCCAGAGGTATTAGAAATGCATTTGATCAGATTGCTCTTATAGTGTGGACACACATGTGGTTGAATGCATTTGAACAGCTGCTAAACACCGCCTGCTCTCCGCCTATTGAGCTCATTCATAAACTGAGTGGGACAGGCTGTTGAGCCATACTGGCAAGATTGATTAAAACTGCTGTTGATAATCTTACGTTTTGTATCGAAGGCAAAAAAAATATATGTAATAATAATAATAATAATATATATATATATTTATTAAGTTTGACACCCTGTTTACACCTGTGCTTGGCACCGTCAACTTAAA
>CAIGQZ010034999.1:2105146-2119483 GCA_903798205.1 Danio tinwini | reverse complement strand
TCAATATGATTCATAAACACACAAATCCAGTTCGTAAATTCAATATACGATTCAAAAATACACAAATCCAATTTGTGAATTCAAAACACAGTTCATAAAATACACTAATTCAATTTATAAACAAATTCTGATAAACAAACTACTACACAATGTTCCTGAATCAATATTATGGCTAATATATACAATGGTCTGTATTTTGGTGGCAAACTTGTAATAATTGAAATCCCATGTTACCAATTAAATGATAAATGCTAGATGAAGAAACGTTAATCTTTTGTGTAGTGTTCAGATAATACCCCAATTGAATAAATTAATCTCTGATCTTATATAATTGCTGTGTCAGCATAATCAGACAGTTTTTTTCACTATTAAGATTACCAAATACAATAAACATTTGTACATTTCTGTTTTAGTTTACATGTGGTCAAGTTATGCTTTGTCTTCAGGGTGTTTAAAATGCTTGGTAATTCTTTTTTTTTTACTTTTTTGATTGCAAACTCATAATTTCTGTGAAGTTTGTAGAGGTCTGATTGGTCAAAATGTGGGAAGCCAGCTCAGTCCTTTCTCCACACACATGGCAGAGGATCTGCATATGAAAAAGACCTTCTGCTTATAGAGAGAGGCACCCTGACTTTGCTATTGTCCCATAAAAACTCAGCAGGGCCCCTTACTGGCCTTTCGGTTATGCAATCTCGCTCTATGTATGGGGAATGCACGTGCGTGCTTGTGTGAGAGATGGGGCGCTGGTAATATGGGGCCGGGTTTAGGGAAAGAGGAGTGGGCGACCGCTGTCAGAGGCGGGAATTAAGGAGACGGTTAAAGAAATGGCAAACTGTGACCTACTTTTGAGAATGTTTACAAGCATGTCAGTATGTGCGATTGCAATAGAACGAATCTGCTTGTTTGTGAGTGTGAAGGATTCTGATGAGTCACTTTAGCACACAGCCACAGGACAATTAGAAAAACAAACACTTAAATCCTAGCTACCCTTTCACCACAAATACCCCAAGATTACAACCTCTTTCCAGAATGGCAAGGATCCATTTGGGTGTAAGGTTATTGGGGAACCGAATGATAAATGCCATCATAAATAGCAGCGTTTGGAAGACAACATTCTTCAGGGGAGGCTCAAAATATAACATGAGACTGAAGTTAGCGCACATACACTGCCAAAGTGCAGTGTGCCCTGTGTGTTCATGAGTATACAGTCTTTTGTGGCTTCCATGTCCCTGCTGTTCCTTCTGCAAGACTAAGGGTTCTCTTTACACCACCCGGCCTTTCGCAAGTACACCAACGCATGCAATCTGGCCTGTAAAGAAACTGTTTGGCTGTCCCTCTGGCTCCTTCATTATTCTGTCGTCAGGCCTACCTGATGGTGATGCCGAGCTGTCCATCTAGTTGATATCAAGTTGCATGCATTTGATATCATTCTGTACTAGCACTCATGGGACAAGTCAGAGTTTTTGGGTACACATGGTACTCGCACAATTTCCTCTCAACCTCTTTTTTGTTTTTAGAACTCCCTTTTCATCTAGAAATGTTTTATAGCTGCAAGTTTTTTCCACCGACTGTGGGCTGTTTGCAATGGGCCGTCTAAAGGAAATTCCAATCCAAGAGGGAGAGGGAGATTGTTGGGCCGGATCAGTGTGGACCGTGGAAGCACTGCTGCGTAAGGCTTTCTGCCTGGCATGAAGTGTGGTCTCACAGCCAGCACAGGAAAATGCTTCTGGATTAGAGAGCTGGTTAGCGAGGTCTGACGAGCTCTGCTGGCCTTGGTTATGATGCGGTTGGGCTGTTGAGAAGGATGGGATGAGCCTGAATAGCCTAAATTGCGTTTAGCTGGTTTGTTCTGATGTTTGAACGTGTTAAATGGCTTTGCACTCTAGGGTGACATTATAGAACAAACATTTGAAGTGTCTGGCTCTTATTTACTAGGCTTGGTGGAAGTTGCACACAAGTTTTTTCTCGTCTGATGCATGTTCTTTTCTTTGCCCTTTTTAGTTGGTGGGGTTCAAAGACTCTGCTAGCATGTCAAATCTTGTCCCCTTTCAGGTAAATGTCAGATTGTGTTCAGTTATAATCATGGAAACTTTCTGTGTTTGGTTGGTTTTGTAGGACACTCTAATTTCTGGAGTGCAGTATGAATTTAATCTGGAATTACATTAGGTAGTAAAATCAAAAGGTGTTCAAAAGTCCCTTTCACACATACAGATCATGTGTGAACAGACTCTTTTTGAAAATATCAGTAAATTCGTTGCGGCAATTTTTTGGAAAGAGAAGTTGTAACATTACCAGTAATTTCCCAGGATGCTGCTGTAAGTAAACGCAGAGGGAAAGTTGCCGGAAAAAACGCGTTCACGCGAGACATCTACTCCAGCCAATCAGAACATTCAGACACATTCACATCCACGCTGTTTATGAAAATAAAAGCCTTTGAATATTTTTCCAGACACATTTAGCTGCTAGATGTTTGTCAGATAACGTTTCTATGTTTATTATTAATGCCAACTGTGAAAATTATTGATAAAATGCTTATAATAGACTGCTGTTTGTTTACCTTTAAGCTCTGCTTCAGTTGCTTGACGCATGTGCACTGTAACTTTTCATCAAAGTTGTTTACAATACTTACCCATCCACAGAATTTGTAATGACATCAAATGTGTAAACATTTAGCGGCGGTTCTCGCTTTTGCCTTTGGACGTCTCTGGGACAAAAGCAGCTGCATGAATGCTAAAGCTTTAAATAAAAGTGAAACTATCAACAAAAGCCTGACCCCTTCTATGTTTACAAATACAAGCGCAGCCGTTTAGAACTCATTTCTGGTTAATGATGTCAGAATTTACCAGTATTTTTGAATGGATGTGTGAACGGTCTTTTTCCGAAAAATTCTGTAACATTCTTGCCTGTATGAACACCGCTTTTTTTAATCTACCGGTAAAGTCATTTCGGTAAGTTTCCGGATATTTACTGGTATCACTGTGTGAAAGGGGCGATTATGATTCCGCTTTTATTAAGGTGCTTATTTAAAAGTAATACAAAATCTAGCACATCAGTATTACTGCTCCAGTTGGGTAAACTTATATTTTTCATCCATGTTTAATAAAGACTTTGAAGCTTGTTTGTGCAATTCGTCATTTGAGTAGAAATAGCAGTGTAATGTCTTGCTGGTAATGCTGTTAATCTTTCTATTGAAATATTTGATTTGATGTTTTGAATAAGTGAAATATTGTAATTCTTTATAACTGATTTAGTTGTGAGGTTGCTGTGTGATTGCTTCAGACTATTAATGTTTGCGTTTAACGAGTGTTCCATATTGCTTTAAGTTTAGAATGCTGACCCCAGAGGTCATCTCCTGGTCTTTTTCAAACAACAGTCAACCCCTTCTTCTTAGGGGGCCTTTACTTTGTCACTATATAGCCGAACTAAAGATAAAGGGATCATTGTTACAAGTATTGTCACTCAATTCATCTGCCAGAAACTTAATAAAACAAGAGGGAGCTTTGACTTTGCGTCCTTAACTTATATGAAGCTGCCTCTGACTAGTTTCCCATGATGCCTAAAATGTAAACCTTATCATTATTTACTCATTATTATTATTATTATTATTATTATTATTATTATTGTTTATGTGAATGGTTGTTTATTTTTTCTGTGTCCAGCAACCCTACTCCCACCCCCAACCCCTGTTTCCTCCTTTGGCAAAGTTCTGGAATATTGAAGTGCACTTATTTAATGTAATATTTTCATAATTGGTTAATCGAACAATAATTTTTTTCCCAATTGATCATATTAAAAGATTAAAGGAAATGATTGTGTAACTTTCTTTTTCTTTTTAAATCCACACACTGGGTGTTACAAACTTAAATAGTGGCTGCATGTCAGTGACCAGCATTTCCAAGGTGGCATCGCTTACAGAAGCAGCTTCATGTGCTCTGCATGTTTCTTTATGAAATTAAACAAGATGAAAGTTATATTTTAGCAATATTTGTTACTTGGAAAAACTGATTCATAATACAAATATTTATGCAATATCTATGCATTTTTTTATTTATATATCTAGGGCTGTGCGATATGGCAAAAATGCAATCTTGATCATTATTTTCAGTATTGAACAATAACAATATATTTTTTGATATAAGCTGTTAATTCTTCCAGTGTTAAAAGAGTATCCCAACAATGACCGAAGCTACAAAAATAAGAGGGTTCATTAAATAACATTTTAAAATATTGTTTATTAATAAACCAGATTACACATTACTCATATTTTTTACAGATGTCTGCTGTCTCTCTTAGATCAAAAACGAGTAAAAATGACAAGAGCTTATCATCTTTATAGAATTTTCTTGCGATTCAATTTGATATAGTTTATCGGCCCAGCTCTAGATATATCCATAAAATATATGTGTGTAGTATATAATATAATATATAAAATGTGTAATATTATGTGGTGGAAACACACATGTTTAAGGCTGCTGTCGTTTTAAGACCCAATGCAGGCATGTCTCATTTTGACAATACGTATGTATTGGGCCTAAATAAGCAGCTAGATTAAGTGAATAGTAACTGGGTCACACTATACACTCTTCAAACCCCTGTTATAATAAACAGGTGACACACTAACAATGCTAAGCATATTAGAATGTTAAAGCAGCATATTTGTTTAAATCAGAAATAAAGAATTGTACCTGATGTTTTGCTGTCATCTGTGTTTGGCACATGCTTCGGTTTCAGAATGCATCATGAGTGTCCACTTTAGAGAGTTTACAAGTTGCTTTCATCAATTAATTTAATCGATGTATGATCACACAAGTGTGATCCGTCTAGTCTGGTCCCTGGAGCATATGATCACAATGCTGTTTTTTGTTGCAGTTTACATGTTGTAAGTCCAGTAGCTTTAATCATTAGGCCTGTCACGATAAATATTTTTTGTTGTGCTAATAATGTATTTTGATAAGTGATATTATTGTCATTTAAAGACCATTATTGCCACTGATTATAGAATGATTTTACAACAGCATGTAATGCAAATAGACCTACAGAATGTCTGCTGGAGTCATTTTGTTTTGAGAAATATTGAAAATTCATTGAAGTGTTTATTCTCTTGGCCCAAATGTCATTATGTTTCTGCCTGGGAAACACTAAATTATGAGCCAGCTGTCACATAATAAATAAAGAGTTTTGGCACCACTTGATCGGATTACTGCATAACCAGGAGAAACTTTCTTCTTCTGGACATAGATCACCAGCTATATGCCACAACACTAAGACACAGAAGCTTGGGATTTTTTTTGGCTTTAGAAAAGCTTAGTCAAATCTAAACAGCAGAGCAACATTTAGTTTCCAGGTCCTCCTGCCACATCACAGAGGTTGATCGGGTTGAATGAGGACAGCAGGACATTGTGTAAACTCTTGCTGTAAATTAAAGAGGGTGACAAAGTCTTAGTGGAGCCTCTTGAAAGCAATCATGCCTGTTGCCATTTGCAGAGAAGGAAGGTCCAGTAATACTCCACAGCATGTATGCTTATCTTTGTACCACATTGCACTCTGGTTGCCTAAGAAATGGGATCCAGCTGTCAAAAACAAATACCCATGAACCCAAGCTGTGGGATTAGAACAGGTAACCGCAGCCTTCACCGTAAGTCATATTAACCTTTGTCCTCAGCGTTCAACTTGTACCCGGTGGAATTTTGAGAGTTTACTGCAATTTATGATATTGTAGCAGATGTCCTTGGGTTAAAGATATTTTATGTCCTAACAAGCCACATAAAGCACTGCAGTTATTCTGACTACCCTGTTGATGAATCTGATTCATCCAAAATGCTATATTAAATGGTATATTGATGGTTTTCCCTTGACTTCAAAATTTGGGCCTCTGTTGTGGGTAGAATGATGGTCAGTAATATACGGCTTACTTAATATGCTTGTTGTAACATAACTCGTTTAATCATGGACCCTCTTAACATCTGTTATTACCTTACATTGCCTGCTGACTATGGAGCCAGATCAGTCTCAAAATAATACATTTACAAAATAAAATGCGTACATGCACAGCACAATTCACACTTACAAAATCCAATTTGTTAATTCAAAACACAATTCGTAAATACAGCACACAATTTGTGAATTAAAAAGTAAAAGTATAAATAGAAACTTCATAATTATTTTTCATATATAATATCATAAATAATTTTGCCTAATGAATTGGATTTGTGTGATTTTGAATCGTGTTTTTAATGAAAAAATTGGATTTGTGTATTTTTGTAAATATTTTTTTCAATTAATTAATTGGATTTGTGTTTTTGAATCGTATTTTCAATTTACGAATTGGATTTGTGTGTTTCTGAATCGTTGTTTCAGTTTATGAATTGTATTTCTGTATTTTTGAATCATGTTTTAAATTAACGAATTGTATTTGTGTGTTTTTAATAGGTTTTGAATTTACAAATTGGATTTTTGTTATTTTGAATCATGTTTTGAATTTACGAATTGGATTTGTGTATTTTTAAATCGTGTTTTGAATTTGCAAATTGGATTTTTGTTATTTTGTATCATGTTTTGAATTTACGAATTGGATTTGTGTATTTTTAAATCGTGTTTTGAATTTGCAAATTGGATTCGTGTATTTTTGAATCGTGTTTTAAATTTACAAATTGGATTTGTGTATTTTTAAATTGTTTTTAATTTACAAATTGGATTTGTGTATTTTTGAATCATGTTTTGAATTTACGAATTGGATTTGTGTATTTTTGAATCGTGTTTTAAATTTACGAATTGGATTTGTGTATTTTCTTAATGTTTTTAATTTACAAATTGGATTTGTGTCTTTTTTTTATCATTTTTTTTATTTACCAATTGGATTTGTGTGTTTTTGAATCATGTTTTGTTTTTGATTTTGAAATTGTGTGTTGTGTTTTTGAAACATGTTTCAAATGTATCAATTGGATTTGTGTATTTACAAATTGTGTTTTAAACTCACACATTGAATTTTGTAAATGTGAATTGTGTTGTTTTGTGGCTGTATGAATTTTATTTTGTAATTGTATTATTTTTAGACTGATCAGGCTCTATAGCTGACCTAACATTTTGTAATATATTGGTTATATGTTGTTACTTGCGATATGAGATTTAATCTATCCTGTCTGAAGTCGTATGCTTAGTTTGAGGCAAAAATATATGTCATTATTTAATTTTTAAAAGCATTGTGGTCTGTTACCAGTCCTGATTCTAGCAAAAAGTAGTTTTACTTCAGTCAGAAGAAATCAAACCATTATTCGATGTTTATGTGTTAAGTAAACAAATTTTTTGCAATATTAGATTGAATAATCAGAAAAAGCCATTCATACACCCACCCATAGAGAAAAAATGCAGGAAAGTTGTCAAAAGTGGACTAAAATTAAGAAAATGGTGTAAATGTGATCCAAAATGCATCTTAAAACCAGGTGTAAACATGGTTATAGTGACCATTTACATCAAACATTAACTTAAAGCCTCTTCATTTCTTTTGCTGCTTTATGACCCACTCATACGTTAAGCAATAGTATTACGAAAGACTTTATTTTTTCCTTTAGCCCCTTCAGATCTCCAGCAAGGTATCCATTGATTAAACATACTGGTATTACGAATTCTCCATCCCTGTTACTAGAAGGCACAAGTCCAAAACCGCTAATTGGTGCAGGTCTACTTTGCCTAATGAGAATATTGATTATCACGATGAGCAGCTGGCCATCTGTTGACAGTGTGCTAGAGATACAAATAGTGCTCTTTTTCCCAGCACAGTATCACTGCAGTCAGACTACAGCCATTCATCTGTACTTTTTTGTTTTAATTTAATATTAGCTTGCTGCAGTTTACAAGGTACTTGTTTATGTATTTAATGAAAACAGGTGCTGTCAACAAGTATGTTTTTTGCATTTTTAACCTAGTTTTGGGTGATGTCATCTAGACATAAAAAAAGGAAAAAATTTTGAAGATGTTGTTGCATTCAATATGCTCTGACATTTGCATTTGTTCTGTTGAGCATTTATACATTGTTTCATTAAAGGGTATTTATGATGAAAATCATCTTTTAGAAGCAGTTTGGACCGAACTGTGTGTAGGTATAGTCATATACTGTCATATTGAGGTGATATAAAGACAATACACCTCTTTTTAAATTGCCAGACGTTAAAATAGGATTCAAATCTCAGCCATTTTGAGGCCCACCGCAAAGTGACATAGCAGTGCGTTTTCCCTGGTTTGATTGACAGCCATGTCTCCGTAGTAACACGTATAATCATCAACAAGACAGGACGTGCGCAAAGCAACTGGGATTAAAAGATCTGTTCAGCTCTCTGTGATCATCAGTCATCATCAAACGTGATCAAGAATGAGTTTTACAAGTTTAAAACCTTTTTAAAACAGTGCATGTTTGTAATGAATAACATCGATTTTACCGTCTTCATCACCACAGCCGCATGACAGTATAATTATAAAAGAAGACTTCAATCCCAGCTTGTGGACGTTAAATCAAGTTTATTTTGTACATTAACATAACGGATAGCCATACAGCAATGGATATTAACGTGTATCCTGTCACATTTGCCATGCAAAATCAGTGCAAACCTATATGCACGCACTGTAAGCTTGCACTGTGTGTGTGTGTGTGTGTGTGTGTGTGTGTGTGTGTGTGTGTGTGTGTGTGTGTGTGTGTGTGTGTGTGTGTGTGTGTGTGCGTGCGTGAACTTTGTAACAACATTGTTTGTGACTCATCGTTGCAGAAAGGCTTGAATTAACTCCACAACAAATACATCAAATGATCATTGGGGAAGTTCTTACTGTAGTATTTCTCACAAACGTTACTTGAGATCTGCCTATTTCATGTCTGTCACTGCGCTGTTTATCTGACGCAACAGGAGATGACACACTCTGACAGGCATGTAGGAGCAGTGGGCGGAAAGAACAAGCATTAAAGGCACAGGCAACAAAAACAGCTCCATGGTCGTTCAGAGCAGAAAATCCAATAGTCTGAAAGCTATGATAAATAATCTGATGGGTGGTTTGAGCTGAAACTTTACAGACACATTCTGGAAACACAAAAGACTTCTCTTAAATCTTGAAAAGGGGGTAAAATAGATGCCCTTTAATATTAGTCAATGTTAATAATAAAGTACATAGATGTAAGTGGATGTGTTGTGAGTTTTGGCAAATGTAACACTAGATATAAGTTTGAATTTTTACTTTGTACTACACAAGTAATGCAAGTATTTATGTAATGTGTATTTATATAGCACATTTATTGTATATAGCCATACACCCTTAGCGCTTCACAATCATGAGGGGGGTCTCTCCACACCACCACCAGTGTGCAGCATCCACTTGGATGATGCGACGGCAGCCACAGGACAACGGAGCCAGTGGGCTCACCACAAACCAGCTATTGGTGGAGTGGAGAGACACTGACAGAGCCAATTTAGTGGATGGGGATGATTGGTAGGCCATGATTGGTAAGGGCTAATGGAGGGTATTTGGTTACACCTCTACTCTTTACTAAAAGTGCCATGGGATTCTTAAAGATCATAGAGAGTCAGGACTTTGGTTTAACATCTCATCCGAAAGATGGCACTCACTGACAGTATAGTGTCCCCTTCCCTTTACTGGGGCTTTAGGACCCACACAGACAAGTTGAGTGCCCCCTGCTGGCCTCACTAACACCACTTCCAATAGCAACCTAGTTTTCACATGTGGTCGTCTCCCATCCAGATACTGACCAGGCTCAGCCCTGCTTAGCTTCAGTAAGAAACCAGTCTTGGACTGCAGGGTGATATGGCTCTGGCCATGATAGGATGTCTTTCCAAAAATACCCATTGAGGGTGTAACTGAACCAAATATTTGAAGTGTTATATAGTTGTATTAATGTTGACACAATACTGAAATTTCTAACTTTGATTCCAGCATGAACTAAAATTACAATATTCTTCTATGTCTTTAAAAGGGTCTTATTGTGCTTGAATTTGTTTTATGGAGATATATGCTCTCATTGTGGTTTGAAAAAACTTATTTTTCACATAATTTACATTACTTAATACAATTCTACCCAACCTGACACAAAAAACACAAGTAGTTATGGGGTAGATGAAAGCTCACCTTTCGAAAAATATATTGTGATTGTTTTGTTGACCCAGTGTTCTGAGATTGGTGAACAGCTTAGAGGGTGTTTCAGTACTGCCACACATTGTCAATGCAGCAAGTTCCGTCTTGTCTGCAATGGCTGGCACTGAGCCAGAGAAAGATGAGCGCAAAGTTCAAGGCTTATCTGTGTTTCAGTGAAGTAACCTTTGTTTTGGGTTGCAGACATTTAAACACACGTTACTAGCAAAACAAAGCATTTATGGTTGGTAAAATACATGCTGATGCCTGGAAGAATGTTTTACACGTAACCTGCAGATGTGTTATTCATGCCAGGTACACACTGTTTGGGAAAGCGTAACGTTTACTCTATTCGTCTTCTAGTTGAATCACATCAGCCATCAGGAATCAAATAATATGATCATTATTAAAAAGTTTAAATAATGACATGTGTCTTTATACTTGAGATCTTGAGAATATCAGATATTTCACAACATAATAAATTTGAGCCAAGAATAACGGTCGAGAGGTTTGTGGCAGAATTTTTTATACATATGTTATTTGTAATGCCAGTATGTTTAAGCAATTTTGACCTTGCTGGAGATCTGGTATAGCTAAAAGTAGGCTTTCATAATACTATTGCTTAGTGTATGAGTGGGTAATAAAGTAATAAAAAAAGGGAGAGGCTGATGTTATTGGGCAATGGGCAATATGAGGTGAATGGTCACTATTACCCTGTTTACACCTGGGTTTATGATGCGTTTATGAATGAATGACTCACAAGCATTCAGATTACTTCAAGAAGGATTTTTGGCAACATTCTAATGGGCCGCTTTGTAGCATCATAGACCCTGGAAAACATGCTGTAGTCCAACCGGGTCGTTCATTGTAATTCTTGAAAAGTGAACATCTGACTTTGGAGTGGACTTTGAGATTTGTAACTTTTGTAGATGTATATGTCCTAACATACACCCCCACACACTGACTACAATTCATAATAGGACCTATTTAATCTATTAATTTGCCTCATTGCGTTTTTTTCCTACTGACTAGTTGTTCAGATTTTCACTTGCACTGCCAAAATGCTTGGAAGTAAATGCTTACTGCTGTGATTGGATAACAGATCTGCATAGTAAACTTGCATTGCACTTCTTGTCAGTTGGTGTGGGGAATTGAATGTGTTGAATGTTGAACTTGACACAAAACAGTGTGAAACCATGACATCAGTTCCAGCTTAGGTATTTAGCATTTTGATTTTGAATGTGATCCGGCAGCGATGTCAAGTTTTTGTTGATATAAATGAAATATTGTGTGTGTATATATCATAAATCTCAGAAACTTATCTGCCCACGACCACGAAAATAACAATGCCAGTGACTCGTGACTCCCACATTCGCCTGAGGTGATTATAAATAAACAACTGTTACACACACAACAATAGGCCTATATAAACAAGCATATTGACAACACAAAAAAGTGCAACAGTCTAACAAACATAGTCTATAATTTCTATAGTCATTTATTCATTTGTTTAATTTAATATTAACCTCATCTAATGAGACTGGTGGACACAATGTTTTCAGCACAAGTCTATTCTTGGTTTAATTTTGGAGAACGCCACTCAGATCATCCTCAATGTTCAGTTGTGGCCTGTATTCATTTTTAATGTATTTGATTGCCATAAAGCTGTCAGAAAGTGTAACCTGGTGCTGTAAAATGAATCTGCTGCAGCTGATGCTATTGTTGTGTTGTTAATCTAACATAAACACCAATCCTATGAAAAAAAATTGAAAGGTTGATGGCTTTTTATTTGCATGTTTTTGCTTTTTTAATGTAACTATTAACTACTATTTTTATATTCTATTCTTCTGTGGATTATGGATAACATTTGGTAATTCACTTAATATTTATTTGACTTTTGGAAATCACCAAGTGACTCCCTGTTATTGTCCCAACGTCCACTTTGGGAACCACTGATCTATACTATTTAAGCATAATAAATATGTATTTTATATCTATACTCTAGCCTACCTATCTTAAGCCATTAATCAATGAGTTAGAAAATGTGATTAAAACTAAATTTTAGTTTAGCTATTTGAAAACATAACACACAAAAAATAAACCCTGTCTGTCATGTTGACTCTGTGTGTAGCTGACACTTTCTACCTGCACAATGTTTAGCAATCTTCAACTGCATGTTTATGGCTCCTCTGTGGCTCGATCTGACTGTGCCCCGTGCAAATCAGTGGGTCAAGCTATTCTTCAGTGGAGGTGGTATTTAGCCTGTCTATGACATCATAGAAAGGTACATTCCAGGATCTGCTGCTTTCTGGGCCTGGTGTCAATACAAGCTTTCAGTATCAAGGACATTTTCAGCTCTGAAACTTAGGCCATGTTCTTTTTGCACAATTACTAAAAGAAGTTTGATATTATTTATTAAACACTCATGTAAAAGTTGAGTTCTCAGTTTATGACCTCTTTAACATAAATTTTACCCTATCAGTTAAAGCTCATAAACAAGTATAAGACAGAGGACTTTTAAGAATGCGTTCAACGGTGCTTAAATGTTACAGATTGGTACGAAATTCAGTATCATGACACCAAGGGCTACACAATATATCGTTTCAGCATTTATATTGCAATATATGCGTGTCTGCAATAGTCACATCGTAAGATACGCAGTGTGCAGTTGGGATTATAGTTGATCAACAATTGAGAATACATGAGAATTGTGGAGTCATTGCAAAGTATAAACATGACAGAGTGAAACTTTATCATTTGCATGTGATTTAAAGGCATTTCAAGAGAGTTTAAAGCATTTGGAGACTATAACGTACAACATTTGCAACTTTAATGAAGTATAATTTTACTGAATTATTAAAAACAATGATGACTATACAATTTTATTTTACATTTAATGATTACATTTCTGTTTCTTTTTGCTTGCAATTTATTTATTATTTTTTCATACATGATTCACACCCTTAGAAAATCACCCCAATCAATCTAAATGAATGATACCCCCCCACCCCCCACCCGCCAAAATAGAGCTATTTAAAGCTATCTGTTAAAATTGTATTGACCTAAAACTTGCATTGGAGTTTGCAGTATCGCCTAAGAAATGAGCCACTGAAAACTTCTGATAAATGGACAAAGTGAAACTGGGAGGTACAGACTAGACCGGTGTGCTGTAACACGATAACAAACTGCTTCCTAAATGAGTCTTGTGGGACTGTGGTGTGTGTAAAGTTAAAGTTGTAGCATGCACAGCTCATAGCAGTACTGTAGAAATGTAATTATTGTATTATTAATAAAAATTCTGTATTGTTTTGTATCAAAATATCGAGACGTTTGACTGCTAGATTGCAAGATTCAGTTATTTTGCACAGGAGTCATATCTCTGGCACATTTAGAAGGGCCACCACCCCACTAGCTGTGTGACGGACCCTTTCATCCCCTCCCTGATATTTAATTCATGCCACTGCTCAGGTCCAGTTTCCACTCCATAGCCGGTCTGCACTGTACCCAGCAACACCCCTCAGTGTGTAGTAATTCCTGCCATTCTGTGCCCCCAGCCACAGAGACTCCAGCAGCAGTGCTTTGGAATAAAGGGTGGGGTTTACTCTGCCATTTTGTCTGCGTGTGCATTTTTTTTCACTAGGGGATCACGTTCCACCCACCCATCCCCTCTGTTTATTCTCATTTTTCTAGCATCTCCACCAACTGCTCTCTCTTAGCCAGGGGCCACAAACTCTGTCTTCCTTGTCTGGATTCAGGGCCTGGGTCCTGGATATGGTGGTGAATTTATACAACCGCTGCTGACACCAAAATTAATCAAGAGTTTAGTTCAGGTAAAAAAAAATAGTTATGATTGCTGGCAGTGTTTTCTATGCCACCAAGAGAATTTGCTGGTCTAAAGGAAATAAGAACTAAAGGAAAAGGTTAATTTACAAAGTAAATACAATGACTTGTTTTACTATATCTTTTATATTAAGGGCCCTGTTTTCCATAATGTAGAGTCCAGTCACAGATATTCTGTTCTCTCTGTTCTTTATTTAAGCCTGGCAAAATAAATTGGTCTACCTTGAAGATAATTACTATTATATGGTGAAATGAACATATCAAATTATAATGGAAATAAAATAGTTTATTAGAATTTTAAGATGTGTGTGTGTATATATATATATGTGTGTGTGTGTGTGTGTGTGTGTGTGTGTGTGTGTGTGTGTGTGT
>CAIGQZ010034999.1:2054730-2102384 GCA_903798205.1 Danio tinwini | reverse complement strand
TCTCTCTCTCTCTCTCTCTCTCTCTCTCTCTCTCTCTCTCTCTCACGTAATTTTACTGAAAATTTGTATCAAGTATGTAATATTTACGTCATTAAATTAGTAAAATATACAGCAAATGAGGGAAAAAAGGAGCAAAAATACACATTATTGCTAAAAATGTAAATAATTACACGAATAAAAAGTGTGCATTATTTAAATGAGGCTAATTAGTTGATTAGCCACTGCTAATGGTGTACAAATATTTTGCAGCCAGTATAACTGCAATTTTGTTCTCTCAGAGTATATAGTACAGTTTATCTAAGTTTTTTAAATAATTTAATTGTTTAATGTTTCTCTTGCGGCTGTGCGCGCACAGTCAGCTGCAAAAAGGTCATGCAAAAACGTGTACAATACCAGCGCTGTCCAGCAAGACAACGGCGCTAACCTCATCCGGCAAGTCTGGCGCTGTTCATGCGGTTGATGGTTGGGCCTGTGCGTTTCATGATTCGTCTTTTATTTGTTTAGTTTTTTTACTGTTAAGTGTTTTTATTCTTTAATTTTTAAAGGGATTTAATACTCTGCATGCTTCACTTTTAAATTCATGATGGTTTATAGAGTGTGACTGTGTGAAGATGTCGAGTTCACAGCGATTTTCGTATCAGCTGTTTACTCTTTTGACTGGAGCCTTGCTCTTTTTTTCCTTTGGCACAAATCCACAACGCAATGCTCACACGTGAATTCATCCTGAGCCTTCGTGCAGCTCCTGGGTCCACAGATCCAATGTGTGGTATTCCTGTGGAACTATGGAGGAACACTTCTGAGAGCATACGGAATTTTGGTGGAATTCAGCCATCGGCGAGGAGAATTCACACTAAAAGAAGAAGAGGCAAGCGCAGGTTGAAAGCGTATCACAAATAATATAAATATTACAAACGTAAATATTAGGTGAGCACTGAGCAGGTTACATTGTAACCCCATGTCCTTAAAACAACATTACATGATGAGATTTGCAGTGATGAGCAATTTGGCTGTTTGCACCAGATGAAACACGGCAGAAATTGAAATAGAGCCATTCAGAAGCACAGAATCCGCTTGTTAAGTGGTGACATGATGGTGACGTATGTAATACTGTTTCTGGGTCCAAGCCGCCACTCATTTGAATTGACTAAATATTTGTTTATGATAACTTTTTATTCATATGACACATTAAAGGGAATTTTATATAAAGTCATAGTGTACACAACAATCACTGTGCTTGCTGCATCTCAAATACCAAAATTTTAACAATTTATAAAAAATGTATCACTTTCTGGCCATCAGATATTAGGCATGAACATATATATTGCGATCGTGATTTTCGAAAGTATTACATCGCTTTGTAAACGTTTATTATTAACATTTTGAAGAGTCTCCTCATTCAGTTTCATAGAGCGCTTGGACTCGGAAGCTCCTTTGCGTGACATCACAGTTAACAAGCGGATAGTGCACTTACTACACTCCAATGAAATGGTAAGGTCTATAATGGAGTTAATACATATTAAACCTCTTTAACATTATTAAATGTAAATGCTGAATCCCTCATATGAGTTGGTTTGCACTGAGTCACAGTTCTAAAGTTCAATTTCAAACTGTTTATTTTATTTTTTAAGATCTGAGTTGAACTATCTGGTGCTGCTTTCAGTAGTATGGCAATAAATGTCATGTAAAATGGCATTCAAACTCACATTATTAGTATTTAACACTGAATACAGCACATGAGGTGTACCTGAGGTGATCATTGTCATAGTTTTCTGCTGTGAGAAATGATGTTGGTTAGGACAGAAACTTCTTTTAATATAGAAAATATTCATTTTATTTCATGGCGTTGCTTTTATTGAGAGCACGGTTTAAATCAGCCTTTTGTTGGTATCGTCAATCTGCAATCTGCTCTTGTGTGTTTGGATCTAAGAATGCAATAGACTGATTTTACGCAACCGCCATTATTAACAGCGAAATCGAGGCTGCGGTGGGAAGAAACCCGAAAAGAGAAAGTGACCCGAAAGTTCATTCTGAATGAATAGTGAAAATAAAAAGGGATATTTGACCTCATTTTCAGCTAAGTTAAGGGAAATGGCACTAGTTAGCTAAAGTTTTCTTTCCCAAACACACATTTTAGATGCCATTCATAAAACTGAAGTTAATTAACTGATTCTCTCACTATATTAGACTTATTACGATACTGAATTTCGGTAATGAAAAAAAACTAAAACACCTATTTCTTGTTAACATTTAAGCGCTGTTGATGGCATTCTTAAACAGCGGCGCTGATTTGCCATTGTGTTCACGTGCTCAACAGAAATTACTATAATTGGCTGTGAAGGTCATCAGTTCACCAAACTCACCACTGTTCACTGAGCGCAAACACAGACGAGCGATCCGCTGATGAATTGACTGATCTTCACGGCTTTAAAACGAGGCAATGTCCGTCTGTGTGTTTTCAATCTTATGTTGAGCACTGGTGAATACTATGGAAAATCAGCAGGGTTTATAAGCTATAATTTTGTTGAAATTAAACTGAACTGAATGATATTAAAGTGATGTTTACACCATATCTTAAAATCACAGCAACAGCTGAAGGTTTGTAATACACAGCATGTTGTTGCAATGTTTACAGTGCTGATCCTATACTTCTGGGTTTCTTCCCACCTCAGCCTCGCTTTCATGTTTTAAAATGGCAGTCGTGTAAAATAATAGTATACCTAGTTCAACCACTGGGTGTTAAAGTTACTGCACCTTTAAACAAAGCGTAAAAATGTCTTTGTTTTGTTGATGTGTGATTCTTCATGCATTGACGTTCATAGGAAATTACATTTTTGCAGTTGTTCTTTTGCGCATAATTTACACTTGAAGTGTCATGAGGACCATTTCATCCTGAAATCTGAGCCTGGCCACATTTTAAAATATAATATGAATAGCCAGAAGAAAAAGCTCAGCAATACATGTGTTTAAGAAGTATCGAGCCTTGCGGAGGACTAATGGATGGATACTTTTATTTACTTTTTGTTGAATGTTTACAAGGTCCCACCTCTTTTATCCTTTCCTTTCCTGGTAATCTTCTTCATGGGTATTTTCAGTTTGTGCAAGAGCTCCCTCTGGCTTTTGGAGGACATTTACTGCCTATCACAGAAACATGGTCACTTTACAAGATGTATTTGATAGTCGCAGCTTTTGCTTCATCACGATTTCAATTTATTTACTTTATTTGAATTTCTATTTGAATGCTTAGTGTTGGCAGGGCTTCTTAGTCCTTTAATAATGAGGATATTTTGCTATAAAACAAATATTTGGACCGATATACTAATTTCTATGAATCTGAAATGCAGTAGTGTAAGTGTAAGGTGAGGGAACATGCTGCATCTCTTCCACCCACACTTGCATACTCCTAAGAGTTACTGAGACGTGATTTGGCTTGGCAGGGGCTGTGGCACTGCATGGCTGCTCTGGCAGGGTTTTGCGTTTGTTTTTGCCGTTGCGGTGGCTGGTGGTGTGCTCCTGGGCACACAAAAGTATCTTACTGGAACAGCGTGCAGTGCCGGTCGCTAAGTATGTTGTGCACAGTAGCAGCACGTGAGTTGTCAAGTGCCGACAGCTGTGTTCTAACACTTACATGTCCCTGTTAGCCGAAAACATTCCCAGCTTAGATTTCCCTGTAGTTTGTCAGCTTTGGCAGCATGAATGATTTTGCCTATGATTTAGAAATTCTACAGGGTTTAGAGAAAGTTTAATGATTTTAAACCTGCTCAAGTCTTATTCACTTTTTGAATGATGATTTTCTGATGATGATTCTGACAATTATTAATGCTTTGTTGTTGTTTGTTGTTCTTATTTTTGCAATACAATGTTTTGTAAACAATTAGTAGTATGTTTAGTTTTTTTTATATTGAAATTATTTGGAGAATTGTAAGCTTCATTAACACAATTATCAATATTATCACTTTAAATTTATTTGTTAAATTTGTTATTATTTGTTAAATTGAATCACAAACTTAGGGTGCTCCACGATTTTTGTTGTCTAAAAAAATTAACAAACAGCAAATACAATTTGTAGCTTATGCAATTTTGAGACTTAAAAGCACATGGATCCCTGGATTTTGGATTTGTTTACTTAAGTTTGTATTATTTCAAATACATTGTTTATTTGTGTTTAAGAGATACATGTGATTTTCTTATTTAACCCATTAACTGTCAGTGACTACGTTTATATGGACATCAGTAATCAGTAATGGACATAATTTCCTTAATCTGAATAAGACAATAATATGATTAAGGTGTTTACATGAGTTGTCTTTGAATGTTTCTTTCATGATCCCGTTTTACATGTTATTGCACATAATTTTATTAAAATCATTGCGTCATCGCACTATCCACATTTCTTTCGGAGTTTCATGAATTTTCGGATGTTTCAAGTTTAATTTGCCGACCTTAACTGCAGTTTGACACTTTCACTTTTTTATTCAGGACCATTTTATGCATGTCCCCATGACAAACGAGATTTTGGATGCGAGTATGAACTGCTGGAAGTGTGTTGTTTTAATGGAATTTGATACCGCACACTGAATGGGGTAAAAAAAAACTCAGCATTTCATGATGCAGGTGTCTGTGGTCCTTCATTAACTCGGTAGTTATAGAGAATCGTGTCCAACAGCCGAGTGTGTGTAGGCTATCCTGTGTAAAATGTGGCAAAAATCCTACACAACAGTAATAGTTTGATTGTTGTGTTTACGTGTCTGTACTGCACTTCATTAATGCGACTAAAATCTGCATACTCCACATGTCTTCAATTTCTGTTTAGTTCCATTATGACTTTAGTCGGATTATAAGGTCATCAATTGCTGTTTACATGGTAGACTCTTAATCAGAGTATTGTCTTAATCATATTAAAATTGCATTAGTGGTGTCTAGGGCTGCAACAAGGAATCGATTAAATAGATTAAAAACGATTACTAAAATCGTCGGCAACGAATTTCTTAATCGATTTGGCACGGAGCGAATGCACTCTGCCTCTGTCGCGCACTGATGCTAGCAGAGTTCGATGCCTCATAGACAGGACGGAGCAAAAAAACGAGCGGAGGTAACATTAGAGGAAAGATGCTTAGCGAAGGCAGAGAAATCTCTGCAACCCTAGTTATCCAAGGTGTGGTAGCATTTCACACTAAATAAACAAAAATGTTTACGGCCAAATATGCAAACGTGTTAAAGGGAGCACCACAGCGGTGATCCTGCACCTGAAATGTTTAAGTCTTTGATGAGAAGGAAGGAAGCAACAGCAGGCTAAATCACTACAGAATCTTACTTTTTGTTCTGTTTTGAAGTGAGGAACGTAATGTCCCTTGTGCTGGTGTTTACTTGTTATCCAACTTGACAAGCATGACGTGAAAATTTCAAACAGCTTAGGCATGTTGGCTGGCACTGAGCCAGAGAAAGACGTGTCATATTATCACAATTAAGCTGTATTTTTAACCACCCAATGCTTATTTTATGTTTTAGACATGCAAATTGTTAATTGTAACTGCCCAGTTGTCCATATAGGTTATGATAATATAAAATAATAATAATTAAAAAAAAGTGAAATTTAGCTTGAAGTGATGTCAGGAACACAATTTAACAAGTCAAAAAGGTGATTTTCTTAGGGGAAGTTAAAGGGTTAGGTTTGTTAACCCTTTAATTATTATCATTTTTTTAATTATTGTTTGTTAACCTGGATTTGGAAATCTTCCTCACAGGGATCAATATTTAAGTTGTTTTTCACAACATTGTGTAGAGCTGCGTTCTAAAAGCCAAAAAAGGCTGTGCGAAATAATATTTATATTTACTGTAATATAATAATATGATAAAAATGATTCAGTCAATCAAATGAAAGAACAACGACATACTTTAACTGTTAATATAATGTGTATTTATTAATGATCTATATGAGCAAAGCTAATGTTTAAATGTGTGCATCATTTATTTAATATTTATTGTGTCCTCCTAGTCACAAAAAATCTGATCTATTGATTCATATCTGATAATAGTTTAGATAAATGAATTCAAGTATTAACAAAAACCTCACCCAGTAACCATTTTGTGTATTTATTTTTGACAAATTAGTCAAGCTTTATAATAGAATTGAATACATCTATATTTGCATTCACATTACATCTTTTTTGCGATTAGCTAATTAGTGTTACAGGATTTACAAAATCACGATTAATCGAACAGTTTGAGTGATCATTAGAAATGGTAATGCTTACTGTCAGAAAATGTACAGTGGTTTAACTTGAAACCGGTAATCATGCCAACACTATATGATCTATTTTCTCAGTTAACATTGTCTGGTGTGGCAAAAAGTTAATTTTAGAGCCAGAGTATATATGCACAGGCTGAAAGGAATTGACAAATGACTTCATTACCTTGAGTAATGTGTAGCTGTGTTACCGACCAAGTGCAAGTCTTTTCGTGGGCCATATGTGGGCTAGTGTGAATCTTCTCTCAGGACTAATCCTTGTGCAGCCGTCCTGTCAACACGAGAATCCAGATTATGCATTCTGCTCCATCCTCTTCCTCTGTTATCCCTCCATCTGCTCTTTCACTGGACTATTCTTCGTTTTTGTTGAAATTTGACATTGCTGACCACTGCTTAGGACCCTTACGACATCGCTAAGACAAGATTTTTCACCATTTGATTTGGTTCATGGTTGAATTTAATATCAGGGCTGAAATAGCATGTCTATAAAACACACATCCATCCATTTACAAGCATGTCTGATTGGATAAGAGAGCTCTCATACACACAACCTTTTGAGTTTTGAAAGCATTTCGACAGCCATTCTTTAAACATGCTTAAAACCGTTTGTTGTTTTGGTTTTGCAGTCATGTGTGAGTGATGAAAACCATTTACATTTTGCAAGATGTCTCCAAAGGAGAGTGTTTTTTGGCTGATCAAAACTCTGGACTGCTTTTTTCCCCCGTCATCCTCTTCTGTTTTCCCACATGAGATCCTGGCCTCTCCGATTGGTTTATTTATTTATTTTTTTTACAATATGGTGCCTGTAGAGTCACTGTAAGATTAACCTACAACCAGGCAAAAAAAAATCACTAGCTAATGTGCATGAAGCTTTCATAAGCCACAGGCGTTTGCCTTGAAAACCAGTGGGAAGGAATGTTATTACTGGAACAATCAGCTCTTGTGTTGTGATGTGTCCTTGATTTACTAACACTTCGCTACAGTTCTGAATACAGATGCACTAAAAAATGACAATGTCCCCAATAGTGTTGTCAAAATACCTCAGTCATTGCTTATGAAAACCCTTGAACATTACAATGCAACAGCTTTATTTTGCTAACCCAAAAAAGGCACTAGCAGCTTGAGCTAATGCATCCAGTATGGACAGCTGACAGTATGAGTCATTTAAAGTGTTTTGTTGAATTTGGGTTGGGCGAAGCATAGTACTTTCTTTATGTGAGTTGTTTTATTATTATTATTTACTATAATACATTTTTAATAGGGCTGCACAATATATCGTTTTAGCATAGATATCGCAATGTGCGTTTCTGCAATAGTCACATCGCAAGATATGCAATTTTGAGTCGGAATTATAATTGACAAGGAGCTACAGAACACGTGATTTGTAGAGTCACTGCTGAGTTAAACCATAATAGAGGGAAAATTTATCATTTACATGTGTTTTTAAGGCCTATGACTAGGGCCAGACAGAATCTGCGGACATTTTTTGCTATTTCTGCACAGAATTTGGTTAAAAATCTGCGTATTTATGCGGAATGATTTTTGGAGTATCATAACTAAAACCTTAATATATTCAATAAAAGTAATACATTTTTTGGTTCCGTTCAATTGGTTCAGTTGGCTGGCCCTGGCCTGGTTGAAAGAGATGTGCCAGAGCATGGTTCGGTTGGGCTATGGCACAGTGCGATTGAAGTGTGAGTGTGAAACTGAAGATGCAACGTCACTTTTAGGGGACTGTTTCATATGGATTTATTAATCATTGTCTGCATCCGAAACCACCTACAACTCAATAGGTACTGCATTTCCAATTTAAACGTACTATTCGGCCATTAGAAAAGTAGGTTCTATACAGTATGAATGTGAGTAGTATACGTACTACATCCGCCATTTTGTCCTAATCACATGACCTACCCGCGTTAATTGCGTTGCTTCACTCCTATTCATGAATTCTCTCGCAGGGCATCATGGGATAGCATAGCGTCCATCCAATGCACACTTCAGAATCTCGCCGGTAGTAGTAGGTCATCCGGGTACTTCTCGCATACTGATTTTTTTATTTTTTTATTCTATGAATTCAGACATACTATTCAGCTCACATACTGATTTTAGCGTATAGTATGGAAGTATGCAATTTCAGTATGCGAACTGTTGTAGTTTATTAAAGATGAAAACTCCTTCAGGAAACCTCCTAATACCTGCAGCACAAGGACTTTTATGTTTATTTATGAGCGTCAAAAAAATGTGAATCTGTTCTGTGAAATATTTGACTGTGTCACTGCATATGAAATGACTAAAACAATATAACTAAAGCTATCGCCACTGTACAGAGTCTCTTCCTGTTAAACTGAACAGTCGCATCATCGATGACTTAAGCGTGATCGGCAAATGGCAGTATGAGTGCAGGCCGCCAGGGGAGAGGGGAGAGAGGACAAACGCACTTCGGCACGGTTCAAGGCAACTTTACCTAGTGTGAGCATGCACTAAGATGTGCAAATAAATTGCCGTATCCATCCAAGTAGTAAAAGAGAACAAAATCGTCACTTCCTGATTAACTGATGCCACATATCAAAAGTAAAAATGAAATTTGTTGTGGTAGGAGAAGCTGCATGTTTTTTCTTTATTTAATAAATGACTTGTGCCTCAAAAGACAATATTCCGACACGCAATAAAGGCATGGTGGCGTTTGAAGGCATGAGACGCGGAGCACAGACGCACTTGACAATTAATAGGTAATTAATAATATAATAACACTAATAAGATGGAAGCAGAGCTAATGATGTTTGGGGGTGTAAAGAAGACCTGCATTTTATTATTTATACAGAATTTTATGCAATTTATGGAAAAAACTTTTCTAGTCCAAATATCTACATTTCAAACTGAAAATAAGATTATTTTACTTACCAAATTGGCATATACGTTTAAATGTGTTAGGGAAACACCCTAATTTTGACTTATTTGAATTATTTTGACTTGTAAATAAACATGAATAATGTTAGACTCTTCAGAAAACTATGAAACTGTATTCATATTGCAAAATGTATCACAGAAAAATAAAATATTGCAATATCAGATTTTACCAATATCATGCAGCCCTAGTTTTTAAAATGGCACTGGGACTGCCAGTATTTTGAGGCATGGATTCTGCGACAGTATTATTGCATCAAGATTTCAGCACTAGGCTTAGATGTATGTTAAATCTGCTGAATGAATTCTGCTCGACAGTAGTTGCTGGATGTGTAATCTGCATTCTATCATGGATTTAGAGGCTGTTATGATTGCCATGTGAGCAGAATATAAGATGCTGCATATATGGGGAAGCTTGTCCTTGTAAAAGGTTAGGAATGGTTTTCTACACATGTGTCCACAGTTTCATTAGCACTCCAGTCCACCTCCTCAGCACACCATCCTCCCTGTTCCTTTCTCGCTTTGCTCCGAAACACGTGCCTCGTTCATGGGTTGCTAGGCAACAGGGCTTGTGTGCATATCGCGTATGTATGCATGTCAGCTGGCACACTATGATCTCCCCATTTCTCTGGTTGTCTCGGATATATTTCTGCATGTGAAACTGAGGAGGAGGAGTAGAGCGATGGAGGAGATAAAGACATGTCTCTTGTTAGAGAATAACATGTCCGGAAAGAGGGAGAGTGATGAGTCAGAGTCGCTGTTTTTGAGAATGGATTACACTTTCACCTTGCTGTCAAAAACGAACAAGTGGCGTTTATTGCAGCGAAAGCTTTAGCAGTAATTTTAAGTTGACCTGCTCGCAATCTGTGCACGTTTGTCACATTTCCCACGCTGATTATAAAGGCTATTTAACGCATATTAAATTTGGACTTTTGTGGTTTAGTCCATGTCCGTGAGAACAAGACCTCCAATTTCTGTGCAGTGATGAAGGATTTTTTCACTGTGTTGACAGGATAAAAACTAAATTGTATTCACCTTATTTTTATTCGTGTACAAGAGGGCGCAGCCATTTGAATCTTTTTGTCTCGAATTCTGGTCTCATTCACTTCCATTCATATTTAGACGTTAAAAACTGCTCGTTCTGCTGCTTGATGTTGCAAACGGATATTTTCTTATTCTATTCTTATTCTATTTTGTCTGTATAATCATGCAAACACTTGTTTGTAGAGCAAGTACTTTGAGTGTTTTCTGCGGCTTATTATTCCGGGTCATTACTCCCATAGGCAGCTGAATCTGAAGTTCTAATACAATTGTAAAAACAAGCGCATCTCCGCATTAAAGAATAAGGTCAATAGCAATATCACACTAGCTAATGTTAATCGGTTACTATTATTGAGGGCTGGTAAAAGTAGTGGAAAAGTAATCGAAATTGACATTCAGAACCTATAATCGATCAAATTTTTCCACGTAAATGTTTTCACTTTTACCTTTACTTTCCTTACCGTGGAGTCACGTGACCCCGCTCTGTATGCTGCATTTGATCTCTGGTCAAGTAGGGCGATGGACCCATTCTTGAGCCTAATTCTGGACTACGTTGACAATGATTGGAAGCTGCACCAGAGACAGCATATTTTCCATTACATTAAAATGTTTATTTACATTAAAATATTTGTAAAATGCAGTTTAAAATATTATTCACAGGATATGCAAGAGTTATTTTATTTAGAAGAGATACAGCTTATTTTCTAATTTTAATATGAAAAACACTGAAAATAATTTATTTTGTTTTCAAAATAAAAGTTATTTTTGCTTTATTTATAATAATTGGTTTTAGGCAATGTATGTTTTAATTTCAGGCATTCAACGTTGATGTTTAATTAATCATAGATAGTAGATAGTGTCACACTTTCCATGCTGATTAAAAATTTAATTTAACACGTATTAAAATTTGAGTTTTGTGCTTTAGTCCATGTCCGTGAGAACAGGACCACTAATTTCTGTGCTGTGATGTTTTTTTTTTCACTGTGTTGATAAGATAAAAACTACATTTTATAGCAATATCACACAATTGAATGTTAATCGGTTACTATTATTGCTAATAGGGCTGCGTGATTAATCGAAAAGTAATCGAAATCAATCTTCAGAACCTGTAATCAATCAAATTTTTCCAGGTCAATATTTTCAATTACTTTCCCTATCGTGGAGTCACGTGACCTCGCTCTGTTAGCCACACTTTGCAGCCACATCTGATCTCTGGTCAAGTAGGACGATGGACTCATTCTTGAGCCTTACTTTAGACTACATTGACGATGATTGGAAGCTGCGCCTGAGATGCCGTGAGACGGCGTATTTTCCATTATGTTAAAATGATTATTTACATTAAAATAATGTAAATTACTTTTATTTGCTAAATTATTTACAGGAGATACAGTAGTTATTTTATTCAGAAGATATACGGCTTCTATTCTATATAGATAAAATCTAGTAATGCATCCCTCATTCAAACATCGCTCACTTGTAATATGTGAGCATATTTACTGTACAAAACGTGTCGGTGAACTATGAGGGCAAAAAAATTATAAATAAATAAAATAATCATTTAGTAATTATAAATGAGTTAAATTTTAGGCTAAATCCCCCAGCCCTAATTGAAAACCAATAAATCAGACTGTTTAAATATGATTTTATTAGCTATTTTTAAATTTTAAGCTTTATTTATGACTATACTAAAATAAACAGGTAATAGATCTGATTAAATCTTACTTAGGCAACAACAAAACTTATCAAGGTGGAAACATTTAGACTTTAAAGCACTGAATGACTGAAAGCCTCAGCAGATATTCTGATTGTTATTCACTGTTGTTTCCCTCGCTTGCCTCTACACCCACCAGTAGTATTTATTTTCAGCTCTCTGCTCTGAGGCTTTAAGATCTCCTTTGGGCCGGTTTAGCCAATAGCATGATAGTAGCTACTGAGGAGGCGGGTATAAAGATAGTAAGACCACATATGATTGGGCAAATTTAGATAAACAACCTACTGTATGCATGCAGTGCACAAATGCATGGCATATAATACAGAATGATGCAGATACAGATGTTGCATATACTACTTTCGCAATCATTACTTTTTAATAGCATA
Source organism: Danio tinwini (assembly GCA_903798205.1). Lineage (NCBI taxonomy): Eukaryota > Metazoa > Chordata > Actinopteri > Cypriniformes > Danionidae > Danio > Danio tinwini. The sequence continues at coordinate 2,090,098 of CAIGQZ010034999.1, read as the reverse complement.
ATCATGTAATGTGTACCCTTAAATTATTTACAGCATGTGAGTGATTTTTGCATTCTGTCATATGTGTGCTTCTCAAAAAGAATACATGCGGCTCCTGCAGTGCCGACAATTTTTGTGCTGCCTTTTTGTTGATTAACCTTCATTGGATAAATCAAATTCTATAATATATATAGGCTGGACAATTTATAGAAATGTAATGGAAATCATTCAGTTTTGTTTTAATTTTAGTTGTTTAGCATTGATGTTCAATAAATAATCATAGATAATAGATTAGGTAGTGTGTTTCCTTCAATTGCTTTAAAACCAAGTAATCCACCCTACATTCAAAATTTGCTCACTGGTAATATGTGAGCATATTAACTTTACAAAGCTTGTCAGTGAACTATGAGGGCAAACTAATAAAATAAGAAATAAATAATCGTTCATTAATCGTAATCAAGTTAAAATGTTCAATTAATTGAGACCTTGATTTTAAATCGCCCAGCCCTAGTAAATATCTATAATTGCTCACAAGAATCAATTAAATTTAATGCATGTTGATTATAAGGCAAGCTCATCTTAGAGGTATTATTCAGTAGCAAGTTTGATTCTTAGATGTTGTATGCTAATTTTGCCTTTTTGTGTTGATTATTTTACTCAAGTCGATAGGTTGGTTTCAGACTTTGTTTATAAATGTTTATAAATTTAGTAGCTAAATATGTTCCCAATTTAGGATCAAAACATTTGCTTTGAAATGTAGATTTCTAAACACTGATGTCAGGGAAAAAGACTCTAAAGAGTGAAGCATTTCTGAATTCTGTTGAAATCTACTGAGTTGCGAGTGTAGCTTATGTTTGGGCCTGCTCATTAACAACTACACATTCCCGGAATATCACAGCTATTCCTTCATCACTTCTCCTTCCACATCTTTTTATTTAAGGGGAAAACAGCAGGACGAATGCACACATACAGCCTCCTCACGTCACTGTGGAATAATAAAGGCTGACTGCAGGAAGAAAAGCGCGGCCTGCCGCCTCTCTCCTCCACTTGTTTGTCTTCTTTCCTCTCTGCACAAAAGCCTCTAATCAAATGAATTGGTGTGGGTCAGGGGCTGCTCAGCCAACCCCATCCCACCGTTGCCTGGAAACGGCAGTGGGCCCGGCTGGCCTCTGCAGTGCTCTATTTGCACACCAAACAGGGTTCTCCGCCACGGCCGCTCTTATATGAAATGTAAATAGGCTGTTACAGTACCACGCCTCAGAGCTCCGTTCATTATGCTGCTCTCAGCAACACCTGGGAACCATCAAGCCTCCATCATGGCCCTTGTTACACCCCACACGTCTCCACGCTTCTGATGCATCCTGATTACACTGATGCACAAACTGACCTTTGTGTGTGGTCATTTCTTTGGCAAAATATAGTCAGCGCAATCCGCTTAAGTGTGACGTCACGTGAAGCAGCTTCCAGGTCCAATCTCACTATTAAACTGTATTAGGAGACTCATCAAATGCTAATAATAAACGTTTACAAAGCTCTGTAATACTTTTTAAAATCATGATTGCAATATATATATATATATATATATATATATATCCAGGCCTAATATAAGATGGCCAAAAAGTGATAAACTTTTTATAAATTGATAAAGTTTTGGTAATTGTGATGCAGCAAGCCCAGAGATTAACGTGTACACTATGATTTGATATAAAATTCACTTTAATGTTTATGATGACTAAAAAGTGGTCATAAATATTTTCTCAATTCTAATGAATAGCTGCTTGTACCTGGAAACAGTATTTTTATACGTCAGCGGATTGGGAGTTTCATGTGATGGCTGAATTAGTCCCTTTAAGTCATTTTACTCAGCGGCCATCTTTAAAACACCTCTAGGGCAGTATGCTCAGGCCTTCTGTCTGAATAGGTAAACATCAAATTCTCAAACTGTTAACCAAGTTTATGATCACATTACATATTTAGAGTCAGCAATAAAATTAAACAACAACTGTCTTATAAGTTTTATTTCTAAACGTTTGAATCAGACAAAATCTGCATATTTTCAAGTTGCCCAAGCTAATGAGCATGCACACTCAAAAGGAATGAGATCACAACACCTCATTTATGGCCGTGTTACACATCATCATCCTCTGGATAATGCTTCATCACATCACGCTGCTCTTCTGAAGAAGTCGCAACTTGGTCTTGATGGCGAATCTCTTCCAAAAATGACAGCGACTCTTTGTTAACAAGTTTGCGGGCATTTGAGCAGTTGCTGTCTTGTGCGTTTGACAGGACTGACTGTACCTCGCATTTTTTTCATGCAGATTACAAAGCAAAAAACTTTTGTTTTCAAGTGTAGTTGCTTCATTTAAAAGTAGAGATTTCAAGCTTTGTGGATATATTAATTATGTCTGTGAGGCAAGTATTCGCTAAGATTCCAGTGTGTTTGTTGACCACAAAAACTGTCCTAGCAGCACATATCTGGTCCGAGTTTTCCCCCTGGAGAAACCTTAGTTGATGATAGCAATCAATGATTGTCTTCTGTACTATTAGATGCATCTTCATTTGCCATATTGACGTTACACTATTTCCCCATTCAAAACTATACAAGCGAAATGTCTTGTGTGTTTTATAGTCTTTGATTACACTTAATGTGTACAGAAGTTTGCTTGGGTGGTCAAATCGCAGTGAGTGATGTCATCGCAGTGTTGGCAGAATTTGCTTGAGTGCATGCACAACATTTTGGCTGGCGGTGTGCAAGACATTTTTTGTTGTACTAAATTGTACTAAAAGTAAACATTTTGACCACTGTTGCATCTAGGCATAGGGCGATAACTGGTTTCAAGGTTTACCGCGGTTTGGAAAAGACAAGGATTTAAAACCGCCATAATTTTCTGTTATACCGTTTTCTGTGGTATATGTACAGTTGTTGTTTTTTTTTAGGGGTTCGAGTGAGAAGCTCTGAAATCCTTTTGTTTATCTTATGTTTTTTTTATTATTATAATTATTAGTATTGTTATTATTTTACTTCTGCCATAATTACTATTGCCCAGGCCAAACCGTAAGGCCTAGAGGCTTCAAACTTTGTCAGATGGTAGTACTCCTCACCGCTACTCAGATCCAAAGACTCGTCCAAATCGACCCGTAGGTGGCACTACAGCGCTAAAAAACAAACAATTTTAGTATTTTGCCCCACATTCATACACCGTTTGTCGTAGACCCAAAAACTTTTCATATTTGGAATCCTTGGGTCAGCATGAACAAAGTGAGTGTACAATGCACTGTTCTTCCGTTACATCAAGCTTTGTTCGAAACTTACTTTTACAAACTAGTCTTAGTTTTACAAGTTTTTTGAGTAAGGTCTGTCTGCAGACTGCAAGACAGGGGTGTAATATGAAGGTGCCTTAGAAACGTAATTTGAAGTACGTTAGAGGCGTAACTTGAAGTTATGGCTTTCATATTTGCGCTCGGCATTATACTTTTATTTGCAACCACAGGGTGCGACGCAGAGTAGGCTAACTGTAAGACTGTCAGCTAACTGACAGATACACTTGTTTTGTTTTAGGGCAGCAGTATTTCCAGCAGAAAAGGACCCTCCACATCAAAAACCTATAGTTCCAAAATATTTTAACTTTCTTAAAATAAATATATTGTGTTCAGTGGGTGAAAAAGTTGTTGTTTTTTACCCAGACATTTAAAAAGAGCATATTTTAGAGCGGTAATCACAGTACTGTGTTACTGCAAAACCATGATATTTTTACCCATGGTTATCATCTTATACTGGCGCATGCTTAGTTGAGTCATGACCGTTACTCTGAGTCACCTCCTGTTGTTACAAATAATAGTACAACAATGAGCGGGTTAAGTATATAATCCACCACAACTGTTCATGTGCAGTCGGGTGAAAGTATAAATCATACTTGAGGCAGAACAAATTGTCAACGCAGGTTTTGGTAAGGCAAATTTACCACACTGAATGGTGGAAAGCCATTTGGTTCAAGTGACATTTGTACAGCAGTGATTTATGTATCTCTATGTTTTAGACAACCACACATTTACAGCTAATTGGTTCATTCGTTTGTAAATGTTTTTGAGACCTGGTGAAAGAGGCCTAAGCTGAAGTGATGTACGTGAACACACAGACACTAATTTCCACATTGACTGCAGCACAGTTCTTTTCTGCTGAGAGACAGCTGCACTAAATACCAGTGGACGTGATGACAGCACCCTACGTTACCGTGGTGCAGAGCGAAGGGGGTTGTGGGCCTTTCATCTCAGCAGGAGGCACGGTTACCAAAGCAGACCATAATAGTCATACTGTGCAGCAGCGATTGTATGAGGAATGAGGAAGAACTGGACTGAGGCTTCCTGTGGCAACATACTGTGATGGCCTCTGTTTGACCACAGAGAAAGGATTGCTACAGTAGAGGAGAGGAGAGGTCCTATTGATCGATGAAAGGAGAAATATTGGTTTGAGCGGAGTTCAGGTGCAGAGTCATGATATGTCACCAGCCATGCTGACAGTTTATAGGTTTTGGCAACAAGAAATGACTGAATATGCTTAATAACTGTATGTGATCACGTGTGCTGACAAAATAACTAGGCTCACATCCCTGCAGGGCTAGGGCTGGGTTTTATAGCGAAAAGTTTCAATAAAATTGTTATTATTAGCCCACTTTGAAATGTATCTGCATGAAAGCTTCAGAGTTTGGAGTAGGGTTGTCACAATACTGGAATTCGGTACAAATCGACACTCAGTAAACAGCGGTGAGTTCGGTGAACTGATGACCTTCACGGCCAATCACAGTCATTTCTGTTAAGCATGTGAACACAATGGCAAAGCAGCGCTGTTTAAGAACGTGCTCAACAGCGCTCAAATGTTAGCGGGAAAATTGATGTTTTTAAAATTTCATTATCAATTGGTATTGAATTCCAGTATTGTGACAACCCTAGTTTGGAATGGCAGTAAGTGTATACTCTGTCAGGGGTGCCCAAACTTTTTCTTATGAAGGGCCAAAAACTAAACTTGATTACGGGGTGGTGGGCCAAAGCCAAATATGTCAAACTGTATGTAACTTAGTTGCCATGGTAACTTCCTTATTTAATAATATTTAAAAATATGAAGAAAGAAATACTTTAATTGTATTAATAATTAAATATTAATACAATATATAATTAAATAATAATATAAATATTAATATAGTTTTACATTTTACAATGTACTTACAATAAAACCATAACCATAAATGTAGTACTCAATAGTGAAATAAATGTCCTATTAGTGTTTTTGGCACAATATATGTCAACATATTTTTTACAGTTTCATGACCTTTAAACAATCTCATTAATTCACATTTAATTGAAACATTTCATTTTAGTTTTGCTTTTTTTGTAGCTCAGCAATTAAACAAATAACAATTTTGTTCAATTAAAATTGACCATGTCTGTTTGAGGGATTTGCCACAACCTTTCCCATCATTTCTCCCTATCTGATTGGTTGGCGGACCAAATCAAAGGTTACCATGGGCCAACTTTGGCCTACGGGCCCTACTTTGGGCATCTCTGTTCTATTTCAGTCATGCTCAACAGATGTGTTTGGGATTGGCTACAAAAAAACATGTCATAAATGGACACCTGTGACATTCTTTAAAGAGTTAAATGTATTCAAGAACATTGATGACAACCCCTATAGCTGTCATTCCCATCAATAAAGAAAATTTCGGGTTTAATTGTATTGTAAATCAGCTTTACGTCACCTACCCCTGCATGGAGTGTACATCATCTCTGGCATCAGAAAATTAACTTGTTTGAACAACACAGCATTCCTGCTTTGCATTTAGCTGTTTCTGCCATCTCTTGTACATCTGGTGATACCAAATTCCTGTGAACGTACATCATTCAGCATATCAATTGTTTTCATTAGTATTAATAATAGTATTGGTCTTTTTTCTCTCAGAGACAACAACCATGTATTCTATCGAAATCTGTGTAGTTTGCACATGTGCTTGTGACAAGGGCCGTTGGGGCCGGTGGAAGCAGGAGATTAGAGGGAGCTTTGTGTTCCCGCTTGAGCAAAGGCAGGACTGCACTGTCAGCAGGCAGGAGGAAGCTGTCTAAGCACTGGTCGGCTGACCCAGGGTCAGCCTCAGCAAACTGAGAGGTCTGCATTCCTCCCAGATTAATCTCATGACCCTGAGCCAGCCATCCACTAACAAGGCCTGTCTATCTGCCCATCAGCTAGTGTGAAAAATGCAACAGGATCAACCCATATTTAAAGCTGCTGATCACTCTAATAAAGTTGTTGTAACAAATTCTTAGGGGTTTCTGCCATTTTTGTCAGTGTATCACATTTGTGACCTAAACCGTAACTAAACATTGCATGGGTACTTCTGATACTGCAGAAAAAAAGATGTCTTTGTAGTATTGATTTGGTACATGTGCATGTAAAATTAAATGTAAATTATAACGTGATCAAATCTCAACTGCGCTGTTGTCACATATTGTATATTTTGCCGTCATCTAAGCTAGTTAAATAAATGGTAGTTCTGTTCATCTGTAAATATATGTAGCAATCTGGAATTTAAATCTACTATTTTTTGCAACGCATTTTTACTTGTGTATTTGCATCTATAAAAACATATTTATGTACATTAGCTGAAATAATTAAGATTTGACCTGGTAGATGTATTGCTAAAGGAGCTGTTTTTTAATTGATCCAGATATTTGTAAACTCAAGCAATTTAATTTTATGTGTAAAAACAATGGAATAACACAAGAATAAAGTACTGGACTACTAAATTGTATTTAAGACTTTGTATAAAAGGCTGTTTTGGTAATGACCACTTAAAGACAGTTCTTTGGGTCTTGTCTGTGATCTTTATTAGTTTCATTGGTAGAGATGCACCAATATGAAATTTTTGACCAATACCGATAACTGATAACGTGTTAGATTTGGAGGCAGACAGCCAAAATAATATTACATTATAGTACTTTATAAGAATATAATCCAAAATTAAAATACCAGTAAAATAATAATAAAAAGTGTCAGCCAGCTAGCATGTTAAGTGGTTCAACTAGTAGAAATAATACACCATTTATTGGCTTAAAGAGATTGGTCTTATTTGTTATCAAACCAATAATGATAACATTAAAATATATAGTTTATCGGCTGATATCGATATGGGCACTGATACATCATACACCCCTATTTATTGGATTTAACGTCTGGGCCATTCTAGCAGCTTTATTTATTTTTTCTGAAACAGTAAAATATTTAGCTTGGCTGTGTTTTGGATTATTGTCTTGCTGAAATGTCCAACCTGGTTTCATCTTCAACATTCTGGTAATATAGGTGCTGGGACTAAACCAGCATACATTAATTTTGTGTTTATGTGCTCAACACATAAGATACCTCCCAATTTGCATACTTATGCACTATTCTACGCCATTTTGTTGTATAAATAATGCAAGTAGTACATTTACACTGAAACTCTAATAAGAATAAGTGCACTTTAATTACCCGGATGATGCAAAACTGATGAAACTGAAGTGTGGAATGTTGGACACTTCACGCACTCAACGGTCGCAGCAACGGTCGCAGCGGAAGGGGCGGAGCTTTCGGGCACTGATATTGAATTACTTTATTTTGGATTGTGAAGGCAAAATTCTCCTTTGAGAGATTCCCGATGGTGAATGCGGTTATACTCATGGCAGGTATTATTTGGTAGTTTGGTCATTATTTTTTCGCTAATTTGGTTACCGAAAAACGACATCTGGGAAATGGTTTGAATTTCTGCTTGTTTAAATAAAAAATAAAAAACGTTAGCGTTTCATTTGGGACGACACTACATTCATATACCAGTGTTTCCTCTAGGATTTTTTTCAGCTGTGGTAGCAAACTCCGTTGGGCCTTTTACACAGATCTACCAACTACCTGTGGCATTATTTCAATGACAAATGTCGTGAGCACAGTATTACAAGTCGAGATCGCATTTATGTAATTCGAGCATGGAAATCTCTTGAAAGGGTTAAAGGAATAAACCACAGCACTACTACGATTACAGAAAAGTTCACGCTGTTATAATTCACTTACCTTTTAATACGTTTTGGTGCGATTGTAACCCGCTATTAAAATAAACAACAACGACTGAATGTTTTGAATGAGAAGCTGTAATGTAGCCGTGGCGGGATGAATTTTGGTGTGGCGCCTCGCCATGGAAGAATGAATGTAGCGGAAACCATGTATACTATGCTTTTGAGTGTGTAAGTGCATAGTGTAGAGTGTGCCATTTGGAATGCAGCTTTAGGACTATGATTAGCTCTGAAGATCATTTCTTCACCGATCTTCACCAAGCGTGAACACTTAAACATACAAGAAGACAATAAGGGTTTGAAAGCAGACTATCAGCTGATCCATCTATTTGCAGCTATATGATTGCTTTGCTGACAGATTTTGTTTTTGTACAGTGATAGTCTATCACTAAATGATCACGCATCCATAGTATATTGTATATTGTCATTATTATTTCCCAGTAATATTCTTCTAAATGCGACAGTTTTTTTTTATCAAAGTTTTATTAATCTGCTTTGAGTTTGTGTATTGTGATAGGCACTATACAAAAACTTGTACGACATGATTTAGTGTGTAAGAGATTTTGCGATTGTTGGTGTATCATGTTGCGCCTGGCTAGTACACAAAAACTGTTTATGTTCGATAGCTTAGGTCTCAAACTCGATTCCTGGAGGGCCGCAGCTCTGCACAGTTTTGCTCTAACCCTAATCGAACACAGCTGATCTAACTAATCAAGGTGTTCAAGACTACGAGAGACTATTAGGTAGGTGTGAGTTGGAGCTAAACTATGTAGAGCTGCGGCCCTCCAGGAATTGAGTTTGAGACCATTGCTTTATAGAATCTTGCTTCGTTGAACGTTCTGGCATAGGGTCCCAGGAGTATGAGAAACCCCTGCAGGGAGTATGTACAAACTTACACACACTGTGTGTTCTCACTCCTGTTGTGTGGTTGTGCAGCAGGAAACGGATGCAGTGAGATGTCAGTATTAAGCTTAGGCCTTGTGCCGTCTGCTCCAGCTCCAGTACAGTGCTAAAAGTAGACCTCATATGTGATGAATTACAGCTGGCTGCAGGCAAAAAAACGCTTTGTCTGACACAAGCACCCACACTGATAGCAGATGCGCAGCAGCTTTTGATTGGGGTGGAAAGCAGAGGAAATGAGCCGTGTTTCTGGAATGGATGTTATTGTGTTTCTTCTGTGGGTGCTGTTCCTGTGTGTATGTGTGTGTTTTCCTGCAGTATTGCTTGCAGAACACTGGCAAGTTGCTGCACACAACTGCACATTCCACAAACCAATGCATATACAAGTTCTGCAGGTGCATTAGGATAGGATTTGGGAACTTGGGTGCTTTGTTTTTGAAGATTCCATACTTATATTTTTGTGACCTCACGACTAGCATGGAGCGTTTTGCAGGCCTGTGGTTGTTTTGATCTTAAAACAGACCTGTTTGGGCATGTATTGTTCTGGAACATGCATCAACCTACTCGTGTCTGTTCCACACTACATTTGTTTATCCCTATTAGAGGCTGACCTTTCGACCACTTTGAGGTGTGGAGCTGCTTTGTGGGGTGTGGGAGACATGCCTGAATAACAGAAGAGCCATATTACTCTCTGCCTGCATGCACCATGTGGTACATTAGCTGGATGTATAAATAGCTGTCTTTGAATAGGAGTGTTGTAGAAAGATGACTATGGTGGCAGAAGTAGTGGTAAATGCAAGTTTTCCTGGAGAAGAGAAGGAAAAGTTGCAAGCAATGGACAACCATGCACGTCACACCTAAAGCCTGGTTTATACTTCTGCATCAAGTGATCGCCGTAACCCACAGCGTATGCCTTGCGCGTAGCAGTGCATTTATACTTCTGCGAGCTGTTTCTGTTTCTCTGCAATATACTTCCGAAACACTAGCTGACAGTAGGTGTTAATGTTCCTCTCACATTTTTTGAGGTGCGCATCAACGTCGCCAACGGTTATGGCGAGGGGCTATGCGTCCACACGTAGGCTGCGCCGTAGCATGATTTATACTTCTGTGTCAAGTGCATTCGTATGGTCCGGCGCAGTCTTCGTGCGGTCACATAGCCCTTGCTGTGGCTGACGTCAACGTTGCTGCACACCTCTCAAAATATGTAGCTCATGTCACAACGACGTGTATCGCAAGCTCTGTCATTGATCGGCTTGGTAGCTGTGCCGAGTGTGGGCGGTGCTGAGAGCTGCGAGCCCGATGGAGCGAGTGTTTACAAGTGGCAAGTCCTGCAAAGGAGCTCCAAATGTTGTTTTGTCGTTACTTTATGAATAGTTGTTGCACGTTCGTCGGTTCCCGCCTCTGAATGAGCGAGTTTTAGCTACTTGTACATTAAGGTAGCATACCGAGAAAAAACAACACTCGCGAAGAAACACAATACAGAGGAACATAAAAAGCCTACTTACAGGTAGCGTTTCGAAAGAGCAAAACAAACAGCATGCAAAAGAATAATTGCACAGCTACGTGCAAGACATGCGCCGTGAGTCACAGTGATCGCTTGACGCAGCAGTATAAACCAGCCTTAAGGGATTGTTTACATGACAATTTCAATCAAAAACAGGAAACTTTCTGTGTGTTTTGGCTGTTCGATTACATGACAATAGCATTTTGGGACTGAACACGCATAAATCTGCAAATGGGTTACATTGAAAACACCAATGTTGGTATGTAGTGCTGCACGATATCCGCTTGTTAAGTCATGACGTATGGTATACTGTTTCCGGTTCAAAGCTGCTATTCATTTGAGTTGAGAAAATATTCGATTATAATGGCCATTTTTATATCAAATCATGGTGCATCACAGACAACAATATTTTAACAATCTATAAAAAATTGACAATTTTCTGACCATCGGATATTATTTATAGATATATATATTGCAATTGGGATTTTTTGAAAGTATTTCATCACTTGTATATGTTTATTATTATAGTTTGTTGAGTCTCTTCAAGCAGTTTGATAGAGCGCTTGGACCCGAAGCCGCTTCGTGTGATGTCACACTTAACAAGCGGATATTGTTTTAGCATCGATATCGCAATGTGTACATCTGCAATGTTGAATTGGGATTATATTTGAGCAGGAGCCACAGTCATTGAAGATTTAACCATAATGTAGCAAAAGTTTGTCGTTTACATGTTTTCATAACCTGTGACTGTATGAAAGTATTAAGAGAGATTAAAGCATTTAGGCATTAAAAGTTTTTTTATGTAATAAATTATTTATACAATGAAGAGTGCAGTGCTATTTTACATTTGGTTATTTGATTTTTGTGCCTAATTTCTTACCAAATCAAACTATTTAAGTCATCTGGTCAAATTGTATTCATAGCGCAATATATCTATATATTGCATCATCGCAATAGCTATGTTTCCCTCTATCTATTTTTATGCGCATTTTGGACATGCACATAAAAAAATTGGTTGATGGAAATGCGCATAAAAATGTTTTTCGATAAGGAAAAAATGTGCATAAACTACGATGGAAACACTTTTACCTAACAAATTCCAGTATGCGCAAGGCATGAGACGATAACCGTTTTCAAGGTATACCGCAGTTTGAAAAAAGTCAAGATTTCAAAATCGGCAAAATTTTCTGCAATACCATTACTAAGATATGTGTACGATTTTTTATTTTTTTTTACTTTTTTTGTTTTGTTTTTTAGGACAACAGTATCTTCAGCAGAAAAGATATCTAAAGATGCCATTTTAAATTGTAAAAAAAGTTGTAAAAAAACAAATGAAGTCACTGTAAATGAAAGCAGAAGTCAATAATTGATTCAGCCTGACATGTTTACTGCTCCAAAATGTTTTAAATGTTTCTCAAAATAAAATATATTGAGTTCAAAGGAGAAAAACTTTTTTGTTTTTTTTCTCAGACATTAAAAAAGAACATATTTCAGAGCAGTAATCACAATACCGTAAAACCGTGATATTTTTATCCAAGGTTATCATACCGTCAGAATCTTATATCGGCCCATGCCTAGTATGCGCATTAAAGTTATGTGATTTTGTTATGAGATCATGTGATGATAAAAATGTGTGTGAATGGACAAACCAGCAGGCTGAGCACATTGTACAACATCTGAAATGTTGTTTTGGTCATTCTAAAACACCTTAACCGTTTCAGTATTAATGTTATTATATTATTAATTACCTCCATCTGCGCTCTGCATCTCATGGCTTCAAATGCCACCACACGTTTATTGCATATTGCCATGGTCTACTGAGATGCAAGTCATTTATTAAATAAAGAAAAGATTGACGCAGCTTCTCCTACCGCAGCAAATTCAGTTTTTACTGTTGATATTTGGCGCCAGTTCATCAGGAAGTGACCATTTTTTTTTGCTTTGACTCGTTGGATGGAAACGCTGCTTTATTTGCACGTCTTTTATCTTTTATTTTTAGTTTTGCACATAAATTGCACAAGTGTTTGCTAATGCTTTATGAGCAAAGTGTCGATTTACTTCATTTTACAACCAATAGCAGAGATGCATCTTACACACTTTGCAAATTCTGCATACCATCACCAATGATGCATGTCATCACTTTCTTACAGTTACTGTTTACTAACAAGGTGACGTGCGTAGAACATCGGTTTTCGGCTACATCGTTGTTGTGTAAACTAAACATGCATTGTTCAGGGTGGATTATAGTGTGCAATTACCTTCACATTCATCCTTGATGTTCAACATACACAAATATTTGTTCAAGGGTGGAGCAGAGACGATCCTAGCATCATTACCTGTGCAAATCTTGGTAAAGTTCCACCAGGTGTCGGTTGAGGGTGAATGAATCATTTGTCATGTGCACTTTCACAACATTTTGGTATGATGCAATCTATAAAACACTGTGTTGTGATAAATCACTCTAGGAAGCCGCTTTTATGTGTGCAAATTGACTTTTATAATGATTGTCTCTAAAGTAAAACCCTCGTGTTTGAATGAAACTGTGACAGGGCATCTTGTGCTGTGGGAACATTCAGTGTAAAAAATTGCTCCCAAATGAGAAGGGAAAAGATGACTCTGCTGTCTAGCAGGCATTATTAACCCAAGCATTTGTTCTAAATCAATCCCTTTTTAAGCATTGATGCGATAACTTTAGCCGTATAGACATTTGTTGTCTGTGCAGTAAGTTCGCAATACTATAACAAATTGATTTTTTTTCTTTTAATCTTTTGCAGCAGTCGTCTCCACCCTGCAGTACTAATGAATTGCAGTGCACTTGCACGCTCTGTACTCAGACACTTTAGTGGTTTTTATATCTTCATCTTATCATTTTGCCGGTAGCTCTGATCTGTGGATGAGCTGCTATTTTGTGTATAGGCTTCAGAATTACCAAGCAGAGTCCTGCAAATAGGAGGAAAAACATATGTACTTTACGTCTTTTATACGTTAATGTACTTTTGCTTACGTGTGAAAGTACTTGGTGTGTATGGAAATTAGGGCTGCACAATATATCGTTTAAGCATCGGTATCGCAATATTCACATTGCAAACATATGCAATGTTGAGTCTGGATTATAATTGTGCGTTTCGCAAGAGTTTTTTTTGAGTCCTGTGACTTTGAGAAGGTTTTAAAAGCATCCAGGCCTAAGAAATTGCACCGTTTGACAAATTAATAATGATTAATCTTCTTGAATTGTTTACCTGAATATAGTTTGACTCCTTGGAAAACAATAGCTATGTTTCTATCCAAAAATACAAATGAACTCTATGCGCAAAACTGAAATATCGCATAAAAGATGTGCGAATAAAGCAGCGTTTTCATCCAACGAGGCAATGCAAACAAAATCGTCACTTTCTGATGAACTGGTGCCAAATATCAATAGTAAAAACTGAATTTGCTGCAGTAGGAGAAGCTGCGTCAATCTTTTTTTCGTTTAATAAATGACTTGCGCCTCGGAAGGCAATCCTGACACACGGTGGCGTTTGAAGGTGTCAGACACGGAGCACAGACACTCTTGATTCTGGAGGTCATTAATAATATAATAACACCAATACTGAAATGGTTAAGGTGTTTTAGAATGACCAAAACAACATATCAGATGTTTTACAATGTGCTCAGCCTGCTGTTTTGTCCATTCACACACATTTTTATCATCACATGATCTCATAACAAAATCACATGACCTTTTTTTAATGCGCATACAGGAATTTGTTCGGTAAAAGTGTTTCCATCGCAGTTTATGCGCATCTTATTGCATAAAAAGTTTATCCTACTCAGTTATGCGCATATGTTTTTTTATGCGCTTTTTCAAAATTGATGCGCATCATGTCGTATATCCAAAATGCACATGACAATGGGTGGATAAAAACGTAGCTACTGTTTATTTCATTTGTATATTTTTCTTTATTGAATTATCTGTGCTTGTAAATCACAATGTTAGATTTTTCCAATATCGTGCAGCCCTAATGGAAATGCTGTCAAAGCTAAACATAAATGTCTTGGCTGGTATTTGTAACGTCATTTTGGCTTTGCTGGATCAAATGCATTCTGGGGAATGATCCCAATTCTGGAGCCATGTTGGTGTTGCATTTAGTACATATATTGAATTTGTTGTTTATCCTTATGAAAAGGCTTTGTCATTCAGGTTGGTTAATGGTTAATCAGGTGAACCGGTTTACCTTATCATCAAAGAGAATGTGATATATGGTGTCATTTGTTGGCAGTGGGACTGTCAGGAATATGAAGTTTGACTGGCAACTAATTGTGATGGTGACTGGTTGTATTGAAATGATAAAATGTTAAAGACATTGACCTCATTATGTTTTTAGCCCATTACTTAATCTATTTATTATTTTTCAAACCATTAAAATGCTAGATAAAATTATAATATTAATGTTTTATTTTTGTTTTATTTATTGTAATGTGCGTCCCTTATTCAAAATCTGGGGAACAGATTTCTTTTGCTCTGTCATTGCATGTCATTAGTGTTGTATCATAATTTATAATTGGCAGAAATGTTTATTACACAAATAAAGGTGAAAGAATAATGCAACCAGATGACAGACCAGACAGTGTGATTGAAACCGTACTTTTGGTCCTGTGAAGGGCTTTAAGATGTGAATTTTTATTCAACGTTTTGGCATAATCTCAACTGAAGCATGAGTGAGGGTGCGACAAAAAGTAGGTCCTTGCCTTTTTAAAAACCTGCCAATAGCATTTCATTACTAGAAATGGTGAAACTAAGGCTGGACCATATATCGTTTGAGCATCGATATCGCAATGTGTGTTCGCAATAGTCACATTGCAAGATATGCAATGTTCAGTTGGCATTATATTTGATCAGAAACCACAGGTTAAAACAAAATTAAACCGTAATAGAATAAAAGTTTATCATATGCAAAGCATTTTAAGATAACTTAATGCTTTTAGAACCTCCCCAGAAAGCCTTAAAGCACTGTTTATTTCACTTTAATATTTGCTCCATTTTGGTGATTTATGAATGTAGTTTGTTTATTATATGTATATAATAAATGACATCACTGCCCTACAATATCATCCCAATGAATCTAAATGAATGACTTTCTAAGCAGAGCTATTTATGTCATCTGGTCAAATTGTATTTCTATCTCAATATAAATCGCAAAAAATATATATAATAAGGTTAATTTTTTTCCAATATCAGGCCCTAGGTGGAACATATCCAATACTAGAGAGCATTTGATGAGAAACTGCAATATTGTTGATCCATTTAGGCAGAATTAGACAAACTGCAAGCTTTAGATGTTTATATCAGGTTTATATCTTCTAAACGTGAATGTTGTCACTATTTTGGTGCACACTAGCTTGTAGATATCCTTAAAACTAACACACTGATACTAACATCTAAAAAACTTGATATTAATTTCACGAAACCTTTAAGCAATATCAGTCAAACAACACCTTTGACAGGTTTTCTGAGCATTTTTACTTTTTTTTTTATTGTACGCATGTGAATGATCATATATGAAACTGTTGCTTTCAAAACTATTATATTGTTAAGAAAGCAGTATCTCAATCATTGTTTTTGCAGATCTGTTGCATTAAAATGCTTTGGGCAAATGACAAAAATTATAAATAAATAACAAAATTGTGCAATATCCTGAGTGCAATGTCTAAATGGAGATTGGTGGTGAAGTGCTAATGTGTTTTCCCCTTGTCTTCTCTGTCTTACAGACGGTCGATGACGATGCGATGGAAGCGTGAATGAGGTTTGGCGTGGCAATAGCTGAACGATGCCCAAGGGTGGGGGTTCTAAAACCCCCCAGCTGGAGGACTTCCCACTCAGCACCGACATGGTGGAAAAGCAGGGTGGGAAGAAGGTGAGGAAAATTGCTTTTTATGTCAAACACACAAAATCACTTGTTTAAACTCATGTAAGCTTTCTAAGGAGTTATGTAACAGCCAGTTGGATATATTGGCTTCAACGTTGTATGCGCATTGCTTTGCATTCCTATTTTGGTGTTTATGCATTTTAACAGTCTAAACATTAGTCACATGCTACTAACTAGTTTACACCAACAACACACATCACTGTAATATCTGTTGGGTAGGTTTACAATGTAATTTTTCCAACCAAACATTGTGCTCTTGGATGTTTTTTGACTATTATGAAATGCATTATTTAGGTTTTTATAAGACAAATTTATTTTAGGATGATTGAGTTTAAAACAACCTGTTGTAAAAGCCTACCCTAAACACTAATAAATAGATGTGGGCGGAATGACACAGGCCCCATTTAGACTAATACGTTTTAGTTTTAAAACGGCGTTTTAGAATGAAAATGATCCATGTCCACACTGGCGTTTCACCCAGTGTTCCTGAACAACTCTCCATCTACACTATACTGCTGAAAACGCACATCACGTGACCACACACACAAACACACACACACTCTGGCATGCACTGCATCGATGAGAGCTGTGCACATCGGACTGCTCATCAAGGATCTACCGCTGGATCTAAACTCACTATAGTTGTTAAATGTGATATTTAATTCATCTTGTCTCTATCTGATGACATCTTCCCCAACTTTGGTCTTTTGAATCTATTACTTGTTCTCAGGTAGTGTTTTGGCTGAGCGCAGAGATAAGTTAATATATTAATGTAACCACATACCCTTATTCTGTTCATTTGACTGATCGCTTGCCTTTATGTCCTATAATGTATAAAGTTATTGTACGTTATACTGATATAATGGCCATTATTGACTGATTTTCAGTGAAAATGAAAGGAGGCAGTAATGTTATAGGCTCAAATTTGTTTTAAATATACATACAGTGAAGATGCTGCTCATATAAATATGTAGCTACACGATGCCTCAACATTTTTGGTGTCTATTAAGTTAATATCAAGATGAAAATAGACAGTTCCTTATATCATGTTTTCATTTTATTGTTAAGAAATTGAAACAACGTGGCCAGGGTGATGCGAATGAGGTTATACAGTACACTGTTCCCTTTGAAGATTTGCCCGACGTGTCCTCGGGAGTTTGTCTGAACTTACAAGGAAAGAATGCAAGACTGAACTGTGTGTAGGCTACTTAATATTGAGGAAAAAGTCCCAATCAACAGCCATGCCTTCGTTTTCAGATGTCTCCTTTTTCCCCATCCACACTGACACGGAGCTGCAGCGTTTTAAAATGAAAACGACCTCTTCAGCATTTTCAAAAAGCTCAGTTTTAGGCACTCGAAAACTCTGGTGTAGTGTGGACGGATGGCGTAACCGTAGCAAAACGTTTGCGTTATTAGTAAGTAAACGTATTAGTGTAAACGGGGCCACAGTCTGAGTAATTTTATTTTACAGTAATGATATATTTTACAATATATTCATTAAGTAACTAATCAATCCAGAAAATCGACAAAAGGGGGTTATAATGAATAAACTTCAATATTTTATAAACCGTAAAAGGACTTGATTTGAAACTTGTAAAGCATAGGTCTCAAACTCAATTCCTGGAGGGCCGCATCTCTGCACAGTTTTGCTCTAACCCTATCAAACACAGCTGATCCAAATAATAGAGGTGTTCAAAAGAGTCATGAACACCTTCATCAGTTGAATCAACTGTGTTTAATCACAGTTGGAGCAAAACTCTGCAAAGCTGCGCCCCTCCAGGAATTGAGTTTGAGACCTATGATGTAAAGTATAACAGGAATACACTGCACTTATTCAGCCGTTAAAATGAAGTGTGTTATGTTGGACACTTCACGCACTCAACGGCTGCTAGACATCCAAACTAAAGCAACACATCCTTTTACAAGATCTTTTATTAACAGAAAAACTATTTACAGAAGTAACCAGGCCATTAGAAAAACATCTTTAGTGTGAAATTTCAGTCTTAAAAAGTCTTAAATTCTGCATGAAGAAACCTGCAGAAACCCTGTGATAGTAACATCATACAGCTCAACCCTAGCAATAGATGTGTTTGTATAAAACTTTTGTAACATTTATCTTTATGTGAAATAAATATATATATATATATATATATATATGAGCAATTCCAGCGTTATAGATGTGACATTTGCAGTAAAAACTCAAAACATAAATTCATATAGAAAGTATACGTTAACATTATATTGACACATCTGTTTATATTTTCCAAAACAGCTAATCAAAGAGTTTTGGGATCAGAAAAATATCCATCTGTAAAAAAATTTTATACTTTAAATGAGGAAAATAAAAATGCGTTATGGATGTGACAAAAAAAGTTTGTGAGTTTGCAGTATACAACATACTTTGTAGAAATTCTGTCAATTAAACTGCACAACCCAAAAAAAACAATGCTA
The DNA here is from genome assembly GCA_903798205.1 of Danio tinwini. Taxonomy (NCBI): domain Eukaryota; kingdom Metazoa; phylum Chordata; class Actinopteri; order Cypriniformes; family Danionidae; genus Danio; species Danio tinwini. The sequence continues at coordinate 2,071,267 of CAIGQZ010034999.1, read as the reverse complement.
ATCAAACAGACACGAGTCGGCTCACTACAGAACCAACATGATTGATTTTATTTTATTTAATATTTTTGCATTTATGAGCAAAAAGCTTCGTTATGGATTTGACACTTTTTTCGTTATGGATGTGACAGCTGTGAAATTCCCACTTGTGTGATTTTGGCAAATTAAATATAATAGTTTTAAACTCTGACAGATACGTTTATGAGTATTTTTAAAGTACTGTAAAATACTTGCTTACACAAATAATGTAGAAACGGTTTCTCTATTTTGGTGAAAACTTCATTTTTTTCGTGGCAAGGTTGACATTTGCATGGAATTGCTCGTGTGTGTGTGTGTGTGTGTGTGTGTGTGTGTGTGTGTGTGTGTGTGTATTTTGACTGTAAGCCATTTGATTTGTTTTATAAAGTCTGATGTTGTTTCTAGCTGTTTCTCTTTATATTTCGGTATGCTGAGTTACTCTCTTCTCTGTGGAATTAGTGTTCTAGATGTTGATCTGTTTTGTAGCAAAAGTACTATTAACACATCACCAAGCTTAGTTAGTTAAGAGGTTTGGCTATCTTGAAGATGTGCGTTGTTAGATTTGTTGATATCTGTTCTAGGATTGGTAAATGCCAAGAAAGACAACATGAAAACAACACTCAATATACAGTTGTTTCATTGGGAAAAAAAAGCAACAGATTGTATTCTACTGTATCAAAACACTGTATAAATCCATTGTGGAAAGCTATTTAAAAATGCTCTAAATGAAGATGCTTTGATGTTGGTGTTTTTAAGGGGTCAGTGTTTTGGTGCAAGTCTAGCCAGAGTTGGTGAAGAGTTTCTGGCCCAGATGGTGTGTGTGTATGTACATCATTCTGTGTAGTATTGCATCAGACTCTGTGAGGAGGAGGGAGGGAGGGTTTGAGCGCGTGAGCGAACAAGAGTGAAAGCATTGCTAGGAGACCAGTATGTAAACAGGGCTGCTCACACAGATGGTTTTAGAGAAGCAGTAAAACACTTCTTTCATGATTTAGCTCTATGTGCTGCAAGATTTCCTGCTCAATCAGTCAATGTTTCTCTAATGTTTTTCTGTACCTCGTGCTAGAGGCGTCAAGCTTAATTCTTAAGAGCAAATAGTGTCATTGTGCATAGCTGAGTGTGTGTGTTCACACATGGATGACATCATAGTCTCGTGACAGAGGGGGATGTGGGCTGGACTGAGAGAAACTGCTCTATGCTGCATTCAGCTTTAGCACTGCACTAAGAGCTCTTTAATTAGCTTTTATTAGCACTACCGGTAGCAGACCCAGCTACTCGAGTCCCACTTCCTTTCTCAACAGACACCCCTTTTGCTTGGGTACATTTATGGTGTTATGTGCTTTTTAATTGTTTATTCTAATCAAGAGGTCAAGGCCAAATGTCAGTTTCTTTTCTACTGCAGACACATTTTTGCTTGCTTTTAGCTACAAAACAGGGCAAAACTGGATTATGGCTACATGATATTGGAAAAATATTGCACTATTTCGATTTCCTGTGATATATATTACAATATTAATACATGAATGGCTCTATTTGGAGAGAAGTTCTCATTTTAGATTGTTTGGGATGAATCTGCATGGAGGTGCATCAGCATAAAATATAACAAACAATCTACCAGCAAAGATAAATGCAATAAAGTGGAAGATACAAATGAAATAAACAGTGTGTTATTGTTTCCAGAGGAGTCTAACAGTATTCAGATACAGTAACTGAATGATCCAATGTAAGATAATACTGAATCGTCTTTGTTTAATAAGTAAATCAATACATTTAATTCTTATAAAATTTTCTAATTTCAGTTTCTTAGACCTGAAAGCTTTTAAAATCCTCATACATTTACAGGCCCTATTAAGGATTGCATTTTACAGATTGAAATATTTAATCTAGGTTATTTTTAATGATGTGTGTGTTTGCAAAACGTGCTGTATTTGAACAGAATGTCTTTAATGGTGGGCTTTCAGCGGGTGTGGGTGTGTGTTGCTTTGAAGAGGCTTGGTGAGATTGTGGGGGTTTCTGATGGCTTCCAGTTGTCGATGGGTCTGGAATGGTTTCTGAGCCTCCTTTCAGATGCCTTGCCTTGTGTTTGCTTAGTATTTGTTACATAAAATATCTGTTGTCTTAAACTGTATTAAGAAAATCTTTCACATATAAATATGTAATGTCCCCACACCTCAACACTTAAGAGATGAAATCCATCATAGGGTCTGTTTACAAAACATTTTCACCCAAAAACTGTTAACGCATTTTGCCTGTTCATTTACATGACACATGTTTTTTGAGACTGAAAACTGGTACATTTGAAAATGGTTTTCAAAGTGGAAGTTTTTGAAAAGCTGCAATTGTTGTTTCCCTGAAACACTCGAAAATGAGAGTATTTGAGTTTGATGACATCATGCACATGTATGATATGTGTTTAGGTTAAAGGCAAGGGAAAACAAACACCACAGTGCTAGAGTATATAGTGGTGGTGTCGTTGCTCAAGATTTTGCTACTGCTTCCATTATATTCCACATAATATGTCATCATCACTCTCTTAAAGTTACTGTTTACTTAATAAGGTCACAGGGCCAAATACTGGCCTGGCATGTAATACAGCATTTTTGGTCGTTTTTGCAGGTGTGTAAACATGGCCCTTTTGAAAATGTAAATCCTTTTAAAACAAGGGGAAAACAGATTAATACTTGTATTTTTAGAAAATAAATCAAGTGTTCTAAGTGTAGAAATGTAAAAATTACCACAATTATTTAATTGGTCTATTTTCAAAAATGAATTGTGAATGTTACATTTTTATTTTAATGCAGTTAAGCACTTTCTTCTTAAGCAATCTCTTCCCTTAAACGGTTGTAAAACTGGTTATGAACAGGAAGAAAAGTATTTTCTCCTTACACCATCACAAACATGCATTTCCATTATATAAGTATATAAACAAAGTATAGTCCTAAAGTCTTGATGTTAAGGCAAAAAGGGTGTACTATACAGTGTTCAGCATCTATGAGTACACCCTCTTAATTCTATCATTCAAATGAATATTTTAATAGGATGCTTTACAATATTATATTTATGCATATTACTGCACGGTTAATCGAAAAAAAGATTTGCGATCTCAAATCGACTCTACACATGATCTTAATTCAACTTTTCTACAATTCAGCCAATTATATTTTCACGGTCAGGAGAAAAGTGTAAAGGCTGCTGCACAAGTCTTCATTGTTTTATATACGTTGCTCAGCAACATGAACACCTCCAAATGGTGTTAAAAGTGTCACATACTGTATTTATAAGGTATAATTTACCCAAAAATGATTTTAATTCTGTCTTAATGTAATGATGTAATCATGGCCACAAAATAAGAGGTGAGCTGGCTCACTGTCTGTTTACTACAGAGAGGATGTGTGCATGCCCGCAAATTATTTCTACTTTAGTAAACAGAACCTTTATAGGCTGTTAACAACAGGTAATAAAGTTGTAAATCACGTTCAGTTTGTTGCAAACTGAATTCAAAGTGACTGCAGCTATGACATGAACTGCACTCGGCAGTGAAAAGTGAAACAGAAAGCGTGCACATCCTTTAAATGATCATATGACATTTTAAAGTTATGATTATGACAAGCATTTGATATGTTTTTTCTTTCATACCGAACACAAAGTGTTGTGCATGAAAATAAACCTTTACAGTGTCAGTATAAATATTCTTGGCTACATAATGTTGAATACTTTGCAAGAAGGAATCTGATAATGAGAAATGTTTAATTTTACCAGTGAATAAATGGTCTAATAATGTTGTCAATGACAGATTGCAAGCATATGTCCCACACATAATAATAATAAACATCAACTTCAGAATTGTAAGTAGTTGTTATGTTGTTATAAATGTGGCCAATATCAGATTTGCAGTGTGAACAGATCATGGTCCTAAACTGACCCGCATGCACAGAAGTATAGTTACGGACAGCACAAATTATGTCTAATTATGCACATAATGTGTATACTGTATGAAGCACGTTGTCAGATCATGGTTATATGATTATTGCTCTTTTCACAGACAACAGTGGAGTATTACATAAACTGTAAAGGGTGGTTCTGCTACTACTAATGTGTATTTGAAACCTAAAATAAGTTCCTTGTAATTGAAAACACTGATCATTTGTGATTTATGACAACCGCGGCGCGCGTCTGTCTGACCACCGATGTAGTGAACTCATCAAGGGTTAATGAGCAGCTGCAGATTGAACTGTGAAGGCGGAGTTGGTTTATCTCCATTTGCAGTTATTTTATTTTACTTCGTTATAAACAACAGACACATGCAGAAGAGGGGTTTGGGTGCTTGAGCTCCTGCCCTTTATTCTCTCTGAGAGAAAGTTTGTCACTAAAATGAAAGTGCCCCCTCCTTTGTGCACGGATCCCCTGTCCACAACACTCCCCGACGCTCTTTTCAGCTTCGCAATCAACCCGTGCCCCGATCGTTAACAAGCACCAGTTTTGCCTTCTAAATCTTTTTCAAAATGAACAACCAGCTTTCTGTGGTAAAGTAATCTCCCTTTGTTTTGCTATGCTGCTGAGGAGTAGAGGATGTTTGCAGCACAGAATGATGACGCATGTCGCTCGAAGATTATGTAAAAGTCACATGAAATCCGACATCACCGTTCACACTGCGGTCGCATTGCAAAACATCAGATCTGTGTCTAATTTAAGACTACATATGAAAGTGGCACAAATCTGAAGTGAAAAGATCCGATTCCATGTGGTTTGGGCTGTTCACACTGTCAAGACCTGAGTCACATGTGGGCGAAAAGATCAGATTCGGGCCACATTTGCCTGCAGTGTGAACGTAGCCAAAATGTAGCATTTTAACCAACAGTAGACCTACACATAAACCTAATATTTTTATTGTTGTTTTACCATACGTTTGAGAAATAACAATAATAATAGCCTACTAATAATAACCTTTACATCTACAGAATCGTGAGAAAACCGTGATCTTGGTTTTAAGCAAAATAAAAAAATTGTGATTGTCATTTTAGCCAGAATCGTGCAGCCCTAACATAGGCTTTAGTTTAGGCTGTACTCACACTGTGTACAGTTGCCTTGAACCGGGCCAAAGCACGCTTGTCCCACCCCCCGTCTCCCCTGACAGCCCGCACTCACATTACATTCGGGCCTGGGAGCTCTTAAGTCATTGATGATGCGCTGCTCAGTAAGCACTCTCGCTCAGCACAGTGGAGATTTCTTTAGTTATATCGTTTAAGTCGTTTGATATGCGGTGACACTCAGTCTAATATTTCGCTGAATAGATCAGCCACTTTTGACACTTATAAACAATCAGTCCTCGTGCTGCAGGAATTAGGAGGTTTGCTGAAGCTGCAGCTGTGGTGCAGTGACGGATTTGCGTCTTTAATAATCTACAACAGTTTACGTTCATTGAACAGTACGAATGATTAATTAATCCATATCAAACAGTCCCTTAAAAGTCACATCTCGCTTTCAGTTTCGGTCAGTTTCGGCCCAAGTGAACCACGCTTAGGCCCACCTCTTCCAACCGGGCCAGGGCTGCCCAAGTGAACCGTACCTGAGCCCGATTCAGAGCACTTACACTTCTCAAACAATCTGAGAAACGGGCCTGGGCACAGTTCGAATAGCATAGTGTGAGCACGCCCTTAGTCAGCACTGAACCCAAATGTGGAGCTAATCTAACAAAAAAAAAACTTAGAATAACAGTCCAACAATTTGTAGTCCAATTTTATATGTTAGGGGAAAATGTTAAACATGTATTTTAAAAAGTGAAAAAATCAGGAGAAACAAAAAATATATCACGTTTTGTTGGCATTTGCATATTTTGCATGAATTTAAATGTTCAGTGACTAAAATAATAATTTAATAATATATCACTTTAATCGTTTTGTTTTGTTCAGATGCACCAAAATATGCTGAGCACTGTATATGCACATATTCACTAAAGATGTGCGCAAGCCTATAAAATGTTTAGATGTTGCGTCTTCTACTTGAGTTATTTGTGGAAGCAATATTTGTCCCAGAGCAGTTTTATCAGCCGTTGCTCTGTGCTGACTCATCTGCTGCTTGCTTCCAAACTTACACTATTTCCCATGTTCCCCCAGGATAAAGACAAAGGCTCGTCAAACAAGACTCCTAAATTGGACCGCAGCGATGGTGTCAAAGAGATGAAAGAGAAAGCTCCTAAGAGGAAGCTGCCCTTCACCGTTGGAGCCAATGGAGATCAGAAAGATTCTGACTCTGGTAAGTGGGCGGGGCTTACTCAAAGCACAGAACTCTGGGTAACAGGAAGCATGTGAGTGTTTGTGTTTGGGCTGCTGCTGTTGTTGTTGTGCTCAGTAATGTGTGCTGAAATGACAGAAGTGCTGATGAAGAAACCGTTAACCCAGTTGCTGGAAATGTGTTGGATATAACATGCTGAGAAGGGTGAGATGCTCTGATTTATTTGTGAGGTTCAGCCTGAATCATTTTAGCTTTTGTATTTGATCCGTATGTGGGGTTTTTGAGGTAAACTGTTTTGATTTGGTCTTTGCAATGTGCTTAATTGTGATTAGTAATGAATATTTTGTTATGTGTGCTCCTTTTAGTGCTCGTTTGAATGTGTTTTGAGTGGTTTTCTGGCTGCTGTTTTTGCTATTGAGATATACAGCCTTTCTGTAACCTTTTAGTAATCCATTGGCAGAGACCACCCCCCACCCTCCTTGCAACGTGGCTGCGAGGCGGAAATCTTGCCCATTTTCTCTCTCATCAGACAATGCCTGAAGTGCCCATTGTAATGCTAATAGGGGGAGTGGTCACATCCATTCTTTCACTGGTCTGTCTCTGTTGCTCTTTCTTTCTCTGTCCATTTCCAGTAGTTGTTTTAAAGTATTTATTTCATATATTATTAACTAACCAGTTGAGCATTTCATCAAGTTCTGAAATTCAGTTTTGTGTAAGATTCAGATGCTCACCTATAGGCCATCCAATTGTGTCTGTAATCTTTTTTCTGGAGGTTTTGTTTGCGTGTTTTTATGCTGCATCATTGTCTGTTTCGAATGGAAGCCATCCAACTGTTGGCTGTTCTCCATCTCATGCTCCCTTACTGAGACTTTTTAATGTAGTTGAGCTGGTTTTCTCCATGGTCTCCTCCTCAGTTGGACGGTTTCCATTACAGGACTGGTTAGAATCTTTGAGTAACTCTTCTGGCTGCTGCTGAAAGTGCTTGCATACATGATTTTTGTGTTTACTGCAATCTTTTTAATTATGAAGCGTTAACAGTTGCTTCGAAACCCATTATCAACTCTACTCTATATATATATATATATATATATATATATGTATATATGGCTATATACAAGGAGGATTTTGCAGATGAAGACACAATGATTGTTTGTTATCACGCTGCATTGAGCTGGAGTTGGTTCTTCAAAAAATAAAGAAAGCAAACTTAAGAATAGCGTGTGCAAAGTGGATACAGTTGAGGAATTAATATATACAGTTGAAGTCAGAATTATTACCCCTCCTTTGGATTATTTTTTTTTTTATTTCCCAAATGATGTTTAACACAGCAAAGAATTTTTTACAGTATGTCTGATAATATTTTTTCTCTCTGAAAAAGTCTTATTTGTTTAATTTTGTCTAGAAGAAAAGCAATTTTTAATTTTTTAAGAACTATTTTAAGGTCAAAATTATTAGCCCCTTTAAGCTATTTTTTTTTCGATTGTCTACAGAACAAACCACCGTTATACAATAACTTGCCTAATTACCCTAACCTGCCTAGTTAACCTAATTTACCTAGTTAAGCCTTTAAATGTCACTAAGCTTTATAGAAGTGTCTTGAAAAATATCCAGTAAAATATTATTTACTGTTATCATGGCAAAGATCAAATAAATCAGTTATTAGAGATGAGTTATTAAAACTATTATGCTTAGAAATGTGAATGTTATTCAAATGGTACAGAATAGGCATGGGCCGGCATAAGAATCTGAAGCTATGATAACCTTGGATAAAAATATCACGGTTTCACGGAATTGTGAAATATATTCTACTCAAATGTCTGGGTAAAAATCTAAAACTTTTTCCCCATTGAACACAATATATTTCATTTTGAGAAACATTTAAAGTATTTTGTTACAGTAATCATGTCAGGCTAAATAATTCAAATAAATCATTGAATTTTGCTGTCTTCATTAGTTTTAAAAACACAGATTTCATTTCAATTTAAAACAGCATCTTTGGATATCTTTTCTGCTGGATATACTGTTGTCTTAAAAAACAAAAAAGTCTTACACATACCTTAGGAAAGGTATAACCAAAGCTTTGGCGGTTTTAAAACCATGATGTACTTTGAAAACGGTTATTGTCCATGCCCAGTACAGAAATTTCAGCATTGTGACACTACACTACACTCAGTGCAGCAAGCTGAAGGTTATTTACTACCTGTTATTCACAGCCTAGGCTTCATTCAGACTGCATATCTTATCTCTATGTGGTAAACAAACTCGAGCGTCAGCTCACTTGTGATTTCATGGCCATAAAACGTCATTATGCAATGTAGTACATGAAGATGGAATTGAAATTTATAAATACAGTAAGCTGACTCTTAGATAATGATATGATAATTTCACAAATCATATCATTTATTCAACGATACGCACCGGTGCTTCTTAATTTAGATTATGTAGCTAATTATTTAATATTTTTGATTTCCCAATTATCATGTACTCTACAGAGCAAGTAAAAAGCTTTGGCCCAAACAGTCATTTTTGTTGAGATCTGGACACTGATACAGATAGAGGAACGAATATATTATGTTTATCCATGTAGAAATGGAGGTAAAATGGAGCCAGCTTTCTATCTGTCACCGATGGTGTTCCCTGCCCTCCATTTTCTGGAAGATTCCATTTGAAATCCATAATTTATATAGCCGATATTTTTACATCTCCCTCTCTGCATCTCTCTCTCGTGGGCTCTCGGGTTGGTTCTGCATTCAGGGAGACTGTGCAATTGTCTATGCTACTTAGCTCTAGTGAAGGAGCAACCCAGAAGGCCCAAGAGCACTCAGGATCCTTCTCTCCATCTCGCCGTCTTCCTGCCTCCATCTTATGTGTTTGCTCATTACCTCTGCCGAGCTTTCTTAGGCCGCAGACATCTTTGCTGCATTATGTATTAGAGGCAGAACTTGGCATGGAAATATAATGCAGTGGTACTCTTCTGACAAACCTTCGCTAGCGGCGTCGCATTTAAGCACGCAAATAAAACCACATTCCCAGAAGTTATTACAGAGTGCGACTGGATTACGAGGTGGCTTTTTTTTGGGGGGATATGCACAGCACAATTTGAGATCTCTCGGCTCGCAGGCTACAGCAGACGGTGGACGTGAGCTGTAGAGGAGAGAGAATGTTGTGGATAAGGGTGAAGGGAGTGGGTTGGCTGATAAGAGACAGTAATGTTTGCTGCTCCACTGCTGCCCACGCCTTGCCTAACGCTGGCAGGCATGTGTGCTGGTACACTTGCACACGCAATTGGGCTCTGGCTAACATGCGCACACATTCGCATTTAGAACGTGTCTGCTTCCTGTAGGCAAGATAGAAGAGATTCGCCGCTGTATAACAGATCAGACCGTTGATGTTTTTTGCCCTTCATACGGCCAAGCCATGGAGCGTTTCTCATACTCCTGGAGGGTGGAATGTTTTTGAAGCATTTTGTTTTCTGTCATGCGGTGCTCGTATGAATTATTCACTATAGGTTGTTTTCAATCACGTGGTTGTGGTGGTGCGCAAAATTCAGATAGAGGGCAGGAAGTAAAAAAACTGAATGGGAGACTTACGGGAAAGGCTGTATTTTTGCGATTTATACTATATTTCAAAGGAGATATGAATAGAAAATCACCTCATATGATGGGCATGATCCTTATATCAGAATCAGAATCAGTTTTATTGCCAAGTGTGCTTCACACACACAAGGAATTTGTTTTGGCAACAGAAGCTTTCAGTGTACATAAAGTGACGAGTGACAACACAAAATTAAATACAAGAAAAGAAAAGGCAATAAACATTAAACAGAGATGCAGTTAGTCAAAAAGATCTGGATGTTGAATGTATGTACAGATATGTTGTAAATATACAGGTTATAAGGTGCTGTGTACAAGTGCGTATGAGAAAGTATTGCACGTTTATTGCACAGTAGGGGAATATTTAACTGTTCATGAGGTAGATGGCCTGAGGAAAGAAACTTTTCCTGTGTCTATCTGTTTTTGTGCTTGGTGCTCTGTAGCGCCGACCAGACGGTAACAGTTCGAACAGGTAGTGTGCTGGGTGTGAGGCGTCCAGAGTGATTTTACGAGCCCTTTTACTCACTCTGGAAGAGTACAGTTCTTGAAGTGTAGGAAGGGTAGTGCCAGTGATTCGTTCAGCAGTCCGGACTATTCGCTGTAGTCTACGGAGGTCGGTTTTGGCAGCTGAGCTGAACCAGACGGTGATTGAAGTGCAGAGGATGGATTGGATGACAGCTGAGTAGAACTGTACGAGCAGCTCCTGTGGCAGGTTGAACTTTCTCAGCTGACGAAGGAAGTACAGTCTCTGCTGGGCTTTCTTTACAATGGAGTGGATATAATGAAGAGGGCTGAGTTTTCCACTGAACTAAAATATATTTGCCTGTCATCAAGGTGGCATTTATTGTATAAACTATAAGGTTACATGAAAAAATACTACAGTAAATATTATAGCAGTGCTTTCCACAGGTTTGAAATATACTTGCGGTGGTAGCCGAATTGAAAACACACCATTTACCCACATCACATAAAGAGTTAACTATAAGCGACAAACAAAATATGATATAATTTTTTACCAATAATTGTATTTTTTATGACCCTGTTATACACTGTTTCTTTTCAATGGGTTAAAGTAAACAAAAAAAGACTGTTAAAATGAAAAAAGAAATTCACTATTTCTGTTACTTTTATGCTATTCAGGAGCCATGTGCACACACTGACAGGGTAAAATATGCAAACATGAATGCCAAAGCATTTTAGATGTGTATATAAAATAGCCTATGTAATATATTACCATCATCAAATTAATAAAATAATTAGCAAATGAAAAATAAATGACAGAAAAAGGAATAAAAACAGACAATATATCTAAAAATGATTATAATTACAAGATTAAAACTTGTAGATTATTTAAATTAGGCAAATGCGTTGGTTAACCATTACTAATGATGTACATATAATTTGCAGCCAGTTTAGCCCAGCCATTTCATCCTCTCCGAGTATATAGTAAAGTATTTCTGAATCATTTGGATTAAATAATCTATTATTTGCTTTTTCACTCGGTCTCACACCTGTGTAGGATTTAATAAAACATCTTTAATAAAAGAGTAATGCAAAAACGCATACGAGCTTTAGAAAGCGAAAGCAAAAGTTGAATCTCGAACATTTTAGCAGATTTAGAAACTGGGGCCAGATAAATTTTTAAGTCCCCAAAAGGCACGTCTCTGTGGGTCTGCAAAGCACATGAGACTACCTGTGGGAGCGTTGACAGGTACGGCACACAGAATGAAACGGGTAAACAAGAAAAGATTTTCCACTACTTAATCAATCGCGGATGTTTGGTTATATTGAGGCGTTTTATAACTTATATAAGTTATATTATACTTGGGCAGCCGTTAATATACCTGTCGGCCTGCCCAAGTAAAGTCTATTTGTGGGAAGCACTGCTATAGTGCAATGGTTGCGAAAGTATTAACTCAGGAAAAAAATACCTGAGAAAAAAGTACCACCATAATGACAAGACAGATTAATTGCTATTATTAAGATTATTTATTATTGTCAGCCACTTTAAGCATTATAAATAGTTTGACCATTAACAATGTACTGTGCTTATAGGTAAAAATAAATAAAGAAAAAGTCAGTGTTTAAAATGTGCTTTTAAAAGTTCATTAAAAATAGTCAGCCACTGTTCTTAGAATAAAAAGAAAACAGCTGTACTTAAATGTCTTAAGTATTAACAATTAGTAACCTATTCATCAAAACCTGGAAATGCTGCTTAGACCTCATAAATATAGGTTATATGTCATCATATTCATACATAAACCGTTTTTGACAAATTTTGAAATATTTTGCATGCACACATGACATATTGGTATATCTTGAAATCTAAACATTAACTCATATTTTAAATGATTTGGAATTACATAATTAAATTAGAAATTAGATCTGCTTACTGCTCGTCATTTACAGTACGTGTGTCAGAAAAGTGATTATATATTTATAAATACACTGCTTGACCAATTCGTCTGTGATTTATCCATTCATACGTGCAGAATTTACATGATTTGAGATCTCATCTTAAGTGGACCGTGGAGTTTGTGTTAACCGCACACAGAGACTAACTTTAATTAGTCTATATTCTACCTCTAAGCTTCAAGCATGGCAAAGTTGCTTGAGTCTATGTTCTGCGTCCCGCAACATTTGAAGACATCCAGATAAATTAGCCTAAATTTGAGGTAACAAATTAACCGAAAGCCATGCTACTTTAGAAAATAAATAACTTTATCAAAAACACACATTATTTTACACAACTACAAACACACATTTAACACATTTGTGATAATTATTTGACCAATGATGCAGCATGGGGTTAGCAGTAACTGAAATGCCAACACAATAGCACTGGTCTGCAGAAGTGCTTCTCTAGCGTGTATTTGCTCCGCAAGTGCCGCGCACCTCTGGGTTTGTGCCAAAGCGGGTTGAATTTTAGGATCTGATGATGCAAATTAAAGTAAACATTCTAAGCACACCAATGTATCGTATGCTTTAGTGAACAGCCGGTGCTGATCACATGAGTGAAATCGTTCACATCATAGGGTTAAAAGTGTGTTGTTATTATTATTTTCCTTTCATTATTCAGTATTTCTCTGCATACCACTAGAAGGAAGCCCGCGTACCACAGTGTGAGAACCACTGCTATAGTGTTTGGAAGCATACTATACAGGGAGTGCAGAATTATTAGGCAAGTTGTATTTTTGAGGATTAATTTTATTATTGAACAACAACCATGTTCTCAATGAACCCAAAAACTCATTAATATCAAAGCTGAATATTTTTGGACGTAGTTTTTAGTACGTTTTAGTTTTAGTTTTAGCTATTTTAGGAGGATATCTGTGTGTGCAAATGACTATTACTGTGCATAATTATTAGGCAACTTAACAAAAAACAAATATATACCCATTTCAATTATTTATTTTCACCAGTGAAACCAATATAACATCTCAACATTCACAAATATACATTTCTGACAATCAAAAACAAAACTAAAACAAATCAATGACCAATATAGCCACCTTTCTTTGCAAGGACACTCAAAAGCCCACCATCCATGGATTCTGTCAGTGTTTTGATCTGTTCACCATCAACATTGCGTGCAGCAGCAACCACAGCCTCCCAGACATTGTTCAGAGAGGTGTACTGTTTTCCCTCTTTGTAAATCTCACATTTGATGATGGACCACAGGTTCTCTATGGGGTTCAGATCAGGTGAACAAGGAGGACATGTCATTAGTTTTTCTTCTTTTAGACCCTTTCTTGCCAGCCACGCTGTGGAGTACTTGGACGAGTGTGATGGAGCATTGTCCGGCATGAAAATCATGTTTTTCGTGAAAGATGCAGACTTCTTCCTGTACCACTGCTTGAAGAAGGTGTCTCCCAGAAACTGGCAGTAGGACTGGGAGTTGAGCTTGACTCCATCCTCAACCCGAAAAGGCCACATAAGCTCATCTTTGATGATACCAGCCCAAACCAGTACTCCACCTCCACCTTGCTGATGTCTGAGTCGGACTGGAGCTTTCTGCCCTTTACCTATCCAGCCACGGGCCCATCCATCTGGTCCATCAAGACTCACTCTCATTTCATCAGTCCATAAAACCTTAGAAAAATCAGTCTTAAGATATTTCTTGGCCCAGTCTTGAAGTTTCAGCTTGTTTGTCTTGTTCAGTGGTGGTTGTTTTTCAGCCTTTCTTACCTTGGCTATGTCTCTGAGTATTGCACACCTTGTGCTTTTGGGCACTCCAGTGATGTTGCAGCTGTGAAATATGGCAAAACTGGTGGCAAGTGTCATCTTGGCAGCTGCACTCTTGACTTTTCTCAGTTCATGGGCAGTTATTTTGCGCCTTGGTTTTTCCACACGCTTCTTGCGACCCTGTTGACTATTTTGAATGAAACGCTTGACTGTTCGATGATCACGCTTCAGAAGCTTGGCAATTTTAAGAGTGCTGCATCCCTCTGCAAGATATCTCACTATTTTTGACTTTTCAGAGCCTGTCAAGTCCTTCTTTTGACCCATTTTGCCCAAGGAAAGGAAGTTGCCTAATAATTTTGCACACCTGATATAGGGTATTGATGTCATTAGACCCCACTCCTTCTTATTACAGAGATGCACATCACCTAATATGCTTAATTGGTAGTAGGCTTTCGAGCCTATACAGCTTGGAGTAAGAAACATACATAAAGAGGATGATGTGATCAAAATACTCATTTGCCTAATAATTCTGCACTCCTTGTAGATAATTACTTAAATGAAACTGTCAAAGTAATTATATTGTCACTGTGGTACGACAAAACTGTAGTAATAAACAAATAATTCAATAGGTTTCAGTTTTTGTGATTATACACCATCACAATGTACCACAGTTTACACTAACATTATTTATTACAGTTTACAGTATTCTGTTGCATTCATCAACAAAGAGTTGTACACATTATACAGTACACTTGTATGAACTATGTAGTTCAATTCTAGGTTTATTATAAATTACTATAGTTTTTCCCCATGCGGATATCTTCCAGATATCATGAAATAACAGATGAATGCATACACAAGCGTGGACACATAGTCTACATTATTATTTATTCATTTTTGTAAGAGTGAAAAATGCTCCACAATAATAACCATCTAGTTTTGTCGCAAGGGTTGCATTTCTTTTTTGTTCTGTTGATAAACTTAATCAGCAACAAACATTTACCGCTGCTGCGCATATAGACATTAATGTTACGGTTGTTTACTCCACCAAAACACCAGTTAAGACTTGGATTTTTGCAAAACATGACAGAGATTTAATTGCAGCGATTACATGGCAGGCTACGGTATTTATATTCTCCAGGATTTTGTATAAGTGTGGTGGTGTTTGTATCTGATTTTTATATAAGACATTAACATATATATACATAGAGCTAGACCAGTATATAATCTTCATTAGTGCTGTCAAATGAATTATTGCGCTCCAAAAAACGTTTGTACAAATGGATGTATTGAATAAATGTTTATTACATGCCACCTTTTTTCCATTTTTCAGCCAGTTTCTTAAATTATACCTTATTTATGAGCAAAAACTTTCGGAAGTCTTTAAACGCTGTTTGGTATTTCTCATTTTTGCAGATTTAAACAATTATAAACAACATAAAACAGAGACATGTTGATGTCACACTAGGGCTGGAAGATATGGCAAAAATTTATATCACAATATATTTCTTAATTTCGGTCGATACAAAATAATTCTGATATCGATATGGACAATATTAAAAAGACAGGAAAAAAAATGTCTAGAACGCACACAGTGGATGTCTGTACCTACAAATGTTTGCAAACTGATTTTGCAAAGTCTATAATACTTCCTGGCTCTTATAACTTAAAAAAAATAATAAAAACAGTACAAAAAAATTAATGTTCACTTTTTATTTATATTTAGCCTTTACAAACAAGAAATGTGAAATAAATTATCAAATAAATAAAACTCAGACTCAGCTTGATATAATATTATATAATATATATATATATATATATATATATATATATATGTATGTGCATGTGTTAATGCTGGAGTATATGCAAGGATCGAGTTTAAATGCGTGTGCGTGTATGCATGCATCAAGTTTATATGTAGGCTATATGCGCAAGTTTCATACCTTTTTTTTGAACATTCAATAGTATAGGTTTATATGCGAGTAATTTATAGGTGTATATGCACATGTTGATAAGCAAAGTTTGATTTAAATCCTACACGGTGGAGGTGGATGGTGGTGATTGTGAGGCGACAGGTTGGTTTAAACTTTTATGATGCCTCATCTTCTGACTCTCAGTATGTTTTATCAGGAGTAACTGCTTCAAATGGTGGAACAGATTTGATGTTGATTTTAAGTTGGCACCACTGTCCGGCACATTTTGCAGAGCACCGAAACTATAAGTTTATCTGAACTTAAAAAGCTGAACCACTTCCACACCACTGCATTAGACTTTCCCTCTTTTATTAACTATTTCGTCTGCATTCTTACTTGTGGAAGCTTGTTTATTCACATCAGGGCACTAATTTTGTAGCTAAACTTTCTGATTCGAAGCTTAACCAACTGCTTTGCTAAAGCATGGCAGCGTGTCTGTGATGTACGTCATCAAGCATGTGACATCACACTCTTTCTGACGGCTGAGCACTGAACGTCATTCAGTGACTGACAAGTGATACAATGTATACGATCTTATAT
>CAIGQZ010034999.1:2021480-2050560 GCA_903798205.1 Danio tinwini | reverse complement strand
AATAATAATAACTAATACTCAGATAATAGTAATAATAATTAATACTCAGATAATAATAATAATTAATACTCAGATAATAATAGTTAATACTTAGATAATAATAATAATAATAATATTGACTAATACTCAGATAATTATAATAATAATTAATACTCAGATTATATTAATAGTTAATACTCAGAAAATAAAAATAATAATTAATACTCAGATAATAATAATAATAATAATAATAATAATAATAATAATAATAACAATAATAATAACAATAATGGAAATAATTAATTATTTCTTGTGCGGCCTGATACCAATTGATCCACGAACTGGGAGCGGTCCACAGCCAGGTGGTTGAGGACTACTGCTGTAAGGTTGTTTTGGGGGAGGTGTGCAATAATTAGTGCAGAATTCAGCTGTTCGTATATTGACTGTATTTGATGTGCTTCTCTTATTCATAACGAATGATTGTTTTGTATTTTTATACAAATGCAAGGCTTTTTTTGTAATGATGCTAAGCTTATTCATGACTATAATTGTTTTATTTCAAGTTATTAGAATATGAAAGCATATGCATTAAAATATACAAAATGAAAAACATTCTGCTGCCACAAGTTCACTTTACTTTTAATACAATAAGTGAGGATGGAAAGCTTGATCCTGACATCAGAGGACTTTTATATTACTGTACCATAGTCATTACATTCTATTTTAGAAGACAAAAGCACAAGCTCTGCATTTTTCTGTTCCCTTCATCCGGCCTTTATAAACACGTTTAGACTGCTGCTGCTGCTGCTCATGTTCTTCAAGATTTGGATCACAGGAATGCATCTAAATGGCAAGAGTGTGTGTGTTCAAAAGGTTGGGGTACATTACATGTAATTGTTTACAGGTGTTAGCGAATATTCATCAGCCCCAACAGTGAAGAATAATTCCTGGAAAAAATCTTGTTACTGGAAGCATTTGTCTGGCTTCCTCTACCTATAAATTATGCTTGTGGCCTTGAGCAAATCACAACGTTGAGAACAGCAAGCCAGCTAGTAGATCTTCTATAGAATAGACAATAGCAGAAATCTAGATGACAGCATTTGCTGTACCTCATTAGGTTTTTATTGGCATTAGGAATGCCCGTGTGACAATTGGGCATGTTTGCATAGTTTGAGGCTTGGGGGGTCATATTGGAAACTGGCAAACACTAAGACGGCTATCCTACTGAGTCGATAGCCAGGGCGAGACTTGTGCAGTGAATAGGACATCTGCATTGTGGAGCAGATATGTTGACACTGACACACTGAGAATAATTGATGGGCATTTCTGTGAAGAGCAGCTGCTTTTGTCCAAATGCAGCGGTGACCTTGTCTCCGCCACATTGAAATGTGAACACCGGCCATTTTGTAATCGGTGACAGGCTGCCAAGTCATAGCCTTAAAGAAACACGTGCGCACGCACACATACACACTAGACTGGCAGTGAAGGGCCCCTCCCTCCCCATAAGGCTAATATCAAACTATGGCTGATGCCACCAGAGGGCTTCCACATAGGCCAAACAGCTGGGAATTCACCAAAGATTTCACTTGACCTTCAGGCTACTAAGGATGGCATAGATGGGAATGCACTTAATTGCATATTAACTTGAGCTAGCAAACATACAAGGTCACACAACTGAGTAAAGAGGAGTTTGTCTGTTCACAGGAATTTATGAGGCTGGTTTGCGAATTAACATGCCTGTTTTATTCTCAACAGAAAAACAAGGTCCAGAGCGGAAGCGCATTAAAAAAGAGCCCACTAACACCAGGAAGTCAGGCCTGCCGTTTGGGATGGGCATGCCAGGGATCCGGGCCGGGTACCCACTCTCAGAGCGGCAGCAGGTGGCTCTTCTCATGCAGATGACGGCGGAGGAGTCCGTAAACAGTCCAGGTGCGTGTTTGTCATGGACACCACGTCTCAGGGGGGCCACAAGTGGGAGGGGGCCCATCGGCTTCAGTAGCTGCCACTGTCCCCGCTGCACTCTTACGCTATGCATCATTTAAACACACACCACAGCACTTAATTAGAATTCAATTAAACAAGATAACCCTCATCAATTTCCATTACTTCAGCGAAATGAACCTCTGCAATCTTAATCCACTGTTGTTCATCAGCCCTCTAGGACTGTTGATAGAGCAGCAAGGGACATGGATGTACTGTTCCAATATAAATTGTTCTGATTCAGATTTGATTGGATTTGCAGCTTGTGAGGCAAAACAACATTTCTAATGGCTATTGACAGTTTTCCTAAGCTACAGCAATTGCATTAAATGCTTTATTTTTTTTTTTATCTCAGTGAGCATGTCTCTATTAGATTTGTCAAATTTACCTCTTCAAATAGTTTAACAGATTTATTTTTCCAAAACAAAAGAATACTGGAAATGCCAAGAACCCCACCCCTGCAGATCTCTTTTGCATGCCAGCTATGGTTGTGCACACTCTTTAGCTTGTTCTGTATTTAAGCATCCTAAACCAGTCATGTAATGATTTTCCTCCTATTGCTAATATATTTTCCGTGTTTGCTGAAAGACTAGTTGGTTGATTTAATGTAGTTAAAATTCGTTGTTGACAATATCAACCAAATTCAAACAGTGAAAATCTGTTAAAAATGCTTAATTCAGTCAAAGATATGAAACAGGAAGAAGGTGCAATTGGACGCAGACAAAAGTTATCCGTTTACAATGTTTGTGCAAGACTGCCATCTAGAGGTTGTACAAAACTCTGTTACTTGCTTTTACTCTGTTTTTAATTGTCATCGGTTCTCAAGTTTTTTCTCCAAGGGCCAAATACAGGTTAATACTTTTCCTCTACAGTTGTAATGATAACAAAACTTCTTGTTAATTTAATGAAACTGCTTTATGGAGTTTGAAGAACAGTATGTTTTTTAAGGATACGTTAGTATTTGTATAGTTGTGAAAACAGACTTTTAAATTAAGTTTTAGTGGTGGACAAATGAAAATAAGGACCATGTTATCTTATAAAATCTTATAAAAATATATCATTTGAGTCCTAAATTTGGTTCTTGGCATTCTTTTCCTGTGTTACATTTTTATTTTCCTTTAAAATATATATTTTATTGGTCCCACTTTATATTAAGTGGCCTTAACTACTATGTACTTCAAAATAAAAATACAATGTACTTTATGTGTTCATAATGTATTACAGAACACTCCTGGTGATTTTAAGGTGGGAAACCTGTAGGTTTAGGGAAGGCTTTGGTGGTATGGGTAGGTTTAAGGGTGGGTTGAAGTTTAAGGGATCGTCAGCAGTATAATTATAAATGTAATTACCATTAGTATCTAGATGCAGCCTTTATGATGCAAGCTGAGATTGCATCTCTTAGAGATGTAATGTCAGACACAATGCACTCAATGGAGCTAGTGATGTCACTGTTACGGGTAGGGTTAAGGGTGGGGTTAGGTGAGCCCATTCAAAAGCATTGCATGCAGCTCAGGTTGCATCTGCACCAAGTATGCAGCCAGACCCCTCTTGTAATTACGGAAATTAATTACAGATGTAATTACATGCAGGTATTTAATCAATCATAAGTGCAATGTAACATCAGTCATAAGTACAATGTAAAAACATGTAAACAATAAGTACATTGTAACGAATTTTAATAATAATAATTATATTCCTGATATAAAGTGGGACCCTTTTATTTAAAGCTACTTACGATTTGAAGATAGTTAAAGCAGTAAAACCAAAAAACAGCAACAATGTGCAAGTGCTGCGACAAATCCAACAGTCCAAATAGTGTTTAATGCAAAATTATTTTAAATGATCATGTGGAACTTTGCTGAGGAGCTCTAGTGGACCTTAACCAAAATACATTTTTTGTAAGTAACTTAAATTTTAATAACTGATATTTGTGTTTAGACACAACACCAAAGCACCAGTCACAGTCAAGTCTGGGTCAGAAGGGAACGCCAAACTCTGCCTCAAAAACCAAAGACAAAGTTAACAAGAGAAACGAGAGGGGAGAGACAAGGTTGCACCGGGCAGCCATTCGTGGAGAGGCACGCCGCATAAAGGAGCTCATCAATGAGGGGGCTGACGTGAATGTAAAAGACTTTGCAGGTAAGTGCAGCTTTCAGAGATAGTTGCTTTTCTCCCACCTTTTCATGTTGATGTGTGTTGTTGATATCGAATAGAATACGTAATATAGATTATTACAATCTGGAACTGTTTAAAATGCGCATGAAATTCTTCCAGCAATGTAGGAATGCTTTTTATTTTAGGCTGGACCGCACTACATGAGGCTTGTAACAGAGGATATTATGATGTGGCCAAACAGCTGCTGGCAGCCGGGGCCGAGGTTAACACCAAGGGCCTGGATGATGACACGCCTCTACATGATGCATCTAACAATGGCCATCTCAAAGTAAGTGACTCAGAAAAGATAGGTTAAGATTTTTAACACAACATAACACATTTTTAGGACCTTTTTTATTGACTATGTCCCTATATTCTGGTTTTGTAGGTTGTAAAGCTGCTGTTACGATATGGAGGGGATCCTTGTCAAAGCAACAGAAGAGGAGAGACTCCATTAAAAGTGGCAAATTCACAAACAATGCTTAATTTGTTGTTGGGGAAAATCACCTACTCCTCCAGTGAGGAGAGTTCCTCAGGTATGTATCATGAAGTGTATCTGTGTGCATGTATTCCAGAAAGTGCTTAACAGGAAATGTTACTAATAAGAGTTCTTGTGTTTCTCAGCAGATTCTTCTGAAGAGGAAGATTCCCCATCATTTGCCCCATCCAGCTCTGTCGATGGCAATAATACGGACTCAGAGTTTGAGAAGGGCTTAAAATTAAAAGGGAAGGGCATGGACCCACCCAAATCCACCACCACTCCAGTCAAGGATGAGTACGAGTTTGATGAGGATGATGAGGAGGAGCGTGTCCCACCTGTGGATGACAAGCACCTGCTCAAAAAAGAGTTCCGCAAGGACCCCGTCAGCAAAACAAACAACTTAATCTCCATACCCAAGATGGAGGTCAAAACCTATTCCAAAAGCAACTCGCTAACACCAAAGAAGGCTGTGCGCAGGATCCTGTCAGACAGCAACAGCTCGGACGAAGATGACAGCACATTGTGTTTTACACCCACGACAAGGCAACCTGCACCTCAGACTAACATCAAGAGCCGAGACTCGACGTCACTGAATTCTAAGCAGCAGAAAGAGAAAAGTAAGGTCAAGAAGAAAAGGAAGAAGGAGACAAAAAATAATGTTAACAAGGAGGTGCGCTTTAATAAAGTGAACAAGTTCTGCACCTCAGACTCTGAGATTGGGGACCTAGAGAGTGAAGACGATAAAGGATCCATTCAGAATGCAAATTGTGTAAAGGACTCTTCTACATTGAGCCTTAAAGACCCCTCTGTCTTTACCTCTTTGTCAGTCACGTCTTCCTCATCGCATGGGAGTTTGAACTCACAGAAACACACACAGTCTTTGGCAGAGCAGCACCCAAAACAGTGGAGGACAGATGGCTGGAAAACAGTGTCCTCTCCGACATTGTCTGATGTCAGCTCTCTTTCGGACTCGGTCAGAACACGGCTCTCTAGTGAGTCAGACTACTCATCTGCAGACTCCAGTGTTGAGTCTGTGAAACAGGTAAAAAAGAAAGTGCAAGACAACAGAAAGAAAAACAACACGCATGTCAATGCGGTAGACAAAAAGAACTCTGAGCTTTACAAGACTTCAAACACTGAGGGAGCCATTTCTAAAGCAGACAAAGATGGAAAAGTGTTAAAGAAGCACAAAGTGAAACACAAACACAAAAGTAAGGAAAAAGATAAGGCTCCAAGTGTGGTTTTGAGTCAAGACATGAATGAAAAATTTGTCAAGAGCTTCTCTTTTGACTTTGACGATACACGACAGAAGTCGCTCATTGTTGAGACAGAGTCGCCTTCAGAAAACAGAGTCAAACTCTCCAAACATGAGAAAGATCATTTCAAGAAGGAAGACCGACTGTCTAAGGGTAAATCTGAAGACAAGGACTGGCCAGGTAAAGAAACTCAAAGGGTGGTCAAAGAGGAGAAGTCAAAAAAGACAAAAGAGTCGAACAAGGAAAAGGTGAGCAAAGAAGAGCGGGACAAACCTTTGAAGACTGAAAAGGAGAGAAGCATAAAAGACAAAGACAAGACAAAGGAGGAGAAGCAAAAAGCCCATAAAGATGATAAAAAGAAAAAGTCAAAAGATAAATCTCTTAAAGCTGACAAAAAGAATGAGCAAAAAGAAGAAAAACATTTTAAATCTGAGAAAAATATCAAAGAAGAGAAGGAAAAGTCTAAGAGGGATAAAAACATCAAGGAGGAACCTGACTATGACGACTTCGACTTAAAAAATCACTTACTTGAAGACACCAAGATGAGTGCATCAGATGACCCCCATGATCGATGGCAGTCAGATGAGTCTTCTGACAGTTCATTGTATGGAGATGATAGCTGGGATGCCCCGGTTAAAGAATACAAAGCAAATAATGCTGTCAAGTTAATTGTAGAAACAGTAAAGGAGGAAAGCAGAGACAGAAGAAAGGAAAATAAATTCAAAGATAAAAAGCCAGATCATGCAGACAAGCGTCCTGAAAAGGAAACTGTATCAAAGAAGAAAGACAAGGACACATCTGACAAGAAAACTGAGAACAAAAAAGACTGGACGGACAAACAAAAGTTCAATTCTGGTCAGACAATAGAAAAGGAGAAGAAACGAAAAGAATCAGCCGAAAGCCTCAAAGAAAAGAAAGATAAAGATTCTGTGGACTGCGGCAGAGACAGAAAGGATTCTTATGAGTTTACTAAAGAAAGGAAAGACTGCAAAACAAAACAGGATTCTCTGAGAGATGAATATGGGAGTGAGGCCTTCTTTAAAGACAAACCAGAGAGTGACACCACTTGTAAGTCTGACCCTAGGGAGAGGAACCACTCTGGAAAGGAAAGGGAGAAGAAAATTGATGGTGTGGAAAAGAAAGAGAAGTCCAAAGGTGAAAAACACAAGGACAAGCCCAAGGACAGAAATTTGGACCAGGATAAAGAGAAACCTGAGAAAAACTCCATTGATCGATCGCTAAAAGACAAAGATCTAGAACGGGCCTCCAAAGACAAGCGGGATGGGGTGAAAGAAAAGCATAAAGATTTTCACAGCAAGGACAAAGAAAGGAAGATGTCATCTGAACAGATTAAAGACAAAAAAGAAAAGGCATCCCAGGACAAACATGCTGAAAAAGAAAAAGATTTCCTGGAGTTTAAGAAAGAGGAGAGAAAACCTGAGAAGAAAGAGAAGACATGGTATACAATCGCAGATATTTTTACTGATGAGAGTGAAGATGAAGATGACAATTATAATGGGGGTGTTGCGAAATTAAGCGATTCTCTCGGACTGTCAGATTCTCACAGGAAAGATTCCACACCTGACATAGACGAAATGGATAATTTCCAAACAGATAAACATAAAAAATACTCTGAGGGGAAAACACATTCCATAGAAAAACAAAAGGATAAGGAACATAAAGATAAGAAAAAAGAGAAGGCCGCATTTGATGCTGGAAAAGAAAGAAAAGCCTCCATGGAAAAACACAAAGATAAAAAGGACAAAGAGTCAACCGAAACAAAACACAAGGAACGCAAGGATAGATCTTCTGTGGATTCAAACCAGGAGAAGAAAAGCAAGCTGAAACTTCTTGACAAGAGGGATGTCAGTGACGAAAAGAGCAAAAACAAATACAAAGACAAGACAGAGCACTTAAAAGAACGGAAACTTTCAAAGGGGAGTGGT
Source organism: Danio tinwini (assembly GCA_903798205.1). Taxonomy (NCBI): domain Eukaryota; kingdom Metazoa; phylum Chordata; class Actinopteri; order Cypriniformes; family Danionidae; genus Danio; species Danio tinwini. The sequence continues at coordinate 2,042,764 of CAIGQZ010034999.1, read as the reverse complement.
GAAAATGAGAAATCTTTATTGGAGAAGCTTGAAGAGGAGGCGATGAATGACTATAAGGATGATTCCAATGATAGAAATAGTGAAATTTCATCAGACAGTTTCACAGACCGAGGTCATGAGCCGGTGTTAAGCAACTTCTACGATTCCTCCAACATCAGCATACCTGACATGTCAGAGGAGAGAAGAGAGTCACTGTCCATCACTAATCCACAGGACAGGTTCAAAGAGAAAGAGAGACATAGACATTCCTCGTCCTCATCATCCAAAAAGAGTCATGACAAAGAAAAGGAGAAAGTCAAGAAAGAAAAGGGCGAGAAAAAAGACAAGTCAGAGGAGATAAGAGACACTTATGGTCGCAGAGAAAGCTTGCCCTTTGACAAAGAGCCCATGCCTTTAGAGGCTGATCCTTACACTTTTCCATATGGCTCCAAAGTTGATGGTGAAGATGACTTAGAAAAGACTCTAGAGTTTGAGAAGGAGATGTCCAAAAAAGACAAGACAAACAGTATCATGAACAGTGATAAAGTAAAAGACAAAAAGAAGAAAGAGAAACACAAGGAAAAGGTGAAAGATGAAAAGCATAAATATTCGGATGGGTTTGGGTCCTTCAGACACTCAAAAGAAGAACAAAAATCTGGACTGAAGGAAAACACTCAAATATCAAGTCTTAAAGAGAAATCAAAAGAAGACTGTTCTAAATTTGACGGCAAAAATAAGGACAGGAATAAAGATATAGTGGATAAAGACAGAACGGACAGCAAGACAAAAGTCAAAGATGAGAACGACAAATTCAGCCAGTCAAAGGAGACCATTAGGAAGGACAACCGCCCTCGTGAAAAGCTTTTAGTTGATGGCGATTTAAGACTAACAAGTTTTGGTAAAATGCTAAGCCTAAAAGATCAGGAGATTGAAGAACGCCATAAGAGACACAAAGAGAGAATGAAACAGATGGAAAAATTGAGGCATCGATCAGGTGACCCAAAACTCAAAGATAAAACTAAGTCAAATGAAGAACTAAAGAAAAATCGCAGTGAACTCTCCAAAAAATCTGGTTCAGTGGATACTGCTTTGAAAGAGAAGAAGATTAAAGAGATTGGCCTTCCAACCCAAATGATGTCACCTGATAGAAAACCACAACCTATTGACAGTCAGAACTCAAAAGACTGGCTTGCTGGTCACCAAATGAAGGAAAGTCTTCCTGCATCGCCACGACCTGACCAGAACAGACCAACAGGTGTCCCCACCCCAACATCTGTGATCTCATGTCCAAGCTATGAGGAAGTCATGCAAACTCCACGCACGCCATCCTGCAGTGCAGAGGACTATTCAGATATTATGTTTGATGGTCTTGAGTGTCATAATTCCTCAGCGACCACAATGTCCATGAATGCTTGTTCCCCCTCCTTCTTTGATAGATATTCTAACTCATCAAATACTTTCCAGGAGGGAACGTGTATAACACCAGCAAAGAACATGCAGTTACCCCTTGTAAGTCGCTCTGTCACCTCTGACGTCAGAAGACCACTTGATATTGAGTTCAAAGCAGAGGCAGACAAGTTGTTACGACAACACGTTCAAGAAGGCACAGAATTTGAGTCTTCAGCCTCACAACTTTCTGAGGACAAGATGGCAGCAGACAGACTTAATTGCCTTTCCTCGTGTTTTTCGCCCACTCCTGACATGTCTCCCAGGCCTGACCTATTGCAACATGAAAGAGTACAAGATGAAGTGTCTGCTGTAAATTCCATCACTGATGGTAATGAATACTCAGGGTGTGTGTATAACAACTATCTCATGAAGCCCTCAACTCCAGTCCATAGACCTGACCCCCAGGAGCCTTGTCTGGATATAGCTGCTCCTCCAACTCCAGCCCCTGCAGCTCTGCCCCCCATGGATATAGATGATCTCTCAGAGCCACATCAGAGTGGACCTGGTCTAATGCCAGCTCACCCTGTCAGTGTAAGCGACTACCTGCCTCCTGTTGTTGAAGAGCAGGAAGATGAGGAGGAGGAAGAGGAGGAAGAAGAAGATGATGATGATGATGATTTTGTTGAGGACCCCACAGAAAGTCACCATGTTGCAGACGAGAGCATGCAGGCAAGAAACAATCCCACTTATTTACTCGGGATCGAAGAATCTGACAAAAAGGCTTGGCTTGAATGTTCAGATAGAAGAGATCCTGATGTGCTTCCCATTACACCAGCCCATCCACAAGACAACTACATGGAAAACTCATGCGATCAGTCATTAGGCTGGAATTCAGAAGTGCTCATGAAGTCACCTCATGAGAGTTACAGAGAGGTTGAGGCAGCAGTCTCAAAAATTAGCAGTCCATATTCACATTCTGATTGCGATATGCAGCATATCCCAAATGTAATCCCTGTGACGCCACCTCATTCTACGTACTCCAGAGCATACTGTCCATCTCAAATTCCTGACTCTCATTATGAGGACCCCAAAGACACAGTGGAAGACCTTCCATCACCAGTAAGACCTGTAACAGAGACACTGGAGTCCGAATCACCTCAGCTGGAAAATTTCTTTACTGATTGTAAACCAACCCCTGAGGAAAATCAGATGGACCTGGAGTTGCCATGTATGATAAAAGACAATAGACAAGAGTCTCCCACCTATCCTGCAGAGATCAGCATGCCCGGAGCCCCACCAGTCAGCCAAGATCCTGTTGTTTCATGGGCAGATCCCTTTTCTGGTGCAGCTGATGAAATGGATGACATGGGTCCCTTCTCTATACCAGAACTTCCTTTTCAAGAGAAGGAGATGCAGGACCCTGATATAACAACCCCAGAAATTGCAGAGAATAAGCATTCCCCTGCTCAGACGAGACCCCCAGTTATTGAGACAAGTGAAAATGTTGAAATGATCAATGTTGACCTGTCAAGTTTGTCTAAAACGTCTTGTTCTCCTACAGTTGTGCCTCATGACGAATCTAGTCAGGATTTGGTTCCCCCAATAAGTAAGGATGACTATAGACCTCAATGTGAGTTGGAGCCAGAGCCTCAGAACATCCCAGATGTTCTTCCCATAAAAGAAACTATCCCAGAGGAAACTGGTGGTTTTGAAGGCATGGAAATAAACAATGATAACTTGTTACCTACTGAGGAAAAGGACCATGAATACAGGCAAAAAGATATAACCCCAGATGCTATGATGCCATCTGTGATGGTACAATATTTGGAACTACCAGTCACCACAAAACCACATTTATTAGGACAAAATTCTGTGGTTGCTCTGGGCCCTTCCTGTAGCCCTCATTCTACTGTTCATTCTACTGTTCCAGCTGTGTCAATACCTACCAGCACCCATGTATCAGAGACTCTTGAGACAACTGCCAAGTTGTCAGTGACTATACCGGTGTCTGAGGCACCCAAGAAAATTGAGGAAATACCTCAGAGGATTACTCGGAAAAAGGCTCAGATGCTGGCCAATCAAAACAAGCAGAGTTCTGCACTAAGCTCACCAAGCGTCACTCATTCAGTATCCTCATCACCAATTACCACAAGTGTTACCACCTCTTGTGTCACGGTAGAAAAGGAGAAAGAGATTATCAGCTCAAGCAATGTTCAAACATCCACACCCTCTGCACCTGCAATAATCACCAAAACAAAAGGCAGACCCATTGAGGATGATGACAACCAGTCCCAACATCCACGCAAGAGGAAGTTTCCAAAATCAGGCCAGCAGCAGGTCCAGGTTCAGTTGGTGAACACTGCAATGAAGCAGACTCGGGAGATGATCCAACAAACTCTAGCAGTCATTGTGAACGCCATTAAATTGGATGAAATAGAGCCATACCACAGTGACCGTTCCAACCCCTATTTTGAATACCTTCAGATCCGCAAGAAAATCGAAGAGAAGAGGAAGATCTTGTGTTACATAACCCCTCAAGCCCCTCAGTGTTATGCAGATTATGTGACATACACAGGCTCCTATCTGCTTGATGGCAAGCCTCTGAGCAAGCTTCATATTCCTGTGGTAAGACTTTTTTTGTATAAAGACTCTTTAACACCGTGCTAACCAATTTAGTAATGAGAACACATTTCATATTTTTGTGTATTATATGGAGCAAGTTTTTGGATTAATTAAGACATTGTATGTTTAAACTTTAGGTATGCTCAGCTAAACAGAAGTTAAATTCAGAGATTTCCTGAATAACAAGTTGTGGCATGTTTTCTTGTTATTTTAGATCGCTCCACCACCATCTTTATCAGAGCCCCTGAAGGAGTTGTTCAGACAGCAAGAGGCCGTGAGAGGAAAACTAAGACTACAGCACAGCATTGAGAGGGTAAACTTTTACGCTTTGCCTTTAGACGTTCTCCATTCTCTTCTTGTTTTCTCCCACCTATGCATCCCATAGCTCATTTCAGGAGTCACCCCATTAGGATGCAATGATCACACTGCACAAATCCTTTGATGAATCATCAAAGGCTTTGTGTAATAGAACAGCAACTTATCTGAAATGCACACTTCCAACTAAACAAGTATATTTCAGTATGATCAGTCTCCCCATTTCATCTCATTTTCTTCTGATGTTCTTACTGCGACTACCAGACCTTGATCACTTCAAAAGACCAGCTTTGTTCCTGAATTAGATGAATAGGTATCAGTCGAATATCCAGTCTAACTAAAATTGTATGTCCCCTTACAGGAGAAGCTGATCGTATCCTGTGAGCAGGAAGTGCTACGTGTGCACTGTAGAGCAGCAAGAACGATTGCAAATCAGGCCGTTCCTTTTAGTGCTTGCACAATGCTGCTGGATTCAGAAGTCTACAACATGCCATCAGAAAGCCAGGTGAGTCCTCATTTTAACTACGTTTGTCAACACATCAAAGATTTTACAGAGATTTGAGCGATTTATAACCTACAACTGATGTAATTTCCTCATGTCTGTTTTTTTAATCGCGTTAATACTTTAAAGGTGCAGTAGGTGATCTGCCTAATTGCCAACCGGTTAGCATAATATCTTTGAAACACAGTCCCTTCCCTGCCGTCCAAAGCCACGCGTCCTAAAATCGCAAATGCACACATTAAAGATGATAGAAACCCACTAGATCATGTCATTCGCCAGTTAGAAAACTTTATAGTACTTTATAATATGACAATTCTGAATGAAAAGCTGTATTATATCTAGCATGTTTTCAGTTGTGTAGCAAGCAAAACTCATAATGTGCAATATTTTATGGATCGCTGGTCTCGCTCTCTCACATGCTTTGTCCTAAAGTGACTACTGTATGCTAAGTGGTTCGCCTGCAGGGTGCAGGAAGTACACTTATTACTAAGACATACATGCTATTTTAGAGTGAATATTCGAAGTAGCATTGTGAACTATATAGGGAGTGTGTCACAGGTTTTCATTGTTCAAAAATGAACCAATGTGAATATAGTTGCTAGATGCTTTCTGTGTTTAATTTTGTATTACCCCCTTTTTTGTTACTCTTTTTGGGTTTTTTTTCTCATTTTTTATTTCTTATTTGTTACTTGTTGTTCTTTAACTTTGTAATTGTAAGTACTTGTATTCCAGTCTCTTACAGATGACTTCCTGATTTTTATTGTACAATGCTTCTTTTCTAAATAAAAGTTTATTAAAAAAAAAAAAAGAAGCAATGTGATTATAAAAACAACTTCACCTCAGTAAAGCAGGCTAGGTGGAATAGCGCTATTTACTGATGTTTTGTTGTTAAACTAAATAAAAATCGACATTATCAATACTGTAAAAGGTCACTTATGAAACTGAAAATAGTTACATCAATGTTTCGCTGGAAGATTTCAGTGGCTGAACAACACTTCCATGCATGTAACTAGGACCAGACAGAATCTGCCAACGTTTTTTAGTATTTCTACAGAGAATTTTGTATAAAATCTGTGGATTAATGCAGAATTATTTTGCTGTTGAACTATTATTTAATGTTTATAATGCGAATCCATCTAGATCCACTTATTTGGTAAACATAGCAAGTCTCTCATGTAATATAAAAACTGTAAGACAGAAAATATTACTTTACAACTTGTATTGTAAAAAATCAAATGAACTCTTGCATATTAGTCAATATTACTGAAATTAATTTAACAACTGAATAAATATAAATTTACACACATTTACACAAGTCAATAAATAGACTCAACGATGGGCTACAAATCTGCAGATTTCTGCACGCACAGGTTATGTGTGGGCCTACATATAATCCATTCGTAAAACAACAAAATCTACATCAGCTCTGCACAACTAAAATAGTTTAAAAGCAGAACATTACCTGTCTAAAAGAAATACTTCAGCTATGGTGTCAATCTTTCTCCAGCGTGCAAAACTAACTCCAATATTGATTCAGGAATTTAAAAAGTTTGGATTCAGCATTTGTTTTTACAGCTGTCACTCGTGTCCACGTGAACACACAAGCGCGTGCATCGGCGGATCTGCGTGAACAGGAGTGCGCAGTTGTACAAATCTACATTTGTTGACAGACAGTTTGGGCTACTTTTCACAAATATGAGAATTATCTGCCCAACAAATTTTTTATAAAAATTTGTACATTTTTTTAGTCTTAATATAAAAATACACAAACACATTTAGATCATTTACTTTCATCAGTACTATTGGAATGTGAAGAGACTTTCAACCAGCACAACAAAACATGTTTCTGAAGACAATCACCTACTGCACCTTTAACATTAAAAACATACGACCATGTGTGAATAACACGTTCATATTCATGGCAGTGTGAACTATAAGGGCCAGAAAAATAATAAGGAATTACATTGAAAATAAACTAATCAAAATAGAGGTTCGGTTCAGTCAAGATTTAAATTTTAAGCCATATTGTCCGGTCCTACAGAGACTGAATTTAATTTGTAACAAATCTTGCTCTTCAGGGGGATGAAAACAAGTCTGTGAGAGATCGCTTCAATGCTAGGCAGTTTATCTCCTGGATTCAAGACGTGGATGATAAGTACGACCGAATGAAGGTGAGGAGTTTGCTCATGCACTGCTCAGACCTGCCATGTGCAAGCATTGAAAATAAGTCTAATCATGTGCATCTTTTATTCTGACAGACGTGTTTGCTAATGCGGCAGCAGCATGAGGCCGCTGCGCTGAATGCAGTGCAAAGGATGGAGTGGCAACTCAAGGTACAGGAGCTGGACCCTGCCGGACACAAATCTCTGTGTGTGAACGAGGTTCCCTCCTTCTACGTGCCAATGGTCGACGTCAACGACGACTTTGTACTGTTGCCTGCGTGACACCAACACACATTCAGACTCAAGGAGTTCGGTCTAATATAATCATCTATCAAAGAGACATCAAACAAAGTTCGGTAAGGGCTAGCCAGTTTGAGGAGATTTCTTTGAGGAGAGAAAATATATATTATATAGAAAAAAGGTAAATGACATAAAACTCATCCTTTTCTGCCCGGGGAGGAGCCGTCTTTTTAACGGGAGGAAAAACACAACTTGCACTTTTATCCTCAAGTTTTTATGGTTTTGTTTGGGATTGAAACAAAAAAGCAAGTCTGCTTTGAACCTTGTCCCTCCTATCTTGGGTTATTTGGGTGAATTTTTCTCTGTCCCAGCCCATGCTAAGTTACAACAAACAAGGAGCTTGAGACAGGTCCGTCCACCTATGTGCTCCAGAACAAGGGGACAGACACGGCACAGTGGTGGACACAGAACTCCGAACATGGCCAACACCTCAATGTGCAGGCACAACAGAGACACAAAAGAGTGTGACAGGAGTGCGAACACACTTTCTCCTTGTTTGAACCCGAGTCCACAATGGCTACAGCAGTGGAGAGAGTGGCTTTCCTGCTGTACAGCACCCCGTGCAGCCCCACATTCAGGGCAGGAAGCTGCATGCAGGGGGGGGCAGCAGCTCGGTGCCAGAGCCCAGAGGAGAGACTGCGTTCAGTTTGAGGGCATGAGATCTAGAGTGCCCTCACCAGGCAACAGCAGTGCATTTGGTCCCAGATGCACAGTTGGATGGTCCCTAAACCAGACCTGACGTGCCCGATTTCATAAGGAAAAAAAGACTAATAATGTACAAGCAAAATGTTGCTGTCACAAATCACGAGACGAGGACTTAAAAGAGTATAGTTTTTTCTTTTTTTAATGTTTGTTTTTGGTTTATGTCTTTCTTTACTCGGGCATTTCATTGTTCCCTTTCTGAGGAAGTGACTTGAAACACTACAGAGCCAACATTAGTTTAATGGAAAAAAATACAAAACTGAAAAAAAAAAAGTATTGGGTAAATGATGTACAGTTTTATAATCATTAACCAATGTATTCTCGCTGCCTTCTAGATAATTTATTTTGCCACACATTACTGCACAGTTGTAAATAACTTATGTACTGTAACATCACTCAGTTAAGTGTAAAAAAAAATAAATGAATAAAAGTTATCATTGTATGTACAGTTCACTTTCGGGCAGCACTTCCCCCTTCCCACCCCTCCTCCATTCACACATACCACACGCATCCCACGGGCCAAAAGGTGTACACTTTGTCAGTATTTTCACCATTTCCACGCAACGGTCCTCACGGTTTCTGTCCAAGGCTAGTCAAAGTAAATCTAGACCATCACCATCATTTAGGAAGCACCGTTCCTCTCCTGATTACTCTGTCAGGGCCACGCTCATAGTTTTCTGATGTAGCAGAGTGATTATGGATTTATTTAAAGAATAGTAGAGGTATATTATTCATCGTTTATTACACAAGTATATATCTTTAAAAAGTATAAACCAAGAAAATGCCTTTATACACTTTAACGTCTCTGATTTCTTCTAAAGCTGCACAAGTCATAGGACGTGATTTGGGTCTGTCCAAATATACAACCACCCCATGAAAGGTGTAGTACATATTTGAGTTTATCACACATTGTATGATTATAATCATGAAAGGTTTCTTCTTTTCCTTTTTAGCGTCTTACGTTGCGTTCGGTTAGGCATGAAAGTCACACACTCTTTTTTGCACTGTTTGGGAAATCAGAATTAAACACCATCTCCTATCCTTCTTATTTTAACATCTGCATGTAGATTGACCTTTCTGAGCCCTAAAGCAAGGTGATTATTATTATTATTTTTTTTTTTGGGGCTCACACTTGATATATCGACACCCGCCGTTATTATTGATTCAGAACAAAACACACACCCTTCGTACTTGGATTTACTATTTATAAACATGGGCTCTCTGACTGTTTTTTCATTGTTGATATCCTTGTGAATCTCCCCTCATGATATATTTTATTTTTATTATGTCATCTACTTTCTGATCATCTTTAAAGTGCATCGAGATCTTTAAATACTTCTATCAGTGTCTAGGGGACGAGTGCAAGTGAGTTTCCTCCTAATCGTTAGGTTTTGTTTGGGGTTGTGGGGGGGGTGGTTGAAATGTGTTTACCTATTCTCATTACCTGCCTGTACTTCAGCGTGAGGTTGTGTGATGTTTGCTTAACCATCCAGACTAGTGTTCTTTTATTTTTTATTTGCCCCTCATGTGCGAGTCTGAAAATCCCACATGACGCAGTTCTGTATGTGTGCATTGAGTCTGGGTGCAACGGGTGTCACTAGTTCTGCGGGTATTTGTTCGGGATGACTCATGTCCTGGGGTTTCGTAAACACCGTGCTGTGCGAAACAAACCGATTCTAGCGAATGTGCGACACGAATAGCTTTCTGTTTCAATTCCGATCACTCAGTGCTTTTATTTCTAGTATGTTATTTCCAAAAACAAACATGATCTCCGATAAGTGCTATTGATGGTGTTTTTATTCCCCCGACAAAACCAAAATTGTGACTTTTTAACGGAATAGCCCCTCTATGCGTACCGTTTACAAGATGATAGGTGAGTTTCACGCTTATCACAACCGATTCACTTTCAAAAGGCTTGAAATTGTGAAGTATACCCGATTTTTTTTTTTTTGGACTGTTCAGCGCTCATCATAAGCCATAACTTCCATTAGACTCGCTGCATCGGGAATAACTGACCATGAGATTGGACAAAAAAATCTTAACGCTTGCCTGTCGACTCCCTGACCTCTGTGTGCAACACATTACCTCTACTGATCACCCAGATTATTCCATTTATTGATATAGCCGCAATTTCAAGCCTTGTTTTAACACATTAATTTCGGCAAACTCATGTCTTCATCAATACTGAGGCATAACCTATTTATTATCTTTCAGACACCTGTGGTATGTTTGAGTTGAAGGTCTCCGCTGTGTAAATTTTCCTCTTGTAATGCGTAAAACGAGACGTTGTACATAGCTGTAAATAATATTCCAGGACGTTTTGCACCCTCCTCTTTGTACTAGTCTAAACTTGCGTAGAATGTGAGGTTCTAACAGCAACGAGACATGTGGCACTCGCTGCCGGTGATGTAACAATGTATCTTTTTTTTTTTATTTGTACAATGTAGTTCAATTGTGTACATAATGTTGGAGCAGCTACGGGGAGGGGAGGGGTTTATGATGCTATCGTCAGTGCTGTTAAAGATCCAGTACTTTCACCTTTAGCTGTGTTGATATCCTGCAATTCAAAAAGCGAGAAACTGAAAATAAAAAAACAAGAAAGAAAAAAAAAAAACGTACCGAAAGGAGAAATTCAGAATTGTTATTTTCTACACTTGCATGTACAGAGAGCGCGAGAACTGCTGTTGTTCCTCAGAGATTATGTTCGTAAATAAATTTTTGAAATGACTTTGCTTCTGTGCTTTGTTTTTGCGGGCTGCAGTATGACTTCTGCCACAAGAGGGAGCTGTCACTAAGACTTATTAGAAGCTATTCTTGTAGTATGTCAATGCTTAACTTCATTTCAGATCATTTGAGTTTTGGGTACAAACATCCTACGCATGGTGTGTTATATTAATAATTAATTAAATCTAATTTGTATTATACACAGTATAGCTTTAACCCACACATATAATCTCCCTGTCTCTGTCTACCTATCGATGGATGGATGGATAGATGGATAGACAGACAGACAAACACACACACGACTAAAACATTTTAGCCTAATTGACACTTTATTTACTGGATATTATGACACATTCCCTATTTTCGTTAGTACTCAAACAATTGTAATCAAAACTTTAAGGCTTTTGTAGGTCCTAAAGTAGCTTTTTTCTCTATTTAAGGTCTGTGAGAGGTTTTAAATCAGCACAAAACCTTAAATTAATGAATTCATGTCATTAAGTCATGCAATGTTGAGTCTGAATTATTGTTGATCAAGAGCCACAGAATTATATTTAATCACTGCATTTATATGGAATTTACACTACCTGACAAAAGTCTTGTCGCCTATTCAAGTTTTAGGAACAGCAATTAATAACTTGACTTCTAGTTGATCATTTGGTATCAGAAGTGGCTTATTTGAAAGGCAAAGGCCTCTAGATTGTTTATTTTACCATAATAAAATATGATCATGCCTTGATTTTTAATTATTTAACTAGGACAGTAAGGTCTGACTTTGCTTAACAGAAATAATGTACAATATTGAATATAAGTGTTCATGCAGGACTGCCAGAGTTCATCAAGATTTTTGGGATTCATCTTTAATGCCTCTACCTTCATCTTACCCCAGATATGCTCAATAATGTTCATGTCTGGTGACGGGGCTGGCCATTCCTGGAGCACCTTGATCTTCTTTGCTTTCAGGAACTTTGATGTGGAGGCTGAAGTATGAGGAGTGCTATCCTGCTGAAGAATTTGCCCTCTCCTGTGTTTTGTAATGTAATGGGCAGCACAAATGTCTTGAAACCTCAGGCTGTTGATGTTGCCATCCACTCATGCAGATATCTCGCACGCCCCCATACTGAATGGTGATTTCCTGATTTTTCCTTCACCAAACTTGACTGATTTCTGTGAGAATCTTGGGTCCATGCGGGTCTTCTGCAGTATTTGTGCTGATTGGGATGCAGTTCAACAGATGATTCGTCAGAGAAATCTACCTTCATATTTCCAAATGATCAACTAAAAGTCAAGGTATTATCTGTTGATCTTACAACTGAGATCGACGACAAGACTTTTGTCAGGTAGTGTATATGATAAAAAAAAATTATAAAAATTTCCTACTTTGAACTTTTGTCTTGTTTCTAGTCCAAATATGTACATTTCAAAGCGAAAATAGGATTATTTCCCTTACCCCACTGGCAGATCATTTAATTAAAACAAGAAAAAAAAAACCTTTGTTATTTCTTCTGACAGTAAAAACTAAAGAACATTTTTACTTTGTGTAAGAATATTTTTGATATTTAGACTAGAAACATGACAAAACAAAATAAGAAAAGCATTTTCAGTGATTATTCAATTTCTCTACTTGAGTAATGTTAGACTCCCCAGAAAACAGTCAAATAGAGCTAATCAAACCATCTTCTGAACTGTATATCGTATACAAATATCGTGTTTAGCATAGAAAAAATAAACTAGCGCAGTGTCAGCTTTTTTTTCAATATCGTGCAGCCCTAGTCGCAGGTTTTCAGATCAATATTTACAATAATAAATGTTTGAACTATTATGCTAATCAGGTCTGTGATCACCGCTGCAAACACATTACGAATATTATTAAAAAGCACTCCAAAAGTAAAAGTTTTATTAATAAAGGCTTAATCAAGGTGTTTGAAAGTGGCCAGTATTTCAATTTTGTAAATCTGTTAATTAGATATATTACATGATTGAATACTGGCGCATGCCTTATATGACTTGAAGCAAAATGAAGAATCTGCTGACATTTGTACTGGAATTCTGAAAACTATAAAAATACTGATTAATAACACGACTGGAATGAATGAAGTCGCATATTCTCAATTTTTTTATTAATATATTTATTATTTTTACACTTAAATAGACACAATTGTGAGACATTGAGCTGGTGTGTGAAATAAGAGGAAATAAACAAGTAAACAAACAATTATGTCAAATAAAAGATTAAACCAGAGTCGCAGTCAATGTAACGTCCATATTATTAAAAAAATGTGCCTCAAATCTTTTCAAACACTGATGGTTGTCTTCTTTTTTTAAGATTAAACATAATTTTTTCAACAGGAACAAAAGACGAAAGTTCTCTAAGCCATACAACATGACTTGGTGATTCCATTGTAAAGCGAAGCATTTCTTTGCTGCTATCAGAGCCGTTTTTAATGAAACCTAAATTCTTCCTTTGATCAAGCAGAAGAGCTGATGCATCCCCCAGTAACGTAAATCTTGGATCAGGTGGAAGGTTAACATTAGCAATAGTTTGTATTATATTTCTCTAATATGGTTTCAATTTGGAACATGTCCAAAACATATTTAATAATGTACCAAGCTCGATTTTACATTGAGAGCAACATTCTGAATATGATTCACTTATCTTGTGGAATCGTTCAGGTGTATAATATACCCTGTGTAAAATATTCAATTGTATTTATCTATGTCTACTGTTAAATCATATTCTAACTCTTAAATGTTGTTGATTATGTGCTGTGCTGCATTAGGAGAACGTACTGTGACACTGTGTTACATCAAACTACTGAATAACAATAGTTAAACAAGACTGATTGCTCACTAATCCTATAGCAGAACAGTTGAACAGTGCAAATGTTCTGTCACAGTACAGTAGTATAACAACAATGCAAGCAGTTCAATTGAGATTGAAGCAACAAGCCTCAAATGGCTTTGGAGTAGGTGTGAACGGTCAATTCGTGTGTTGAATGAATCACAATGATTTGTTTCAATTTACATTCAATAAATATTCAAATCCATTTCTAGCCTTGGCTTTTACCTCTTGATATATGGGGTTGTTGGCGTCACGCACACTGTAATTTTTTTACTGTACAATAACAAACATTAAATTACAAAAATTTACTTACATTTAAATTTCTGGTAAATGTATGTAATTCAACCTCTGTTATTTTACAGTAAATTTCTGTAATTTAACAGCAATTTAAAATTGATTAAAATTACAGTTTTTTTTTACAGTGCTTGACAAAAATGAATATAATTAGTATTGTCATTGTTTAAAAGCAATAAATGGTTAAACATTCTGTTGTCTTCCATGGACCTCTTGTTATTAAAACTGCTGTGCTGTAACTATATACGTTTCAATGTTTTTCAGTGTTAGTTTAATAAATTACAGCTCTAATAAATGAAAAAGGAAATCATAAAGTCACTCATATATAATAATAATACAAGTGGCTATTTTAGTAAATGCCAATCACTTGTTTCATCCATATATTTATAAAAACAAAAGAACTTGATCAATTTTGTCACTAAAAACCATGTCTTCTTGGTGTGACTAGTATTTGCTCATTTTAAATTAGCATTGTTCAACAGAAATGTTTATTTACTTGAAGGACCCCATTCAATATCATGCTTGAAGCCCCCCTGCATCTGAAAAATTTTGTCTACGTTTTTTACATATTTAACTTTTTTATTGAAACGCTATAAAATTGTGTTAAAACACTATAAAATTTTGTTGAAACAATATAAAACAAAGTTTTGTTGTCCTTTGATGTGACACTCCTATTTATAGAAAATATCTGACGAGTCATAGAGAAAAACATTATTAATAATTTCAAATACACTACCTGACAAAGGTCTTGTTGTCTATCCAAATTTTAGAAACAACAACGAATAATAAGTTGACTTCTAGTTGATCATTTGGTATCAGAAGTGGCTTATATGAAAGGCGAAGGCCTCTAGATTACACTTATTTTACCAAAATAAAATATGATCATGCCTTAATTATTTAATTAGGACAGTAAGGACTGACTTTGCTTAGACAAAAGTCTTGTCACTTAACAGAAATAATGTACAGTATAGAATATAAAGTCATGGTACAGTGGAAAAAGAATTAATATTGTGTATGACTCCCATGAGCTTGGAGGACTGCATCCATACATCTCTGCAGTGACTCAAAACTTATTAATAAAGTCATCTGGAATGACAAAAAAAAGCGTTATTCTTGCAGGACTCCCAGAGTTCATCAAGATTCTTTGGATTCGTCTTCAATGCCTCCTCCATCTTACCTCAGACATGCTCAATATTGTGCAAAACTGGTGACTGGGCTGGCCATTCCTGGAGCACCTTGACTTTCATTGCTTTGAGAAACTTTGTTGTGGAGGCTGAAGTATGAGCAGGAGCGCTATCCTGCTGAATGGGCAGCACAAATGTCTTGATACCTCAGGCTGTTGATATTGCCATCCACTCTGCAGATCTCTCGCGCGCCCCCATACGGAATGTAAGCCCAAATTTTCCAAATGATCAACTAGAAGTCAAGTTATTAATTGTTGTTCTTATAACTGGGATCAACGACAAGACCTTTGTGAGGTAGTGTAAAATAAATAGTGTTATATATGAAGATAAGTGTCTGACAATAAAGATAAACGACTTTCACCATATTTGTGTATTTTTAAGAATAGTTTTTCTTCTTTTTTGCTGTGTCACTATAGGAAATTTCATGTACAGTTCAGTAAAAAAGTGTAAGAATTGATGGTTGTTGACCCCTTATATTTGATCAAACTACGTATAGCCTATGTAACTATTTATTTCTTCAAAAACTGTTTTACAAAAAATATGTTACTGCATATTTGTAGCATATAGTCCTTGCGTGAAACCTCCTGATCATTCCTAAAATAGAATTGCAAGAATACAAAATAGGTGCATACGGAAACTGTAAGCGTCTTTACTGGAAGTCTACGGAGTTCATTCGGTTTTGAATAGATAGTGACTCACCATTTAGAGTTCTCGGTGATTCAGCCGGTACACTGACGTGACGTATATCTAAACCGAAGTATGTCGACTATGAAACTGAGGCTGGACTTATCAAAACACTGATTCGTAAACAAGTTATTGAACCTTTTTTATTTGTTTATTTATTGATTTAGTCACTTTTGTAAATCTCGTGACTACACTATGAGGTA
Organism: Danio tinwini; assembly: GCA_903798205.1. Classification (NCBI taxonomy): domain Eukaryota; kingdom Metazoa; phylum Chordata; class Actinopteri; order Cypriniformes; family Danionidae; genus Danio; species Danio tinwini. The sequence continues at coordinate 2,026,865 of CAIGQZ010034999.1, read as the reverse complement.
AGCTCACATAATGTAAACCGTAATCAATATGGTGCAAAACGGAGATTTTCACACGTTTGCGCAAGAGCGATAACGCAAAAGAATCAATGAGTCGGATCAACAACTTCGTTAGTTTAAATGAGCCGATTGGCTGAAATGATTCGGACCTCCTTGTGCTTCTTCGCTATCAGTCCGTGCGTGCGAACAGTCCTCAGTCAGTTTTCCAGCTCCGTCGGGTGCAATGTCTGTGAGAAACAGCTGTTTCCGTCGACAAGGACTCTAACTTGTTAGCTATGGAGTTTGAAACTAAAATTTACCCTCATGTTGGTGGATATGGGCGATACAACAGGATCATCACGCTTTTCAGCTGGTTTCCAAACTTTGCGGTGTCGTTGAATCTCTTCACGGATGTTTTCTTTACTCTCGTTCCCGAGTCTTACCACTGCAAGCCTGACCAGGCGTTACTACCGCCGTCTGCACGGCTCTCAAACCTCTCCAGGCAGGCGTACCTCAACCTCACCGTGCCCTGGCTCAAGGGCTCCGGATTCAGCCACTGCGAGCTCTACAAGTACCCGGTAAATGTGAGCAACTACACGGACGATGTGGAACGGGACGTGGTGCCGTGCACTGGAGGATGGGAGTTTTCCAAACCAGCGGGACTCCAGAACAACTTGGTGACCGAGGTTAGTTCTCTGAAGTACCTCGAAATCACAACCTGAGTTGTATTATTAATAATTAGGGATAGTTTTCTTCTTCTATATGATCTTCAATTTACGTATTACTGATCATAAGGAGATATGCAAAAAGGAACACTGGAGGTAGAGCCTCGATGGAGTATTGATAAAATCCTCTACTTTGTTTTTTACTCTCTGTGAGGGATCAGATACAGACAAAAAGGCTAGGTTTTCGCCAAGAGGAAAAACCATAAGAGTATATTGGGTAAAAAAGATATATTTTACCATTTTAATTCCATCTAACTCTTTAATAATAGCTATAATAATAAAACTAAACACATACTTTCACATTGCTTTCTTTAAAAAGTAGCTAAGTAACAAAAAGTAGCTTTAGATTCAAGCACTCTTCATAAATCATAGTAAATTATTTATTTATTTCTTAATTGTTAAAAATACACAATGTTTTTGTAAAAGAAGCTGTGATATTCCCCATGACTCTCTAATCATTAAACCTTATGGGATGTGTCCCAAAACACTAGAACCAAATGTTTTTAATGGTTAACAGTTAGTGGTTATGTTTTAAGGGTCATTTTAGTGGAAACTATTAGAGCTTCCTTGACTATTTCTGTTGATTATAAATATTATTAATAATAGTGTTTACAGGGTTTCTGTTTCTTGAGCCCTTTCACAGTCTGAGGCCTTAAAGGGATAGTTCGCCAAAAAATGAAAATGTACTATTTTAAATCAATTTAAAATTAAGTGGTTCCACACCTTTATGGGTTTCTTTTTATTTTTTCCCATTGAACCGAAAATAAGATATTTTGAAAAATGTTGGAAATCAGTAACCATTGACATCCATGCTTTGAAAAACAAATACTATGAAAGTCATTGACTACTGGTCTCCAAAATTCTTCATTTGTGTTGTGTAACTGGAATAAATACATCTCTCTCAGCAATTTTTGTTCCACTACAAGTATTTGGACAATAGATGCATCCTACTAGATGCAGAAAAAAATTGAGATGAGATAATATAAAACAATTTCTATATTGTACATCTGTACAATATAGAAATTGTTTTATATTATCTCATATCAATTTTTTTCTGTAGTAAATGTATCTAGATTAACAATCTTTAGACACCTGCAAGCTGGAAAACAGCACAAAACGTTGGTAAGTACATCAATTCATACAAACAGTTAAATCAGAAGATGCAGTAAAGCTATTCACATACTCTAGTATTGGGAATTATTCATTATTTTTTGCAAAATGATTTAGAAAGCTATGGAAATGTGTTGTAGGAAGTTTGTATTTTATGTTTCAATTCATGACTTCTGTTGCATTAGAACCAGCAATCTTGATACATTTTAGATTTGTTTTGATTTATTTAAGCAGTGTTTTAGTTTGAATGGTCTTTCCATTTAGATAGCTTTTGTGTCTGTGTGTGTGTGTGTTTTGTGTGTGTGAGTGTGATTCTACAGCTCTCCTATACAGTATGTAAATGACAATCACGTCAAAGTCATATAGATGACTATCATGGTCCTAAAAATAAACCTATTACTAACGGTCTTACATTATTCAAAAATACAGCTTGGCTCTTGTTGTTAGTGACTTGTTCAACCATATAATTAAGAGTATTGTGATTCAGATTATATATACAGTTGAAGTCAGAATTATTAGCCCCCCTGAATTATTAGCCCCCATTTATTGTTTTCCACAGTTTTAGTTTAACAGAGATTTTTTTTCCAACACATTTGTAAACATAATAATTTTAATAACTCATTTCTAATAACTGATTTATTTTATCTTTGCCATGATGACAGTAAATAATATTTTACTATATTCTTCAAGACACTTCTATACAGCTTAAAGTGACATTTAAAGGCTTAACTAGGTTAATTAGGTTACTAGGCAGGTTAGGGTAATTAGGGAAGTTATTGTACTATAAAAACATAAAAAATATTGTAATATAAAAAAATAGCTTAAATGGGCTAATAATTATGACCTTAATGTTTTTTTTTTATTAATTAAAAACTGCTTTTATTCTAGCCAAAATAAAGCCAAATAAGAATAAAAAATATTATCAGACATACTGCTCTGTTAAACATCCTTTACATCATAAATATTTAAAAAAAGGGGGGGGGGGGGGGGGGGGGTGTTTCTAATAATTTTGACTTCAACTATATATAATCAAAAACAGCATGTAATAGCTGTATAAGTGTTATTAACTTCAATACATCACAGAATGCAAAGGGAAGAGCTGTGAATAAAGTCCTTGTTGAGTTCCTGTTCCACAGGAAATAAATCGCTGGAACTTTTCATGTGGCCCTGACTAGCAACATGCTTCCTTTTCCATGATGAAAAAAAAAAGACTTTTCTCCTGCATTTTTTGAAAGATTCCTCTTGGAAGCAGAGAAAGGGACACAGAAATATGTAAACTGTAGTAGCATGGCTTCACATTAGCTGTAATGTAATAGAAGCTGATTGTATAATTGGCAGCATGTACACAATCACATCATCACCAGTCTCCTCAGATTTTTCAGGTTTTTTTTTTTTTTGATAGTGAGAAAGTTGAAGTTTTCAAATATTTGTAAATAAAACCGTTAACTGACGTCAGCAGGACCGTGCTTCACCAGAAAGTGTCTACTATTTTAGGGCTGCACGATATTGGAAAATTCTAGCATTGAGATGTTTTTTTTATTTTGCGATTATAATGCAATATGAATATAATTTCACCAGATAACTTAAGATTTCTATTTTACAATATTAAATTGATTGGGATGATTTTGCAGTGGGAGTGCATCTCCATAAAAACTAATAAACAATTAATAAATTTCCAAGACAGATTTTCATTGTTGTCTGTGCTATTTGCAGTGCGTTTCTGTATTTGCATGTGTTGTGAGTATTGTCATGCACCTGTTTAGTTAAAGAGAGATGAAATAATGTTTACTATTCGCATCTCCATAAAATCTAATAAACAATCTATAAACTTTTTGGGGTCCCCTGACACATTTTCAATGTGGTTTGTGCTATTTACTGTGCATTTCTGTACATGCATGTGTTGTCAGTATTTTCATGCATAACAATCTATAAAACAATTAAGAAAAAGATACAACTAAAATAAAGTGTTTTATCATTTTCTGAGTCTAACAGTATTCAAGTACAGTAACTGAATGATAAAAATAATTCACAAGTCACAAGTGGTACAATTTCTTATGCCTGAATGCTTTTTAAAATCAGGAATCAATGTGAAAATAATGAATTATAATTCAAACTCAACATTGCATATATCCTGCGATGTGACTATTGTCAATTATCACATTGCGATATCAATGCTGAAACGATATATTGTGCAGCTCTATATATGTAAAAAAATTTTACAGTTTGCTTTTTTGTTGTTTCATTTTTGTTTGTTGTGAACACTCATTTGATTACAATCATATAGCATATTTAAAGTTGGAATTAGAAAGCAGTTTGAAGTTGCGTTTTCAAACATTTAACATTAGGTGTAGCTAATACAACATAGACGTAAAAGTGGTTGATTTCACAAAATCTGCAGAATCTCTGACTTTATTTAATGGTGCTGTAGTGTGTGTTGATTCAGTATGTTAAATTGATCTCTGATATCTACGTAGTAGGTATGTGGCTTAGGCAAGTGCAAAAATTATTTTATACAGTCATTTATAACCACAAGAAAAGTTCACTTTTGACCATATTTGGAAGGGTCATCAATATTAATTCAGTATTTATTATCAATGAGCAGCTTGTCAGTGTTTGCTCTCTCTCAAACACACATACATTTCTTTTTGCAACCAGAGAAACCTAGTTTGCTCCTGAGTTGTGTTTTTGATCAAATATAGGCAACATTATTGACAAAATGGGCAGACAGAGATGCCTTTAAAAACACAGGCAGGAATGAATATCAACCTCCACATAAACGGATGCGTCCTTAAAGGACAACCTTTCATCCCAAAAAAAATTACAATAAGAGCTGAGTGATGTGGCACAAATGTGCATTAACACGAATATTCAGCATGTGCTTGTTGAATCTTTATGATTTTGTTGCTTTATTACAAACATACATCACAATATACACGTTAAACAAATGGGGGCACTGAATACATTTAGAATCTATCTTACCCGAATTTTACATTCTGACAGTGAGCTGTGATGATACTTCATGCCTGGATGCATTACCTAAGAACTCTATAATGCCAGTCTCGTGTTCAAAATAAGAGTCCCATAGCTTAGATGAACTTAAATATAAGAGAAAAATAAGTATAGTTATGATCTCACTAGAAACGTTGTGGCCAAACAAACGCCGCATGTGACGTGCATATTAATAATCTTGTGTAGATCATTAGAATCTGTGTTTTGTTCTGTTTTAGCCTGTTTTTTGCCGGAATTTTACACTAATGGAATTTACTTGGTAACAAGGAAACGCTTGAGGCTGATTTCCCTAACTCTTATTATTCAGCTATGCATACAGATTTATATTTTATCGCACCTTTAATTCTATTTGTTGTCATTACTATTATAAATAATATTATTTTAGTAAAATCGCTGAATGTTTTTGTTAGGCTTTTGTTATACAACTGATAACTAACTTTATAGTATTAATATTATTTATATTATTAAAATAGTGAACTCTCTTTTTTTTAGTTTCCGTTGTCTGTAAACCTCTGGTAGTTTGCAGCTAGTTTTACAAGGTTTTTGGTTGAAGCTGGCTGTTTAT
>CAIGQZ010034999.1:1985567-2019523 GCA_903798205.1 Danio tinwini | reverse complement strand
AGATAGATAGATAGATAGATAGATAGATAGATAGATAGATAGATAGATAGATAGATAGATAGATGGATAAAATAAAGGTGAAAATGAGAGAAAAGAAGAACAAAAATATGTGGATGTGTATAAAGATATGTAAACAAACACATGCGCTCACACACACACACACACACACACACACACGCTGGAAATCCTGGAAAATGCTTGATTTTTAATATAGTGTTTTCAAGGTTAGGAATGTGCTTGGATTTTGAACAAAGTGCTTGAACCTGCTTGAATTTGAAATTGCAGGACTCGAAATTGCGACTGTTTTGGTTGCATATGCACCCGAAATTTTATTTATGCAATCTCAAAATATATTTGGGAATATTTGTGCGCGTGCAGTCGTGTGAGTGTCGTGTGACAAGTTTTCATTGCAAAATGTTCACCACAAGCACGTATTTGGGAGACATTTACATAGAATGCATATTTGCACCTAAAAATGCCAAACACATCGCTCAGGAAGAGTTTAACCCCTTAACTGTCACTATTTGACAGGTGAGACATTTGCATACAGTTACAACAGTACCTTAGTCCAAAACTAAAGTCATATTGACAATAATAAAATTAATATTGATAAACTTATGGTTTCTATATTTAGTGACTGATTTTCAAAACGGTTGACATAGAAACAGTTTATTAATTTGCAGCAAGAATATTCTCGGACTCATAAGGATTTAATTTGTAATTAATAGCAGTGTACATGAAATATTAAGAACGACTGGTCATGAAAGTTTGGTACTACACCCAAACACAATCATGCCATTTTTGGGTAAGCTATTCCAATAAATCTATGCTCCAAAGTATTCAACAATTAAAAAAAAAAAAGGTACATCCAGCATATATACAGTAAACGTAATTTAGAGTGGTTGTTAGGAGCTGGAAAAGCATCAAAATACACCTTGAAAGTGCTTGAAAAGTGCTGGAATTTGAAGTTGGAAAAGGTGTAAGAACCCTGATGCAAACAAATCTCTTTTTTTAATGTTTTAAATAAATTCTGTGGAAATACGGGTGAAATAATATTCTATTATTTTTCAGTAAAACATTTATGTAAATAAAAGACATAAAAATAAAGATAAAACATTTATTCTTACCTGTCCCTATTAATACCTAAAGGAATACACACTAAGTTATATTATCTTTTAAACTGTTCAACAGTCTTGCTGACGTGTAAATTAAAAGTTTGAAAGATTGCAAAGTATAAAGATATAAAAATATAGGTAATTAGTATTATGGGGCTGTACTGTCATCTTTAGCAGTGTTTTAATGTCATTAATAATTCTTTGAAGATTATTTTTGGTGTTTTATAAAAATTTTACACTGAATTTGATTTTAATAAATATCTTGTTTTTGAAAGTTGTCTTAGTGGGTGTCAGTGTCATACTTGCTAATCCTCTGCTTCTGTGTGTGTGTGTGTGTGTGTGTGTCTGTCTGTCTGTCTATCTGTCTCAGGTTGGGTCGTCGGCGTGCTCTGCTGCTGTCAGTGGTTCTATCTGGGCTTCTGGGAGTCATGGCTTGTATTTCCAACAGTCCTTCTGCCTTCCCGTTTCTCCGTCTCTGCCAAGGCTCAACATTAGCTGGAGTGTTTTTGTCATCTTACATTTCACGCAAGTACACTCCTCTATTATATGACCTATTTTTAATCCGCAACTGATACTTTCATAAGACACTAAAAGCTGTCTCTTTAACAAAATGTTTTTACATTCTGATCCAAAAACACTCCAGGGCTCTAAAGCTACTGAGAGAAACTCATACTAAACAATAGCAAGATATGTTTTAACATATCTCTACATTATAAAACATTGTATCTCAGCCTTATAAAACATTATAAAACATTGTAAAACATCTGAAATGTTGTTTTGGTCATTCTGAGACGCCTTAACCATTTCAGTATTAGTGTTATTATATTAATAATTACCCCTAGAACTGTCAAGAGTGTCTGCACTTTGCGTCTTTAAACACCACCACGCGTTCATTGCATGTCGGCATACTGTCTTCAGAGGTGCAAGTACTTTATTAAATAACGAAAAGATTCACGCAGCCTCTCCTACCGCAGAAAATTCCACTTTTACTGTTTATATTTGCCACCAGTTCATTATGAAATGTTCTCTTTGACTACTTGGATGGAAATCCTGCTTTATTTGCACATCTTATATGCAATATTTCAGTTTTGCATATAAGTTTAATTTGTGTCTTTGGATGGAAACATAGCTATTGACTCAACAAGTCATGTGTACTGACCTGTGATTTTTAGTTAATTATAATCCCAACTTAACATTAGACGTCCTGCGTTGTGACTATTGCAGATGCGCACATTGTGATATCGATGCTGAAACGATATTGTACAGTCCAATTTCCAATGCAGATTGCCGTTTGTGGTATGGTCTTGGTGAATTATGAGTCACTTTCACTGCTCCTAACTTAATTTAGAAGCCTTTTTTTAGCAGTAAAACACTTTGTGAAATAATCTTAGATCAAACATTTTGGAGTCCTAATATTAGTTCTCATAAATTGGCAAGTTTGCAGATACTTAGCCTTGACCGCATGTTAAACATTTTAAAAGCAATAGAGTATAGATGATTATACAAGTAGCAGTTCAGGTTATTGGAATTTAGAACCCACGCAAATTCCCACGTTTATACTGTTCTCTTCCTGCAATCTCCAATGCAACAGGAAGTCCCTGTTTCCTGGGTTTATCTTTTTTATCTAGTTCTTGTTTTTTTTTGTCTTTCAGTACAATAAACTGCTGTTCAAAATTGTCTATCCAAGTTCAATTTTCAAAAAAAGCATTTAAAGATTTTATTTATTTTTATTTTATAGTACTATAAAGAACATGCACACTACCATCCAACATTTGGACATTTGACCCAATGCATGATTCTTACCATTTTATTCCTCACAGAATGCATGCATTAAATAATGCATACATGATTAAATAAAAAAAATTAAGACTTTTCCAGACTTCCTAGGCTGTCTATGAAAGTATGTAGAGTGATTTTAATGAGAAGGACATTTTTCTAGGAAAAAGAATGTGATGTTTATGTGCGCTCTCGAGCCTCTGGCTGTGTCTGAACTCATTTAAGTAGGTACTTGTTTTGTCCTTTACATATAAATTTTTTCTAAACCATGTAAATGTGTGTGTGTGTGTGTGTGTGTGTGTGGTATTAATGTTTTGAATATGCTATATTTACCATCTAGTAATTATTAAATGATCTACTAGTGTCATCATTGTCGACCATCGTTAATTCATTGCCATTCACAAATCCTCTTCTGAGGCCTCATGGGAGAGTTTTATGCAAATTTCACTGGCAATAGTAAGTCATTCTGATACTTTTTTGTCTTCTCTTTTATGAGTGGTCTAAATTCAGACATGGTTCATCTGTCACATTCTGCTTTTCACATTTTATAGTAGGGGAAAATGATTTCACATTCACAGTCTTCCTTTCCATGTAAAATGAAATGGATGCGTATGTACTCTTTAAAGAACTAGGCTATTTATCCCAAATTTTGTTAAAATAGGAACAAACGTAACCATTGAGTTAAAGATGGCCTATAAATTCAATTTAACCCAGCGGTTGTGCTTGCCCTTACTTAAGCAAAATTTGAATTGAAATAACCCAGCATTTTTTGAAGTGATAGGGGCTTATTGTTTTTCGGGATTATCTTGAACATTATGTAATGTTTAAGATGGGGGATGCACTGACTTTTCAGGTGCAGAAAATTATTGGCTATAAATGGTATTTTACAGTTTTAAGCTAATAGAGAAAAATTGACAAAAATATGAGTTGGGAAAAAAAGCTTTGCTGTGCCGCACTGCTTAGTAGCCTTCAGTGTTTCAAACTCCTTCCAGCCATAGTCATAGTGTTGTTGCAAGAGGGGCGTGGCCAAATGGCCCACACGAACCGGGACAGCAAGTAAGAAACTGGTGGCTGAAAGTAGGTTTAATTAACATTATTAACACCTGAATAATTGGGGTGGATTTACTGTATTTAGGAGCTGCCTATGGGATGCACGAGAGACCTATGAGGGAAGCCAAATGCTCCTACTATACTACCTGATTCGCTGACCTTGCCGTCTTCCTCACCCACACATTATGAACTTTGTTACAGGTGTGAAGTGGCTTTCACATCATTTGTAGAAAGCTCTGTGCTATGAAACCCGTTAATTTCAATGGTTTGCGCAAGGGTGGTTTGTTGCTGTGATGTGTCCCTGTACCTGAAGTGTTTATTAGTTGTACCCTTCAAAGTGGCATGTTTTGAGCACTTTAGTTTGGAAAAACACTTCAGTATGTCTACCATGATTGTTTTCACACCTAAGTGCCCTTCAGAGGGCAACATATCCCATTTGGAATGCACCCAGGGCCTCCTCCCAGTGGGACAAGCCTGAAACGCCTCCTTAGGTAGGTGTCAAGGAGGCATCTGAAATTGATGACCAAGCCACTCCAACTGGTTTCTCTTGATGACTCTGAGTTCCTCCCAGTTGACAGAGTGTCTGAGGGTGCGCCTTGCTACCCGATAAATGAAGCAAATTTTTCCGCTTGTATCTGAGATCTTGTTCTTTAGGTCTTGATTCAAATTTCATGACCACAGGTGTGAGTTGGAACATAGATTGACAAATAAACTGTGAACTTTGCATTTCTGCTCAACCCCTTCTTTACCAACACCACTGCACTAATCTGCTTGTCAATCATATGTTCTCTCATTTGTGAACAAAACCCCAAGATACTTGAGCTACTCCACCTGGAGTAAAGACTCTTTTCCAACCTGGAGCCAGGCCTGAGGTTGGAACTTGCATGCAAGCGCCTTGAAAGCCAAGCCACAACGACCCAATTTTTGGACACCTCTTGCAGGTCTATATGCCTGTTTAAATGACTAGTTCACCCTACAATGAAAATTCTGTTATTATATACTCAGAAATTAAGATATTTTAGATGCAATCCAAGATCTCCCTTGTTCTCAATATGCAACAACAATCCCAAGAGGTTCAAAAGAAAAACATTGTCAAAACATTCCATTTGACTTTAGTGGTTCAATGGTTTTCATTCAATGCTCCAAAAACAAGGAACTGTAAATACAACTTTGTTTTCATTGTCGTCTCTTCTCCAACAGGCCAGAGAGCATGTTTACAATGTGTAGCCATTAGAGTAAGCAGAGCAACATGCAAGCTTAGTATTTTCCATTGTAAACGTGTATCCTGATTTGACAGTTTTATGCACAAAATTCAGTGTATAAGAATATTCATGGAGCTTCGTATAATTACAGTTGAACCTCTGAAGTCAGATGAAATGTTTTGACAAGTTTTTTTAATTTCTCATTCTGAACATTGAATATCTCTGGACCATTGCTGATGGAGGTTAGGGGAGCTCTCGCATTTATTTGTGCTCCTGAGATGAAAGGTCTCTGGGGTTTAGAGTGACATGATGATGAGTAATTAATGACAGAATTTTTATTTTTGGTTGAACCAATCCTTCAAAAGGCCATGAACCCCATCCCCTGCCCCCTGTATCAGCAGGGTGTTTTCACACCTCTAGTTTGAAAAAAGTAAGGAAAGTGGGTAAGTCCAGCTTGGTTTAGGTGGGAGTGTCCAGCAGCGAAAGAGGGAAAGGTTTGCATGAAAAGGGGAGTTTCATTACATTCGGCAACGCAAACATAGATGCAGGGGTGTTGGGCAGCGATTCGGAGAGCAGTGTTTACAGCAGATCTGAGAGCTGTGTAAAAAAAATGGATGATTTCTTTCCACCAGATTCCCCTCAGTCGCATTATCTGGTTGATGACAGTGTAAGTCCACTGCCTTATCATTTTCAACCTTTCAACACAAACATGGCTGTGAATGCAGGAGAAAGTGAAGATGCTCCTGACAAGGCGAATATTGAAGTCTCACAATGGTAGTTATTGTTCCCAACTGTAGGCCAGTTAAAATAAACAAATAACTAATAAATACACCATTGTGCCTGCAACAAATACTGACTGCACTGAAAAAGTGGACTGTTGTAATCTTAGCATGCTACACTTGTTGTGAAAACATCGGCCTGGCACCCCACCTCACACCGCACTTAGGGTTCAGAGGATGGATGTAACTGTTGTACAACCGTTTAAAAGACACCGAACAAAGCATTTTCAGTCCATGATATTGTAGTAATATAACTGTAAACTACTTAGTTACTTCAGTCATTTCACTAAGTAATGTCTTCAAAAACTGAAAGGCTACTGTTGACAATACAATCTAACTTTGCTATCCGAATATTGTAGTGATCTTACTGTAAACTAAATAAATTTTTACTAAGGTATGTCTTCAAAAACTGAAAGAGTACTGCTGACAATACTAACTAACTTTGACATCTGAATAAACATAAACAACGAACATTAATCACACACTTACCAAATCTGTAAAGACAGGACTGGAACCCTTACAAACATATTTTTGTTGCGTGTTAGCAGACCACTGTAATCCACACATATGGGTCCACAGGCGATCGGGGCTCTCATCGCAGGGAAATGGAAACAAAATACTAACGACCCATGTCTCTGAATAATTCTTCTTCTACTTGTTTGAACTACGGTTGGCAACACAACATGGCGTCTCTCTGAACACTGTAACAGGTAAAAAGAGTTTTCGAAGCTACATCATGCATATTAATAAAGTTGCATCTCATTCACAATAAAACATGCTGATTATTTCAAACCAGGTCTTTCTCATGAATTACAGAGATTTTTTTTACAGATGTGTTAAACTCAATGATGTCACTTTGTACTGGCCGGTACAGACATCTAATCTCCATGCTGGAATTTACACAATTACCTCATCACCGTGATGTAGCTTCAAAATGTATGTTTTAACCAGAGGAATGAAAACAACGTAAAAACAACTAATTTTCACTTTTTAGTGAAATATTTGTATCCTAATAGTGTTTTTAGCAATGTGGGACATGTACAGTTAGGTCCATAAATATTTGGACATTGACACAATTCTAACATTTTTGACTTTATACACCAACTCAATGGATTTGAAATGGTCACGCTTTAATTTAAGAATATTTACATCCAAATCAGGTGAACGCTGTAGGAATTACAACCGTTTGCATATATGCCTCCCACTTGTTAAGGGGCCAAAAGTAATTAGACAATTGGCTTCGAAGCTGTTCCATGGCCAGGTGTGTTATTTTCTCATTATCCCAATTAGGTATTCCAATTAGCAGATAAAAGGTCCAGAGTTCATTTCAAGTGTGCTATTTGCATTTGGAATCTGTTACTGTCAATTCTCAAGATGAGATCTAAAGAGTTGTCACTATCTGTCATGCAAGCCATTATTAGGTTGTAAAAACAAAACAATCTCATCAGAGAGATGGCAAAAACATTTGGCATGGTCTAAACAACTCTTTGGAACATTCTTAAAAAGAAAGAACACACTTGTAAGCTCAGCAACACCAAAAGACCTGGAAGACCATGGAAACAACTGTGGTGGATGACCGAAGAATTCTTTCCCTGTTGAAGAAAACATAACAGTTGGCCAGATCAAGAACAATCATCAAGTGAAGACAACTCCAGAGTGAATACAAAGGGTTCACCACAAGATGTAAACCATTGGTGAGCCTCCAAAACAGGAAGGCCAGATTAGAGTTCTAAAAAAGCCCTCACAATGCTGGAACAACATCCTATGGACAGATGAGATCAAGATCAACTTGTACTAGAGTGATGGGAGAAGAAAAGTATAGAGAAGGAAAGGAACTGCTCAGGATCCTAAGCAGTGAAGCATGCTGGTGGTAGTGACATGGCATGGGCATGTATGGCTGTCAGTGAAACTGGTTCACTTGTATTTATTGATGATGTGACTGCTGACAAAAGCAGCTGGATGAATTCTGAAGTGTTTCAGGCAATATCTTCTGCTCATATTAAGCCAAATACTTCAGAACTCATTGGATGGCACTTCAGAGTGCAGATAGAGAATGCACATACTGCAAAAGCAACCAAAGTGTTTATGAAGGGAAAGAAATGAAATGTTATGCAATGGCCAAGTCAATCACCTGACCTGAATCTGATTGAGCTTGCATTTCCCCTTTTGAAGTCAAATCTGAAGGGAAAATGTACCAAGAACAAGCAGGAACTGAAGACAGTTGCTGTAGAGGCCTGTCAGAGCACCACCAGGAATGAAACCCAGCGTCTGGTGATGTCTATGCGTTCCAGACTTCAGGCTGTAATTGACTGCAAAGGATTTGCAACCAAGTATTAAAATGTGAAAGTTTGATTTATGATTATTATTCTGTCCAATTACTTTTGGACCCTTAACAAGTGGGAGGCACATATGCAAACTGTTGTAATTCCTACACCTTTCACCTGATTTGGATGTAAATAACAAATTAAAGCTGACAGTCTGCAGTTAAAGTACATCTAGTTTGTTTCATTTCAAATCGATTGTGTTTGTGTATAGAGCCAAAAATGTTAGAATTGTGTTGATGTCCAAATATTTATGAACCCAACTGTATGACTGTCAACATTCCAAAAAATGTGTTTTGGTGTTTTGTGACCCTTTAAACCTCAACAATAATATGGGAGTGTTCATTCTCTTAACAGATTTTGCAAGATCTACCCTTCAGACTGGATCGATAAAAGACTTTTGATAAGGAGTATCTTGCTTATTGCCTTGTGTTGTTTGCACCCATCCTCCCCCCCCCCCCCCCAACAGGAGTTTCTCTGGAATGTTCCATGTGTTTTCTCCATTGCAGAGTAGGGTGAAGCGATTGACAGGGAGCAGCAGTGCTCCGCAATCCATTTATATCTCATGAACAAACTGTTCCAAGCCTCGCAACTGTCTCTTTTACATCACTCTCTGTCTAATCGCCTGAAGAAAGTTCACCGCGGATATATCCACTGTCCCATTTCTCTGTCTTTTTGGTGATAACATGAGATAATTGTCTGAAGCGGTATGAAAAACATACAAGATCTGCTCTGTTTTTTCCATTGTGAGGAGGTCTGTGTTCTTGTCCCGCTCTTCCTGTGATTGTTACAGGAGTTTATGTGCGTGTTGATCATTAGTCAGACCACTCTTTCCAACACGCAAACCCCTTCAGTGAGCTCTCGTGGAAAAGTGAGGGTGGTACTGAGTGTTACGAGGAACACAGACACGTACACTACCAATCTAGATGTTTCTCATTTTTCGCTTATATACCAGTCAAACATTGAGGCAACCCCTATTTATTATTCTTTATTATTACTGTTGTACAAAATTGAAAATAAAATTGTTGAACAACACTTGCTGGATACGTGTGGCTACCTTAGATGCTCATGACTTTTAGTTTAATTGAAGAAAATGTATAAATTATTGAACTTTTTAGATCAAGGGTCTCAAACTGCCGGCCATTTGCGCCCCTCCACCCCCTTTCTCCCTCCGCCCCACAACTGACGTCGAAAATATAACAAGATTCGGCCCAACAAAACATATATTTTTTAATCACTATCATTAGCTATTTTTCCATCCAAAAATGTGAATTAACTGTATGCGCAAAACTGGAATATTGCATAAAAGACTTGCGAATAAAACCGTGTTTCCATCTAACGAGTCAAAGCAAACAAAATCGTCACTTCCTGATTAACTGACGCCAAATATCAACAGTAAAAGCTGAATTTGCTGTGGTAGGAGAAGCTGTGTGAATATTTTCTTTATTTAATAAATAACTTGCAGCTCAGAAGGCAATCCTGATACGCAGTGAACGCGTAGTGGCCTTTGAAGGCCTCAGAAGCCGAGCACAGACACTCTTGATTCTGGAGGTAATTAATAATATAATAACACTAATAGTGAATCGGTTAAGGCATTTAGGAATGACCAAAACAACATTTGCTATGTTTTACAATGTGCTCAGCCTGCTAGTTTATCCATTCGCAAACATTTTTATCATCACATGAACTCTAATGATAACAAATTCACATTCCTTTTTTAATGCACATGCTGGAATTTGTTCAGTAAAAGTGTTTCCATTGCTGTTTATGCACATTTTTTCTTATCGAATAAAAAGTTTATCCTACTTAGTTATGCGCATGTGTTTTTTTTATGTGCATTTTAAAATTTTATGAGCGTCTTGGCATTTCCATCAATTGATTTTTTTTTTTTTTTTTTTTATGCGCATATTCAAAATGTGCATACAAATAGATGGATGGAAACGTAGCTATTGTTGTGCAGTTGCATATACACTTGTGGATTTGACCCCCCCACCTACTGGACATTTAAAGTACTGTACTATATATTCGGGTTGCTTTCAGTTTCTCTCAGTGTGCGGTCGAGAGTAACGCACATGCAGATTATTTCTGGGGCTGATTTAAATGTTGAAATATATGTCCGTAACTGCTCTATTTTTACTAAAGCTATATATTTTTTAAATATTCAATGGTCATTTGAGTATAATAAATTTTATACCACCTGTATTGTGTTGTACAAACACCTCTTCATGGCTTACACGATATACTGGTGGTGTAAATATGATAATTTTGCTAATATTCGATTCAAATGGTCTCGTTAATAGATTTTCCTAATATGCATATTAAGATTTGTATAAAAAATGTGCTGTTAAATTAAATGTCAATACATACACACTTTTCCCCTCTTTGTTGTAGTTTTAATAAAATAAAAATATATTGAAAAGAACAATGGCCAGTAAAGTCAATAAAATTACCCAATCTGCTTTCTGCTGTTTTTACGCAATCTGTTAAGCAACGCATTTTACGCATTTGGTTAAGCAACAATTGATTGGGACATAATAATTAATATTATTATGCCTATTATTAAATCTGCTGCTGTAAAAGCGCCACATGCTGGATTAACATTTTTATTTTGTATATAAATCCAGTTTTAGTTTAAGATTCGTTTCTTGCAATCAGTATTTAGTAAATATACTGCAAGTTGAAATGTCTGCAATGTTACTGGTTGAAACCTGAAGTGGTGATGAGGTCTTAAAATGTATGCAAAGAGTCTTAAAGGTCTTTAAAGGTATTAAATATCACTCTCTGATTCCTGTATATACCCTGACTCTCTCAAAGAACACATCATATTTTAATATTAGGAATATTTCATTTAATTATAGTCATTTTAATGATTAGGAAATGGAATCAGAATGTGAAAACGTATATCCTAAACAAATAGTAATAAATGTTAACAAAAAAGTGCAAGGTAAAAAGTAACAGAGGCTGCGATAGATCTGGTAGCAGATATTTTTAGTTGCCAGACACCCACATGAAAATATACTATAGTAATTTATAGTAAATACTATAGTGTTTTTTAACCATACTGACACCTCCAATAGTGATCGAGATGTTGCATAAACAGCTAAAATGTTGCTAGAATTTTTTATTTTCGTATGTTTGAGCTTTATATATTGCATCATCAAAAATGATTGAGGTCATGTCCATGTGTTGTGCGATAAGTCCATGTATTGAATATTGTGACAGGCCTGTGAGTAACTGAGCATCAAAAAATAATAAATATAAATGAAGCAGATGACTAAATCAGGATATCTTTAAACGATAATGAGATTATTAAACAACCCCCAAATCAGAAAAAGTTGGGACAATAGGGAAAACGCAAATAAAAAAAGAAAGTAGTGAGTGGTAGTTCTAAACTTACTTTAACTCGTATCCGCTTGTTAAGTTGTGACGGATGAAATACTGTTTCTGGGTCCAAGCCGCTACTCATTTGAATTGAAAAAATATACGTTTATGACCACTTTTTAGTCATATCACACATTAAAGTGAAATTTCTATAAACTCATGGTGTCACTTTCTGGCCATCAGATAATAGGCATGGATATATACATTGTGATCATGATTTTTGAAAGTAAATGTTTATTATTACCATTTGTTGAGTCTCCCCATATAGTATGGTAGAGTTCTTTAACCCGGAAGCCGTTCCGTGTGACGTCACACTTAACAAAAATCATAAGAAACACATTAAATAATTTTTGTTGTTCAATTTTGGTTCTTGAAACACATTTCAAAAAAAGTTGTAACAGTAAAGCATTTACCACTTTTCAGTGTTGCCATTCCTTTTCACAACACTTAAAAGTCATTTAGGAACTGAGGACACCGAGTGATGAAGTGTTTTGGGTGTACTTTTGTCCCATTTTTTTTTTCTGCAAACAATTCTTATGGTGGGCAACAGTAGGGGGGTCTTTGTTGTTGCATTGTGCACTTTAAAATGCACCACATATTCTTTATTGGAGACAGGTCGGGACTGCAGGCAGGCCAGTCAACAACCTGTATCCTCTTTCTTTGCAGCCAGGACTTTGTAGTGTGTGCAGAATGTGGTTTTGCATTGTCTTGTTGAACTATGCATGGGTGGTTTAAGATGGAAGAGACAACTTGCTCCCCATTACCAATTAAATGTTTACCATTTGTTAAGAATTACATAAAACTAAAAAAGATTTCGTAACATTTTATCATATCAAATACTTTTAGCACTCTGAAAGATGTAAAGACATATTAGGGAATTTCCACCCCTTTCTTCTTGTTTTCCCTACCTTTTTTAATCCTGACATGCCTTTAACACTGCAAAACACTGTTTTTTCAGCATGCTGGAACTGGGCATCTCTCAAATATCTTGTTTATTTTCAGAGGGCACCATAAAGTCTTTCCAACAGATTGTAAATCAATATAAAGCTGCAAAATCTAATTTTTATAAATATCTACAATTGCGACATTTATTTAAACCAAAGTTGGACAAAGGAGAGCTGAAAACAAAAACAACAGAGATTGAATACCTTTTACTGAATCCATCTTGTTTAAAAGGATTGATTACAAGGATATATGACATTTTGTCTAACAATTGCACTTTTGCCTGGCTAGGACTTAAGGATGTTTGGGAGAAGGATATTGGTATGACTGGGAAATCGTATGTGATAATATATACCCGAAATGTACCTCTCTTGGGATCTATGAGCTTAATTAAAATTTTTTATAGGATATATCTTACACCAATTTGTATTAAGAAAATGTTTGCCAATGCCACAGACAGGTACATTCATTCATTGTTTTTGGTACTGTGACAAAATTTTGCCATTTTGGAAGAAAATACATAAGGTACTGGGAAATATTTTTAAGCTAAATTTTGATATGACCCCAGCTTTGTATTTATTGAATCTTAATGTGAACAATCTGTTTGAAAAAAGATGCATTACAGTTATTTATTGTCCTGGTATATTTATCAAAAATACCAGTAGCAATTTTGCTACTTTGGTCTGCATCACAGGCTCCATCTTTTAAAATGTGGATATCACAAATTACTACATGGCTACCATTAGAAAAACATACCTATGACAAACATAAAAAATCTGACAGATTTTGGTCTCCCCTTTGGGAATACATAAAAAAGCTCTTCTAAATTAACACAGGATCCTTGTCATTCATTTACAATTTTCATTACAACCTACACTCAAAAACTGCTCTAAAATGGTGTGATTGTATTTTTTTTTTTACCTATTTATTCAATTTTTTTTATATATTAATTTCTTTGTTACTTTTCATTTTCAAGACTGTACACTCTCTAACCCATTATACATTTGATGTTAATATTTTGTGAATGTGGGCATAAAATAAAATAAATGAAAAAATATGCATGGGCATCCCTGGAAAAGATGTCTTCTTGAAGGCAGCATATTGTGCTAAAAAAAATCACTTTGTACTTTTCAGCATTAATGGTGCCATCACAGAAGTGCAAGTTACCTTTGCCAAAGGCTCTGACACAACTCCATTTGATGAATATTGTTATGTATTGGTATTTACCGTAGAGCGGAGCATTAAGCATATCTTTTTTTGGTTAAAATTGTTTTGTATTAAGTTGTAATATTTTGATTTGTTTATTAATTGTAGTTGTTTGTTTACATAATCTAAATAAAGTCTGAGGTCTAAACTGAAGACTCTATTAATGGCAGTTGGAAATTCACACCATGTGAAAGAAATGTTTTGTCTGCTGTTTACATTACATAAGACGCATAATTCAGCTGTGTGTGTGTACTAGACATTTTAAGTTTAGATCAAAATATATAATTTTTACAAACTTGGATAGACAGTTTTAAAAGAACAGGACATTTCAGTAATCTAATAGCTGTAGGAACAATTACCAGCGAGAGGAAAAGAGGACTTCCTGTTGTTTAAGAGTTGTAGGAAGAGACATGCTTTTTTTCTAGAATCACTTTCGCCCTTCATTCTCTTTGATGCTCCTCTTAACACATAAATGAGTTAAGTTTAAGTTATTTTCTCTTTCCTCCTCCATGGTGCAGGGCTGGAATGGTGTGACCCGTCTCACAGGTTGATGGTGTCCATGGTCAGTGGCTTCTTCGCAGTGTTTGCGGAGCTTCTTTTGCCAGGGCTTGCTGTGCTTTGCCGTGATTGGCCTGTTCTTCAGGCTGTGGCCACACTGCCTCTGCTGCTGCTTCTCTCCTATTCGTGGTGAGTCATATCAATGCTGGTTTTTACACTTGTCATGTCATGTACATTTGTTTATTTCAGTATGTATTGACCTCTTGATTTTTTTTTTTAAACAAAAAAAATCATAAACCAATAGTAGGCTCAATTAAAAGGGATGGTCTAAAGTGTATTTTTAAGGCTTGTTGTGTTTACAAGATGCAAACCAATGCGTGCTCATGCTTTTTTTTTCTTCATATATCTTACTTTAATTATATACAGCTATCATATTTTCTAGTTCCTCAGAAAGCCCACCCTCAACGGGCTTTGATTGGTCAGCTAACGTAATGTGCTGTGATTCGCAGATTGACTCCACATGACCAGGAAAAGTATCACGCCCTTACAAGCACGTTCTTTTGCACTGTGTAAACACTGTCAGTCAGAGTAGCTGTTAGCCGTATCAGTTTGAGCCTGAAATAGACAGAAAATGAAGAGGACACCGCTGAACCTCACGCCTGCTCTCTAAAATTAAATCTGACAAGTGTCCTTCACATATATTCGGGTTATAACCATGTGTAAGTAATATAAAACTTTCACATATCTTTTGCGAGTTCATTATTTGAGATGTATAACTCAGTGAAACAATTGGCTGCATAGAGAGACACAGCAGCGCTGGTGAGGATTGTGGCTGCGTTTACAGAGGTTTGACGGATAAATATGAATTTGTAGCTAAATTGTTTGTGGTGACAAACAGCATTTCCCATTGTTTACGTCCTTGCTACAACATACCGTTAACTGTGCATGTAATAGATCAATTAAAAAAAAATACTCACAGGTTGTGGCTCAAAATCCACAGCTTCTTCTATTATGGTCGGAGCTGTTCCGAGGAGTTTTTAGCCAAATTCAGCACTGAACTGGGAAAGATCCTAGAAGTTCTCCTTTGTCAAATGCTAGAGCTATATATTTTTTTCAAAATTCTCTGGAACATAATTAAAGTTAAACTGTAAGCTCTTCTCTCTTTGTATTGTGTCCTTTGGAAGCCCAAATACAGAAACAGAGGAAACTCTGTGGAAATAGCAGCGTTTAGACGGCATTTTAGCTTTTCTCTGCTATAACATTACAGCACCTCTGACCACGCCCCTTCCCTGCACGGAGTGTATGTGCATAACCTGAAGGCTTTTTGATCTCACTAGCCCGGATATATTGTTTTGTAGTCCCCAAACTTCGTTCATTGTAGGCTTTGCTAAGCTAACTCTGTAAAAGCCAATGTCTCCCTTTGCATTGAACTTTGTGCGTCTTTCAGAGATGTTGTTTATGCTTACACACCTACAATACACATCAACTAAAGTTTAAAATATGATATTGTAATGCACCACTGCTTTAAAAATGAAATGATTTTTTTTATTACACCATCAGCACCAGCCTAAACCATTGATGCAGGGCAGAATAGAGCCATGTTTACATGACATTTACACCAAATTGTGACCCTACCATTGGCTATGAAGCAGAAATTGACATCAGTCCACACAGCCTTTTTTCAATGTGCTGTTGTCCACAATTTGGTGGCATTGGTGCTGTTTTTAGCTTGCTGCTGTTGCTCATCTGCTTCACGATTTGACATATCGCTCAATCAGAGAAGCTATTTGGTTTTAGCAAGTGGTTGTTTGGGTTATAATTGCCTTTCTATTAGCTAGAACCAGCAATTTTTTGCTCCCTTGAACTATTGCGTACGAGGTATTTTCTCTTTTCCATCCATTCTTTATAAATCCTATAGTGATGGTTGTGAATATTCCAGTAGATCCTCACTTTATGAAATGCTCGAATCAGCCCATCTGGCATCAATAATCATGCCACGTTCAGAGTCTTATCTCTTCAAAATCACCCTACTTTATTTTAATACTTCTTTTGAACTTCAGTAGATCATCTTCACAACGACACCTATAGGCTACATGCTTGTGTGCATTGTGATGCTGCTGTGTGATTGGCTGATTAGATATTTGGTTTAATGAACTTTATGCAGCCTCATTTAAAAGATGTAAACGTATCTAAAGGTCATTTCACACCAATAGTTATAACTATAATGTTAATTATATCAACAACACCAACAGACACTAGCATTCTATCTGTTACAAGCATGCTGATCAGAATGAAGTCAAGTCCAATCAGATGTCAGTGTTTTCAGCTCTGGAAGTGGTTACAGCAGTTTTCTTGGTGTCATTCCCTTTGTAATATAATCACTATTGTAATAGTGACTCTATCTTACACCATTTTACACTTTTTTTCTCTCAAATTAGAAAGATTTTCATCAATATGTTGGTATTGTTTTAAAATAATAGTGGTGTAAAATGATCTTTAGCCTTTACATTACATTGTATATTGTTCCTGTCTCAAAAACAGCTATCACAATATTTACATTAGGGTCACAAGATTACCAAAATCATAGAGCAAGCAGCACTAATAAAGTGTGTGTATGTGTGTGTGTGTGTCTGGCAACAGCTGTGTATCAGTGTTTCCAGAATCTCCCCGTTGGCTCCTGGCCACATCTCAGATTCCTCAAGCAAAAGAGTGTCTCCAGTTTTTCTCTGCACGGAATGGCATGTGTGTTAGTGATGAGCTCTACCCCGCTGAAACACTGCTGTCAGGTAAGAATCTGCCTCCTGAACATCAGCTACTCGACAACCATCCAACCTTAAAAATAACTTATTCACTGGTAGGTTCAGAGCAAGCGTTTTTTTGGTGTGTGTGTGTGTGTGTGTGTGTGTGTGTTTAAAAGACATCCAGAGATTTCTTGACTGATTAAATTAGACTATTTGGTGACTAGTCTATTTTTGGACTTTGATTTTTACTGACAACCCAAATGTGATTTTTTTTTTTCAATTAGTTTTCTATTAAATGACAAACACACAAAAAAACCACAATATTATCGTGTCATATTATGCAGGGTGGTCGCGAGTGCATAAAAAGTCTTAAAATGTTTTAGTGTGCTTTCATACTTTTGGTCTGAACCCAGATTTATTTGACGTCAGAGTTTGTTACGTTTAGCTAGTGTGCACTCTGTCTTCTAAACTCGAGTACAGACACGTGAACCATACTCTAATCCACCTAAAAGAGGTGGTCTGGGGTACGGTTTATGTGAACACTGGTCCAGTTCACTTCTCATATAAATGTTATCGAATTACATAAGGGGAGTGAACTACCAACTGTACAACAAATTTTAGTTTTCATAATGTTCATTTGTGTGTGTATCTCTGTGTATCACCTACCTTAAAGGTGCTGTATGTAAGTTTTTGACTCTTCTAAAGCATTAAAATACCATAATATGTGGGCAGATATTTAAGAAACATGCTAAGTGAACATACCTGATGTTCTGCTTTCAAAATGTCTTGTCCGTGCCGGAACACTGTTCATGTTCTTTTAACCCGCTCAATGCCAGTTTAGCCAATTATATTTCAGCACTCTGGGTTGCCTTAAGCCTGGTTTATACTTCTGCATCAAGTGATCGCCATAACCCACGGCATATGCCTTGCGCGTAGTTGTGCATTTATACTACTGCACGCTGTTTCTGTTTTTTCTGCAATACACTTCCGAAACGCTAGTGTTACGTATCCGCGTATTTCATTCATTCATTCAGAAAGGCTCTGAAAGCATGCGTCTGTGACCGAAATGCGACCTCCGGTGGACAGTAGACTCCAAAATGAGACAGATTCAGTTCCACATGAGGTTATTAATTAGCAAATGATATAAATATTATGAACGTAAACATTAGGTGAGCAGGTTACATTGTAACTGCTTGTCCTAACAACACGCTTCATGACGAGATAAGCACTGATGAGCATGTTGGCTGTTTGCACTAGATAAAACACGACAGAAATGTAAACACAGCCATTCAGAAGCACAGAACATGCACTCACTCACAAAACGGTAACGTTTATAATATTTTTAATACACATTGTCCCTCTTTAACATCATTAAATGTAGATGCTGGATCCCGTGTTTAGCTCTAAAGTTCAATTTCAAATGGTTTATTTTATTTTCAAGATCTGAGGTGAACTATCTGCTGCTGCTTTCAGTTTATAGCAATAAATGTCCTGTAAAATGCCATTCAAACTCACATTGTTAGCATTTAGCACTAAATAAAGCACATGAGGTTTACCTGAGGTGATCATTGTCATAGTTTTCTGTTGTTCACCTGTGAGAAATAGAAGCCGTTTCTAATATATCAATTTGAGGTGATGGTTTTGACAAAAACTCCTTTTAATATGGAAAATATTACTTTTGTCGGGTGCTGTTGCTTTTATTTAGAACAGTGTTTAAATCCCTCACTCCTGTACTCAATCTGGCAACCAGCGCTTCAGTTTATTTTGATCCAGTAGTGCAATACCTAGTTCAACCCCTGGGTGTCAAACTTACACACTGCACCTTTAAACACTGTATAGAGTCTCTGCACTTGATGACCACTTCTCGCATAACACATGTTCTGTATTTAGCACTGATGTTCAAGTGAACATAAAACGTTTGTGTAGAACCTTTTATAACCCACTTGTGGCCCCCTTTGCTACAATTTGTCCATTTGTTTGCGGACTTCACAGTGAATTACCACTAATGTTCAGTGCTGTGAATGTGGTTTTGAGGACACCAGTGCCTGAAGGTGGCATTTCAGAAAATTAGGCGACACTCCATTAGCTGTCATGGTGTGATTATACTTTTAACAGGGTGAAGAGATCATCTATTCTAGCTCATGAGGGTATCATTGGTCTGATAATAAGACTGCTCTTTGTTTCTTGTGATTTTAATTTTTTTTTCACGCAATAGTGATTTCCCAGCTAACCCACCGAATTACATTACAGCAAATCAGGGCACATCATGGATAGTGAATAGAGCCATTTAGGATGTTTAAATTGAAGCAATTGAGCATGTTCCTCCTCAGAATGTGCTGGTCAGGTGCTCTCGATGTCAGAAATCTACCAACTCAGCCATCTTTCTTCTTCTTTTTTAACCATCTGATTCTCTTCTTCTGTGCAGAAATCGATGAGGCGTTCCCTGAAGATGTCCAGCCAGAGTATCATCATGTTTTCGAGTTGCGTCACACCAGAGTGATCTGGAAGAACTGCCTAATCCTGGGCTTCACTCTGTAAGTCGAGCCAGAAACTGTCAGACTTTCACAGCTTTCAGTGTGTGATATTAAAAAGAGCTGTGGACATTTGGATATAAAATCAGAATTTATTTGATTTTAAGTTCATCTACATCTTAGTAATCCAAGAAAAAAATCTATCAATCACATCCATAGGAATGTACTAAGTGTAATATTTCATTTTGTACACTTATACACATACTAAGTGAATGGGGTGCTGATAACAATACAAGTATACTCACCGGCCACTTCATTAGGTACACCTGTCTAACTGTTTGTTAACACAAATATCTAATAAGCCAATCTCATAGCAGCAACTCAGTGCATTTAGGCACGTAAACATGGTCAAGCGATCTGCTGTGGTTCAAACCGAGCATCAGAATGTGGAAGAAAGGTGATTTAAGTGACTTTCAACGTGGCATGGTTGTTGGTGCTAGACAGGCTGGTCTGAGTATTTCAGAAACTGCAGATCTACTGGGATTTTCACACACAACCATCTCTAGGGTTTAAAGAGAATGGTCTGAAAAAGAGAAAATATCCAGTCAGTGGCAGTTCTGTGGGTGCAAATGCCTTGTTGATGACAAAGGTCAGAGGAGAATGGCCAGACTGGTTTCAGATGATAGAAAGGCAACAGTAGCTTAAATAACCACTCTTTACAACCGAGGTATGCAAAAGAGCATCTCTGAACTCCACATCTTCAACAATTTGAACCTTGAGGTGGATGGACTACAGAAGCAAAAGACCACACTGGGTGCCACTCCTGTTAGCTAAGAACAGGAAACTGAGGCTACAATTCACACAGGCTCACCAAAATTGGACAATAGAAGATTGGAAAAACATTGCCTGGTCTGATAAGTCTCAATTTCTGCTGTGACATTCGGATAGTGGGGTCAGAATTTGACATCAACAACATGAAAGCATGGATCCATCCTGCCTTGTATCAACGGTTCAGGCTGGTGTTGGTGGTGTAATGGTGTGAGGGATATTTTCTTGGCACACTTTGAGCCGATTAGTATCAATTGAGCATCTTGTCAACGCCACAGCCTACCTGAGTATTGTTGCTGACCATGTCCATCCCGTTATGACCACAATGTACCCATTTTCTGATGGTGCCATGTCATAAAGTGTGAGTCATCTCATACTGGTTTCTTGAACATGACAATGAGTTCACTGTACTCAAATGGCCTCCAAAGTCACCAGATCTCAATTCAGTATATCACCTTTGAGATGTGGTGGAACTGGAGATTCACATTATGGACGTGCAGCCGACAAATCTGCAGCAACTGCGTGATGCTATCAATCAAAAATCTCGGAGGCATATTTCCAGTACCTTGTTGAATCTATGGGTTAAGGGTAAAACTCAGTACTAGTAAGGTGTACCTAATAAAGTGGCCGGTGAGTGTGTTTTGTGTGTGTGCAAACATCCAGCATTACATTTTGGGTATTATGTTTAATATGTAGCTTCACAATGTTGTCATACACAGTACAGGTATTTCAGTATGCTGCTTCAGTTTCAGAAATAAAGCATTTATTAATCCTTGTTTCAACCATTTCTAATGCATTATTAAAAGACAAAGTTATTTTAATAGACTGGAGAAAACATGAATCAAGAGTTGCATTTATTTAACACCAACATCTAACAACAATTCCATTACATTTATATACACCTTCATGTTTATATTTTATAGTTTTTAATTGGATTTTTGCAACATTAGAATTTAACTTTACCACATGCAAATGTAATAAACTGATTTAAGTCATATGACTGAATTCAAAATCATAACGACAATATTTGCATAAGACAGGATTTTTATCACATTATTTTTAATTGCAATAAGCAGTCATCAAAACGGCTTAAAGGAACTCATTCAAACGCCTCCTTTTCATCCAACCCCCCCTCCCCCCACCCCCAAACATTTCTGTCATCATTTACTCACCTTTTACTTGTAGCAAACCTTTATGAGTTTCTTTCTTTCAATTCAATTCAATTCATCTTTATTTATATAGCGCTTATACAATGTAGATTGTGTCAAAGCAGCTTCACATGGAAGTTTATAGTGAATTGAAACAGTGTCAGTTCAGTTTTCAGTGTTTAAGTTCAGTTCAGTTTAGCTCAGTTCAGTGTGGTTTAATAATCACTACTGAGAGTCCAAACACTGAAGAGCAATTCCATCGATGCGCAGCTCTACAGATCCCGAACCATGCAAGCCAGTGGCAACAGCGGCGAGGAAAAAACTTCGAGAGAAACCAGGCTCAGTTGGGCACGACCATTTCTCCTATGGCCAAACGTCTTGTGCAGAGCTGCAGTCTAGGCGCAGTAGCTGGACCTCAGCGAAGACACGTCTGTCCTTGGAGCATCACAGGAATCAGTCTCATGCTCTCCATCATGACCACCACAGCAGCAGCTCATGATATGGCCTGGTCCAGAAACCTTGGGATCGTCTCGTCGCTGGTCTTGGATCGCATCAGTGGCACTGCATAGTCTGAGGGTCTCGAGATGAGTACCCTCAGGTGGAAATACAGAATAAGGAGAATAATTATCGTAGCTGCTGTTAAAGCTTCTGTTAAACACAATAAAATAAATTTTGAAGAATGCTAAAAACCTGTATCCATTGACTTCCATAGTAGGAAAAGCAAATACTGTGGAAGTCAGGGTATAATGGTTACAGGTTTTCTGCTTTCTTCAAAATATCTTTTTTTGTGTGTTCAACATAAGAAACTCCTAAAGGTCAAAACCACTTGAGGGAGGGTTAAATTTGTGTGTTAACTACCCCTTTATTTGCCATTATTACTGCAGTAACCAGCCGTGTGTTGTTCACACAGTTTTAATAATGTACTCTGTGACTGTTTGGAATTTCTCCCGCCACTTTAAATTGTGCAGTGTTTGTTCTGTAAAGCGTGTTTTGGAATATGGGATTAATAGCAATACCACTAAGAATAATAATTAATAATAATAATAATAATAACCACTTTCTTTAGTAAATAATAATAATAATAATAATAATAATAATAATAATAATAGAAATTGCATTGAAACAGAGATGAAGAGGTTTGCTCATCATGAAAAGCTCTGTTTTAAGAAACAGATGTCAGCAAAGATTAATGTTCATTTTCTCTGTGGTCTCTTAGTTTCATAGGCACAGGAATCCAGTACTGTTTCACGCGTAACCTGCACATCTACTCCCCGCACTTCTACTTCAGCTATTTTCTGCGTGTGTTGACTGGAGCTCTGGCGTGTATCTTCCTCTGCGTGTCGGTGGATCGCTTCGGTCGCAGGGGGATGTTACTGCTGGCCGCCATCATCACAGGCCTGTCCTCACTGCTGCTGCTGGCCCTCACACAGTGTAAGACCAGTGGTACCTAGTTTAAACATGCTAATTTGGGACTTCTTTTAGTTCAAAATCAAATACATTATGTCATTGGTTCCCAAGCTGGTGTCCCTAAGGGGGCACCAGAGTTCACGGTGCAGAAGCTAATATGCTTTGAGGTTAAATAAAGATGTAGGAAATGTACCACTAATAATTTTCTATAAAACTGTCAGTATGTGTAATAGACAGTAGTCTACCGGGATTCTACTGTAAATATATATTTCTGCCGATGACAGCAAATTTTGTTAAAGGGATAAGCAGATGCTTTATACGTGATAAATGCATATTAATTGCGAAGTGCGATTAGTGTAAATGGTTAAAGCCAAATTAATTCGAGCTGGATTATTTTTCACAATTGATGTGGAAACATCTGGGCAACAAAATCCAGTTAAAAGTCATTTTGATCTACTTCTCATGGTGTTACTGTAGTAACATTGACAGTAACCATGGTATAATAACACATTGTTTTAAGGTACAATTATTTATGGTTTATTAGTAAACAAATAACTTAGACTTTTAGCTCAATAAATAATAATAATAAACAATAAACGACAAATAAACTGCAAATAATTTGCAGTTGGGTTAAGATATTGGGAAGGATTGGGGATTTTAAGGACTAAAAAACAAATTAGTCTTAATAGGCAGGTAATAATTCAGTAGTTAATAGTGGGAACTTCATTGGTACTTAATTTAAAGTGTTACCCAGTATTTTTTGTTAATAAGTTGTATCGTTTGTTCTTTATGCATTTATCTTCAGGCTAATGTTTTCATAGTAAATGTTATAGAGACCATATAGTTAGGCTACTTTTTACCTTCTAGGCTGTTGTAATCTTTACAGATACTCACAGAAACAAGTAGTAAATAAAAACCCATTCCATCTCAAGGTACTGCTACTCTCAGCTCTAGCTGCTGTCATATACAGTGGGAGAAATAAGTATTGAACACGTCACCATTTTTATTAGAAAACATATTTCTAAAGGTGCTGTTGACTTGAAATTTGCACCAGAGGTTGGTAACAACCAAAGAAATCCATATATGCAAAGAAAACAAATCTAATTAGTTTACAAATGAAGTTATGTGTAATAAAATAAAATGACACAGGAAACAAATATTGAAAATATGAAGAAATGGAGATGTAGAAAGGCAGGTAAAGCCCAGACAGCAGCTGAAATTTCTCAGCAGTTCTTCAGCAACCCTCTGCCCTTCCTCATTGTAAATGAATATTAGCTGCTTCAGTCCAACATCTACATTAGCAGGATGATGAAGATGAAACCAGGGTGGACATTTCAGCAAGAGAATGATCCAAAACACAGCCAAGGAAACTCTCAAATGCTTTCAGAGAAAGAAAATCAAGCTGTAGAATGGCCCAGCCAATCACCTGACTAGAATCCAATATAGAAAACAAAATAAAGATCAGATTTGATAGACGAAACCTACAGAACCTTCAAGATTTTTACACTTTGTTGAAGAAAAAAATCAAAATTTGTTTTCTTTTCATGTATGTATTTCTTTGGTTGTTTTCAATGGCACCTTTAGAAATATGTTTTCAGAGAAAAATGGTGACGTGTTGAAAACTTACTTCCCCCACTGTATATTTTTGGATAGCATTCATCAAGAAGCCCAAAACGAACTGTTTTTCTCCACTGCCTTCTTTCAGATTTGCATGGAGGGCTGGTTCTGGTTCTGTCTGTAGTGGGTCTCCTCTCTTCTCAGGCTTTGGCTATGCTCAGCATGTTCTTCGGCAGTGAAGTCATGCCCACCGTTGTGCGGTAATCTCCACTGATATACCCACTCCTACACAAAACATCTGACATTTTTGAGATTATCAGCCAAAATAAATGAAATCCAATTCTTCAGATTTTTATTTAAAAAAAAAACACTGGGATTTTTATTAAAGAATGATGAGTCATGATGCGCACAAAAAAGAGAAGCAAAATCATTTTTTGACTTTGATAATAACCATTATAAGTAATCTAGCACCAGTAATAATTTATAAAAACTGAGCAGCATATAGCATCACAAAGATCATGTGACACTGAATAATAGATGCTGAAAATGCTGCTGCTTTGGTAAAACTGGAACAAATGTGTTCAAAAAACATTAAACAGTAATTTAGCTGTGTTTTAGCGAATAAATGTAGATTTCATTTTTTTTTGGTAGCACTTTACAATAATGTTTCTTTAGTTAATGTTAAATAATGTTCTCACTAACATGAATGATACATTTATTACAGTATTTATTCATCTTTGTTAAAAGCAATGTCTAGCTAAAACTTCTGTCATCAAGTTTCTTTTTTCTGTTGAACACAAAAGAAGATATGTAGAAAAAATTCCTTGGTGTTTTTTTTAATATATATTACGGATGTCAATGGATACTGGTTTCTAACATTCTACAAAATATCTACTTTTGTGTTCAACAAAAAAGGTAACTCATAAACTCTGGGAACCACTTGATTGTGAGTAAATAGTGAGAATATTTTCATTTTGGGTCTCTTTAATATTAGTTAAAAGTATTTTAAGTGATTAAACTTGATACATTTATTGTTTATTGTTAAAAAATCCTGTATTAGAACCTTATCATAAAGTGTGACCAACATTTTTGTATGTAAAACAATTGAAAGAATTATCATAATTCTATCATAAAAAAATAATCATTATTCTGAACTCATGAGACAAGATTTTTATACTCCGATCACTTGCCTAAATGTTTTTAGAAATGGGGTCCAGGGGTTCATTCTTCATATGTGTATTACTCAATTAGCTGGATTTGGTTATTGATGATTTGACACGATCCAGGATCGTTTCGTTCTAAAAAGTGATCTGAGAGTTGTTGTCATAGCAACAGTTCTGGTAGCTCAAACCTGCTCAGGAGCAGGCTCATTTCATATAAATAGGATTAGATCGGCTCATTTCAAGCAAAGGTTATACTGAAAGCATGTACTGAATGCTGATATTTTCTTACAATAGTAATCTATAGATTACAAACACTGGGTAAAATAGAAAAAATGTAAAAAAATTATATAAGTATTATATAAAAGTACAAACCTTTAATCCCTTTGGGGAGAGAACACCAGTTTTAAAGAGAACATTGATTAATATGGACTTTTTATACACAAATGCATACTATTTTAGGGTACCGACCGAGCTTTAATGCAATTTGTTTATAATAGACATGGCCAATATTCTCATTTTTTCAGATCGTTGGATTGGTGGTCATGGTTTTGAGGATCGCTAGATCTGTCCATCACAACTCACGCATCGATCTCAGATCAGTTCATCCAGACATTTTAATCTGATTCGCAAACTAGTTTGAAGAACCAAATTAGCCAGAGATCAGTTATCAATATCAACAGATCCAGGATCTGCCAAATCATCCTAGATCATTTAAGCGAGGTATGAAGAACGAACCCCTGGAAGAATTTTAAGCTATTTGTTATATTGACCTGAAAAGTCTCATCTAATGTTAAGATGTATATATCTTTATTTTTGTGTCATCTCTTATTGACTTATGAAGTCATTATTATGTTTTTATCTGTAATGATCTAGCCCTAAAATAGCCAAGCTGGCGATGTGACAATACATAAACAAGCAAACAACATTCTGAACTCTTGACTGCTGATGCATATACAGTTGAAAAATATTAGTAATAAATATGTATTGTGTTTTTCTTTTTCGATTATTTCCCAAATGATGTCTAACAGAGCAAGGAATTTTTCACAGTATTTCCTATAATATTTTTTCTTCTGGAGAAAGTCTGATTTGTTTTATTTCAGCTAGAATTAAGCTGTTTTTAATTTGTTTAAAACCATTTTAAGATCAATATTATTGGCCCACTATAAGCAATGTTTTTTTCTATTGTCTACAAAACAAACCATCATTATACAATAATTTGCCAAATTACCCTTGCTTAGTTAAGCCTTAAAATGTCACTTTAAGCTGTATAGAAGTGTCTTGAAAAATATCTTGGCAAATATTTTTTACTGTCATCATGGCAAAGATAAAAAAAAATCAGTTATTAGGGATGAGAAAACTGTTATGTTTATAAATGTGTTGACAAAAATCTTTCGTTAAACAGAAATCAGGAAAAAATAAACAGGGGGCTAATAATTCAGGGAGGATAACAATATAGAGGGGCTAATAGTTCTGTGTTCAGCTGTACGTTTCTCCACATGTATTGAGCTCATTGCTGTGTTTTCCCCTTCAGCGGTGGCACACTGGGTCTGATCATGTCCGCAGGCTGTGTAGGAATGGCTGCGTCCTCTCTAATGGAGCTGCAGAATAATGGTGGGTATTTCCTGCATCACGTCATCTTCGCGTCCTTCGCTGTCCTGTCCGTCCTGTGCATCATGCTGCTGCCCGAGAGCAAATACAAACCCCTGCCCGACTCTCTGAAAGACGGAGAGCGGCAGCGGCGTCCTCCTCTCTTCCTTTCTCGCATCAGCCGAGACAATCCTCCATTACTGCGCACGGAGCCCAACGGCCCCGAGTACAACCGTGATAACTACTCACGCCTCGTCTCCGCCACCAAGAAGATGCTCAGTAAAGACACACTCCCATACAAGATCTCCAGCTCAATACAAGCTCCCCTACTCTCCAGCAATGGCGCTGCTCCAGACACACAAGAGGACTCGTCATAGTATTTCATTTTGGATATGAGCATCTCACTGATCTGGTCATTCCATCTTTTCCCAGGGAATATTAATGCTTTAAACTGGTAGTGACGTGTATCTCATATGCGTTGAGAAGCTCTGCTCTACGCACAGATGTTGCTGGGAGACTCTGTGCTCAATCTCTATCTGATTGCTGAATGCTTTAGCGTTGTAGCCGCTGACGATCACCTGAGAGCCATCGCCTGTCCACTTAGAGGCTGCGTCTCATGCCTCTCATTAGCCAAGTCTTGTGACTAAAGCAGAAGTAGCAGTTTTCCCACATGAAGACTTGCTTAAAGGAACACTCCACTTTTATTTTTAGAAATAAGCTCCTTTTACAAGCCCCCTAGAGAGAGATAGCTGAGTTCCAGGTCTGGCAGGAGCACTTTTAGCTTAGCATAAATAATTGAAACGGATTAGACCATCAGCATCTTGCTCAAGAGTTTTGATAATTTTCCTATTTAAAGCTTGACTCTTTCGTAGTTACATTGTGTACTTAGACTGACAGGAAATGAAAAGTTTCTATTTTATTGGCTGATGTGGCTAGGAACTATACTCTCATTTTGGAGTAATAATCAAGGAACTATACTGACGTATCATGGCTGCAGCAGGCACAATGATATTGCAGCACCTGAAAAGAGTCCCCAGTTTGCTAACAGTGCTGCGTAATATCATTGTGCCTGCTGCAGCCATGGTATGGCAGCAAAGATTCTTGATTATGAATGACATAATAACTCTCATTACAGAATGAGAGTATAGTTCCTAGCCATATTGACCTACAAAATAGCAACTTTTCATTTTGTGTCATCTTAGTACACAATGCAACTACAGAAGAGTCAAAATTTAAATAAAAAAATCATCAAAACTATTTTTTTTAACGAGATGCTAACGGTCTAATCTGATTCAATGATTTATGCTAAGCTAAGCTAAAAGTGCTCACTAGAACCAGTGATCAGCGGAAAGGATTTAAATGTGGTAAAACTCTAGAAGAGTTGTAAAATGAGCCTACTTAAAAAAAATAAAGTGGTGTACCCCTTTAACCTCACGGACTGGTGATTCACTGAAGGATGCTGAACGTCCATTTGCTATCAGAGATTTATTTCCTCAGAATGGAATGAGCAGCGCTCGATGACGTCAGAATCCACAGGAAAACTCGTCTCTTTATAATGTTGGAATGTGAATGTCTTTCTTTTTTTTCTGTGGAATGGTCCATCATCTCATTTGCTCCTTGTGTGGAGTTTTGTCTCATCACATTCCTGTCTTTCTACTGTTTCATATCAATGTCAAGTTGTTGTTGTTGTTTTTTTTCTCCATGTGTCAAGAACCAAAGCTGGCAAAGCAAGGGAACTGTTTTGTCTTACTTATTTGTTACATATTTGAAATGGCAATAAATTGTTTACTATTTACCAAACTAAAGTAGTTTTTGTTTTATTTTTGTTGTTCAAGCCAGAGTAATGGGTTAAAGAGGCATTTTGGTATCCAACATCATATTTGATATTTAACAGCTATGTACATAGAAAGCATGTTGAGTTACATTACAGTTAATAAGTATATTGAGACTTCACTGGGATCTTTAAACATTTAATATGCCATTAAAGGGCATCTATGTTACCCCTTTTTCAAGATTTAAGAGAAGTATTTTGTGTCTCCAGAATGTGTCTGTAAAGTTTCAGCTCAAACCACCCATCAGATTATTTATTATACCTTTTAGAATGTTGGGATTTCCAGCTTTGAACACTGTGTAGCTGTTTTTGTGGACTGTGCCTTTAATGCTAGTTCTCCCCGCCCACCGTTCCCACGTGCCTGTCAGGGTGTGCCTCAATCTCCGGCTGTGTCAGATAAACAGCACAGTAACAGACATGAAGGAAGCAGATCTCGCGTAACGTTTGTGAGAAATATACTACAATACAGGGTTCATACACATTTTAACTACTAAAATTCCATGACTTTTCCATGATTTTTTTCCCAAGACTTTCAAGTAAATTTTCATGACCTAATGTTTCATGCAATGTCTAAATATGTGTGGTAAAAGAAAAACAATGCATGTTCAAATTTATTACAGCATATCATAAAACGCGCAACAATCTATTCTATTCAATTGATATCTATGTCAAATTGATAGATAATGCTTACACCACACTAATAATGTGAGAGTATGTGATTGGCCAAAGACAGAAAAGAAGTAACTAACCTATATTCAAGTGTACAGATATCTGTTTTCCATGACTTTTCCAAAACTTTTCCAGGCCTGGAAAATGCCATGTCAAAATTCCATGACTTTTCCCGGTTTTCCATGACTGTATGAACCCTGACAGTAAGAACTTTCCCAATGATTATTTGATGTATTTGTTGTGGAGTTAATTCAAGCCTTTCTGCAACGATGAGTCGCACACAATGTTGTAACAAAGTTCATGCACACACAGAGACACACATAGCCCACGCGTTGAACTTTGCACTGTTTTTGCACAGCAAATGTGACAGGATACACATTAATATCCACTGCTGTATGGATATCCGTTATGTTAATGTACAAAACAAACCTGATTTAATGTCCACAAATCGGGTTTAAGCATCTTCTTTTATAATTGTGCTGTCACTAAGTGGCTGTGGGGATGAAGACGGTAAAATCGCTGTAATTCATTACAAACATGCACTGATTTAAAAACATTTTAAACTTGTAACACTCTTTCTCATGATCACAGCGAGCCGAACAGATCTTTTAACCCCGGTTGCTTTGCGAACGCCCTGTCTTGTTGATATGATTATATGTGTTACTACAGAGACATGTTAATACACGGCTGTCAATCAAATTGGTGTGCGGGTAAACCGCACTCCTACATCATGTTACGGTGGGCCTCAAAATAAGAGGGATTTAGGTCCTATTTTAACGTCAGAAAATGTAAAAAAAGAGACATTGTGTTTCTATCACTCCAATTTGACCTCCAATATACCTACTCACAGTTCTGTCCAAACAGCTTACAAAAGATGATTTTCATCATAGGTGCCCTTTAAATAACTCTTGTATGTTTGACAATTTTTATTGTGGGTGATTTATCTAGACCAGGGAGCACCAAACTTGTTCCTGGAGGTCCGGTGTCCTGCAGATTTTAGCTCCAACCCTAATCAAACACACCTGAACAAGCTAATCAAGGTCTTACTAGGTATACTTGAAACACCCAGGCAGGTGTGTTGAGGCAAGTTGGAGCTAAACCCTGCAGGGCACCAGACCTCCAGGAATGAGATTGGTGACCCCTGATCTAGACCTTCATGGTTTTGTTTTGTTTTTTAAGCAAAATGTTGTCAGCTATCATGCTACTACATTGTATAACATTCTGTGAAAAAATATTTAGGATGAAAGCAATGTTATAGTCCAACCAGTATTTCCCAGGCTTCAGACACTGAGATTGACTCTCAGCAACACAGAACTAATAAGGAACTCTGAAGCAACACAGAACTAATGATGGAGAATGGGCTAAATGCGCAGCTAGTGTTTTTCAGCCAATTACGTTTTTTTTATTACATAAGGTTCCTTTTACAGCATCGATGTTGTAATGTAATTGGAATAAAATCAGTTAAATAGACTTAAGCATCTATTTGGTTGTTAAAGTGTAAAAAGAGATGAAAAAAAAGTTTAAACAGGCACCGTCATTAGCCACAGGCTAGAGCAGAAACTCCACTGAAAATACTAAAATTAATTGACATGTTTTAAAGACATGGCAGGGAAAAATCAAATTTAATGCAGTGCTTCTTGTTTGTTTCTGATACCCACTTTATATCGTATCTCAGCCAGGCAGTAAAGATAACTGTAAATCAGATCTTAAACGCATTGATTTTGCAGGGGATTACAATTAAACGGAATCCTAGGAGCTGGCGGACTGATATTAAAAGCCCATGTGTGTATAGCCCATTGATGGCAGGACATGAAAGATATCCCTGCTGAAAAATCCAGCTTAAACCAGCCTAAGATGGTTGGCTGGTTTTAGCTGGTCGACCAACCTGGTTTTAGAAGGATTTTGGCCATTTCCTGGCTGGTTTCCAGCCATTTCCAGCCTGGTCTTAGCTGGTCAGGCTGGGAGTTGACCAGCCAAAACCAGTTTGACCAGCCAAAACCAGCTATGTCCAGCTTAAACCAGGCTGGTCAAGCTGGTTTTAGCTGGTTTAAGCTGGTCATTTTCCAACCTGACTAGCTAAGACCAGGCTGGAAATGGCTGGAAACCAGCCCAGAAATGGCCAAAACCCCTCTAAAACCAGGCTGGTCGACCAGCTAAAACCAGCCAACCAGCTTAGGCTGATTATTTCCGCAGAGATGGCCTCAGAAAAGATACCGCTGCTTCACATAAATAAAATGACTCTCTTAGCAGCTTTAAATGTCTTAATTGCGCTGTAATTCACTATTTCTGCCATTAATTCATCATAAAGTGTTTTTCTTTATTACGTTGATGTGTATGGTTATTTTAAAAACAGCAGTAAAAGTGTGTAATCTAGGTTTAGGCTCTCTATCGGTTAATAAATAAAAGTGCATGCTTTTACATTGTAGCCGGAGTTGCTACTTCTCTGCTTATGGATGGATATGCAGGTATGACGACTCTCGCAGGTAGGCTGTGCTACTCCACAGCATGGCTCAAACAATAGTCTCAACACAAACATTCATGATGGTGACGTACTCACAATGAAATACTTGAAATAAAATGGCTTTTTAGATAGAAATCTATATAAAAATAACAGTTTTCTATTCAGATTACATAATGTCACTGACTTTAATTTTCACAAACTAAATAACACCATTTATAAGACTGTATATCTGTATACAAAGATGTTTACTTTGCATTTAAGAGTCTTCTTTAAAAGTCAGTGTTCTTCACTGCCTGGTTGATAAAGTGTCTCACAGACTAGACAAGATGACTGCATTAAATTACACTGTTTCCCTTTAAAACATGGACTTGTAATTTTCCCCAGTATTTTCAATGGAGTTTCAGTTTTAGCCCGCTGCTACTGACGGCTCTTACGTTTAACTGACTTTTATCTCGCCTTTTGCCTGAACAAAATGAATGCTTCAGTCTATTTAACTGAATGTTTTTCAATTACATTACAACATTGATGCTGTAAAAGGAACTTGAAATTGAAAATCACATAAATCATTCACCAGAAGTTTATCGTTGGCCAAAAAAAAACAAACTATAGCACATCACATATTTGTACTACGTCTAAAAATATGTACTTTTTTCTGTGGAAAAAGTACTTTTGAGTCTGTAACAAGAGTGT
This sequence comes from Danio tinwini, assembly GCA_903798205.1. Taxonomy (NCBI): domain Eukaryota; kingdom Metazoa; phylum Chordata; class Actinopteri; order Cypriniformes; family Danionidae; genus Danio; species Danio tinwini. The sequence goes on along the minus strand of CAIGQZ010034999.1, from coordinate 1,986,700 downwards.
TTAAGCTTTAGGACAAACTTTAAACGTAACAGTAGAGCACGTTTACATTGAAAACAGGAGAGAAGTGTTCTGTCTACATCAAAATGAATAGTTTAAACAGGAGTTGATGATTAATTAAGAATGAGATAATAATGTGACCCTCCAAGTAAAGTCATGACACACACATTTAGCTAAAACTAAATACATAAATACACTTATGTTGCAGTTAGTTAGTTCATAGTTAGTCAATTTTATGAATTGAATTACATCAGTGCTTCTCCACCATGCCATTATATTCATCAACCTAATAAATGCTGTGTATTTTAACAATATATTAATAAATGAATTTCATTTAGAGGTGACACGGTGGCTCAGTGTTTTGCATGTTCTCCCAGTGTTGGCATGAGTTTCCTCCCTGGTGGCTGCTCCAGTTTCCCCCACAGTCAAAAGACACACTGTATAGGTAAATTGAATAAACTAAATTGACCGTAGTGTACGAGTGTAAATGAGTGTGTATGGATGTTTCCCAGTACTGGCTTGCAGCTGGAAGGGCATGCGCTGTGTAAAACATATGCTGGATAAGTTAGGTGGTTCATTCCGCTGTGGCTACCCCAGATTAATAAATGGACTAAGCCGAAGGAAAATGAATCAATGAATTTGACAAAAGAAGGAATGTGATAGCACAGTTACCTAATTGTAAAACACGTTGGTGGCCTCTTGTGGTATATATTGGTATTTTCAATAAACGACCTCCGAGAGGAGATTTGGGCACTGTATTCAGAGCATACGATTGAACAGAGTAATTATGTTTAGTGGCGCTTCTGAAAACAGATATACACATATCATATATATATAGACACACAAACACTTGCCAGCTACACATTTCATAACATCAGTTAGCTAAATGTAACCGTCTAGCGGTTAATAAATAAAACTGCATGCTTCTTGCGGAGGAACAATGTAGCCGGAGCTACTTCTTTGTTTATGGATATATGACGACTTACTCAGGTACTTTGCTACTCCGCAGCATGGCTCAGTAAAAAAAAAAAATTATTAACTCAATGCCATAAGAACAAGAGGGATTACATTTCACATAGTTTCTGAAAGAGAAATTAATATATATATATATATATATATATATATATATATATATA